>LPNX010945278.1:549794-604330 GCA_001517045.1 Pseudotsuga menziesii
TTAAAACGTTACCGGTGTGTTACATAGACCAAAGGGAAGCACTCTGTAGGAAAACGTTCCCCAGGGACAAGTGAAGGTGGTCTTATCCTGATCCTCAGGAGCAATTTGAATTTGGTTGTACCCACTGAACCCATCTAGGAAGGAGAAGAACTTCTTCCTTGATAGGGTATCAAGTACTTGGTCAATAAAGGGCAGAGGGAAATGATCCTTTTGGGTATCTTTGTTCAGTTCCCTATAGTCAACACAGACCCTCCATCTACCATTTTTCTTGGGCACAATTACGAGTGGGGAAACCCACTCACTATCAGAAATAGGATATATAAATCCTGCTTCCAAGAGTTTATGGATTTCTTCCTTCACTATATCCCTCAGGTTGGGGTTCATGCGTCGTTGGGGTTGACACACAGGCCGGGAGTCACCTTTAATATAAATGTGATGGGTGCATAGATTAGAGGGAATACCCCTCATGTCTGTGTACTCCCAGGGGAATGCCCCCTTGTGTTCTTTCAAGAGGCTGATCAGGCACTTCTGTTCTTCTAAGGAGAGACTAGGATTGATATTCAAAGTTCTTCCAGGCTCTACCTCAATAGGAATGCTTTTTGAATTTTCTAAAACTGGGATTATGTTTGTGTCACCAACTAGTGCTTCTTCCGTAAGATTTTCTTATTCTTCCTTGCCCAGGGTAATATTCAGGATTTGATAGACCTCTCTATCCACTGAAGCGGGTTCACTAATAAAATTACTAATAGTATCATATTCTATTTCGTTTTTAAACATTAACGCCTTCCCTAGAGTTAATAGTGGCTGAACATCCTCCTCCTCCTCCTCCTGCTCTATCCAAAGGGAGGTTTCAGCCTCTAATCTTGGCCGAGCTAGAGGATACAGGGTGAGGCTTTTAGTCTCCATACCATCAGATATAGTCATGGACCATGATCGACAGCTGATGTAAGCATCAGCTATGGCCAACCAAGGCCTCCGCAGGATCAGTGGGTGTCCCCCCAACTGCGATTTTGGTTGTAATACCAAAAAGTCAGCATGGTACTCCCATGAATCTACTGAGATGACAAGGTCATCCAAAATTCCTTCGGGTCTAATGGTGGATCTGTCCACCAATTCTAAATTGGTAAGGGTCGGTCTAACATTAGTGAGCCCAAGCTTCTTTATAGTCTCCATTGTTATGACATTTATCGCTGCCCCTAAATCTACTAGCACGTTGGGTATATGTGTTTGTCCTACCTCTACAGTGACAGTAGGATTGCCAGGGTTGTCATACTTTGTCACATGGGTCTTTCCTGTTATCAAGGCAGATAAATTCCCTATGACGTGAACAGTGGGAGGATATCTAGGTTTCCTTCCTAGTTTCTTAGTGCACAGGTCCCAAACGGTTCTAGCATAAATAGGAACATCTTGAAGAGCTTGAAGAAGGGGGATTTTGACATAAAGGTTTCTTAACTCTCCTAGGAGGTTAAACTGAGGTTGTACCCCTATTCTTGGTAGCATTAATCTCTTAGGATATGGTGGTTGTCTTATCAACTGGGTAGGATGCGTATTGTCAGATTCATCGTTTGATGTTTCAGCCGTTCCATGCTCAGCGTCTTCAATGATAGGAACTGTATCGGATGGATGCTGTGAACTCCTTTCTTCCTTATGCACAGAAGGTGGAGCATCTTCTGTAATTATGGGTTCTACTATTTTCCCAGATCGTAAACGAATATCATTACAAGGTACAGGGGAACGAGAGTAGGCCGGCATATGGACAGTCTCCAATTGATGGAATGCTTTATTATTCGGGTTAGGATTAGGTTGGGCAGGCAGCTGAGGTCGTATCGGTATATTAGGGACAGAATTATTTTGCAACTGCGGCTGCGACTGCTAAGGTGGGTATTGCGGATATTGAGGGAATTGAAAGTATTGAGGAGAATATGGTGATTGTTGAGGTGGAGGTGGTTGAGGAAACTGGTTCCCAGGATGGAAATTCCCCCATCCAGGAGACCACGACGTAGGTTGGTGTGGTGGCTGTGTCCAAGGACTCCATGAGTTAAAATTTTGCATTGCAAGTTGGGGGGAATTCCACTGAGCATAATTTGAAGGGAATTGTGTATTCACGTTTTGCATGTTATTATTCCAATTGCCCATATTATTCAAAAATGGAAACGAGTCTAGAGTCATACCTTGGTTTCGAAGCTGCCAAGGTTTCTTCTGTGCAATGAAATAGGCCGATTCCACTTCTGGGGTTGATGCCAGCAGAACAGCCTTCACTTGGGGAAGTGAGGGACATTCTTTCATGTCGTGGTTTATCTCACACAGCTGACATACTTCTACTTTATCAAGCGGGCATTCTCTCAGCGGATGATTCTTTCTACATCGTGGGCAGAACACTCCTAGTGTGAGATCCTCTACTGCCTGTTTTTGTTTTGCCTTCAGGACATCGATCTCTGAGGAGATGGAACTCATCATCTCTGTCTTGAAATTTTTAAGGAGATTACCTATCTCTGCACGGGTGGCTCCTCCATTGGACGACTTCTGAGTTCTGTCAAAGACATCACATTCTAGCTTATCCCGTTTGTCCCGCTTATTGTTCCTGGAAGAGCCCCTGGAGTATCTCTTACATAGTTCCACAATCTTTCCAAAAGGTTCTTTGGAGATATCTCCCTTTCCTAGCAGATTTAACATGTCTAAGCAATCATCCCTGATCCCACGAAGCAATATTATCTTGAGCACATCCAGCCCCATGTTCGTATGCCCAGCTCTCTACACATTGTACAGTAGCCTTTCCACAAAATCCTCTAGACTTTCATCCTCCTTCTGCACCATTTTGAATAATTCTTCTCTTTTATCCTTGGTGTTGCAATATTCCTGATATTTTTCCAGGAACACCTGTTTCATTTTATCCCAATTAGCAACAGTTCCTCCCCCAAGGCTCATGAACCAGCGTAATGCATTGTCCTTCAGGGTGGCAGGGAAAAGTTTCAGCTTTTGCGCATCGATGACATAATCATAGCTGCGACAGAGAATATCGAATTCAAAAAGGAATTCGTCAGGATCTTCTACTGCCTTTCCATGGAAGCGAGGTAGCACCGATGGTGAGATATTCTTCATAGGGGCTGCCCATGCTGGCTGCTGAATTGGGAATTGCAGTGTAGCCATCGTTCCTTCAGGCAGGGAGTGATTGTCATGATGATATTTTTCCCCCATTGCCTCTTCCTCATCAGAGTCGTGTCTGTTACTCATCTCCTCTTCTGTTTTCTCCTTTTCGTTCGTTCCCCCATTCTTTTCCTCGTTCTTCTCTACGTCCTCCTCCTGTTCCTCGTTCTTTTCCTTTTTTTTCCACTGATCAGCAAACTTCTGGTGGAACTACGTCCACTCTTCTTCAGTTACAACCTTCCCGAAAATGTGGTATGTTGGACCTTTACCAGCAGGTCCAGTTGGAACAGCTGTGTCCTTCTCTGCGGGTATATTCGAGGAAGTCACGGTTGCTTGTGTATTCTCCACCGTGGACCCTGACGCTGGCGCCCCAGGATCGGCAAGGTTTCTTCTGATAGGAGTTTCTTGCTGGCGAGCCCTGGTAGATGAATCAGTTCTGTCAACAAGATCGTCGATAAATGTCCTTCTGCCCAATGGTGTTCCTCGACTGCGACCCAAGCCACCTGCACTGTTAGTATCTTGTGGGGTTTTGGGAATTGGGAGTTGATCGCGTTCTACCCTCCTCATATTCATGCAACCCAAATCACTTCAGCAAAAAGAATAGAAAAGACTGGCTAGAAATAATTACCAGATGCAACTAATGATAGTGTTTAATTTTATCCTTCCCCGGCAACGGCGCCAAAATGTCGAGCACCCAATATGCAGATAGATTATTACCAACATACAGAGCATACGAGATTTATTGTCAACCCGAGAAAGTCTTCTATTTCAAAGGATAAATGCACAGTATATGTGTTAAACACCAAATCACTGTAATTGAACACTCTTATCCTCTAACAACTATGTTCATCCCAAGAATCTATGTAATCCTATTCATCTTCTAAATACTACAAATTCAATTACCTGTATTTAAGGAAAATGATCTAAGATTCAAACAGCAATTGCAGATAAAAAAGGAAATCCTATTCACAACCCAGAATGAGAAAATTGCCTATTCAATCTGATTACTCTTGAAATCCATAAACATAAATCAAATATTAATCTAGGAATTCAATTGCGAAGGATTGAGTTCAGCTACTCTAAGGAATTGAATTGCAGGAATGAAAATCAACAATCATAACAAGAAAGATAAATTGCAAGGATTCGTGGGATAACAACTTGAAACTACAGGATGAACAAAGCTGTGTACAACTACCACTCAAATTTCATAAAGGAAGTTCCCTACCTAGTCGACTGTCACTCTGTACCACTTACCAATCTTAAGAAAATGCAATCACAACTATACTGTAAATCGACACTACTACAGCTGTGTACAAAGGAAATAGGATGAACAAAACATCACACAATACTAAATTGAAAAAGTCCTAAATTAACTCAGCAATCTCTATGGAAGGCGGGCCCATCCTTCACACAGAGATGCTGGATGAACAACGTGCAACTCTCTTAAATCAGAGGTAACTCCTTATATTAAAGAAAGAAAGATTACACAAGTTGCTTCCGTTGCTAATACAATGAATGAATTATCTGTTTTCCAACCCCCTGGGTCAAAACAGCTCCCCATATTTATACATGCTAATCATAACATCCGATCCTATTAAAGGGCAGCCATGAAGATCTCTGATCTTCAGGCACCCTAAATAATACTAGCTGTTACAAACGTGGCATGATAATGACATGGAAAATGCGAGAAAGCTGTTAATTTGCCCAGGAGTAGCGATCTCTTCATATCACAATTTTACTCGAGCAGCAATGTAGCGCGTTCTGTTATAGCTACACTGTCACCGCTCGGTCTAGGATATTGCATTAAAACCACGTGCCTTCATTGATGATCGGGGGTTGAGGGTCCTTTTGAGCAGCGAATGTCCCTTCCTTTGATATTTGTTCATCCCCCATCCACCTGCAGTCCACTTATCTCAAACTACCTTCATAAATCATAACATGTTAGCACATTTGAGAGATACACAGCTTTAATTATCACAATCATAAGCATTAATAAGATAAAGCAATGATCCGTCATACCTTGGTAGTTTGGGGATTAAAGTGAGGACAACAGGTCTGATTAGCATGCTAAATGATGTAAGACAAGGGAAGAAAAGGTGATTGAAGATGGTTAAAAAGGGCCAATTCTAGGCTCAACATTTACATTTATACTCTAATTTCACATACATATTCAGTGACACGAGTTGTCTGATTACTAATTCTTATCTAATTTAAGTCAAAAAGGTCAAGAAGATTTTTTTTAAAAGGCATAAATATTGAACACCCTTGGATATTGGCCAGCGTTGGATTTTTTTTTCATGGTTTGCATTTTACATAAAATATAACAAAACTAGACAGAAATTGCAAATCCTTTAGCCATTGTTGGGGAAATTTATTGCCACTTTACTTTCAAATCGTGATACACAACCAATGTTATTTTTACTTGATTTTAGTTCACCCTCCAACAACAACCTATGGCCCTATTTTTGCATCTTTTTGGGGCAATTGCTAGTTTAAATTAATGTTTGAAAAACTACACAGTTAACCTTAAGAATTGTTAAAGAAAACAATTGAGCAGATAGAAGCACTAAAGGCGTCTTGATCGCCTTCTCGATATTAATCTACT
Organism: Pseudotsuga menziesii; assembly: GCA_001517045.1. Lineage (NCBI taxonomy): Eukaryota > Viridiplantae > Streptophyta > Pinopsida > Pinales > Pinaceae > Pseudotsuga > Pseudotsuga menziesii. The sequence goes on from LPNX010945278.1 coordinate 555,544, forward strand.
GAATATATAGGAAATACATAATGATAATACTATGGGTGAATACCATAGGTCACCTATCTCACTAACTAACCACATGTGAGATTACATTCTTCAGCACACCCCCTTAATCTCAACTGGCAGTACATCTTCAGCACTGTCTATGCATAAGTGCTCTCTCTGATATACAAATGCAGATGTTCCCAATGGTTTGGTGAACATATAAGCCAACTGCTCCTTAGATCCACAAAACAATAAAGAAATTTGTCCATCATTGGCTAACTCATGAATTCAAGGATAACGAGTGTGAGTGTGTTTGTTTTTCCTATGAAATACATTATGTTTGGACAACTGTATTGCAGAGCTATTATCACAGAAAATAGAAGTGGGATCATTTTCATTGTGTCCCATATCCTTTAAAAGTCTTCTTATCCAAACTGCATGGCAAGTTGTTGTGGTGGTTGCTACATATTCCACTTATGCATAAGACATGCTAACAATGGGTTGTTTCTCATATGCCCAAGAGATAGATTTGTACCTGAATCAAAAGCATAACTAGATGTGATTTTCCTATCATCAATCCTACCTGCAAAATCACTGTCAGTGTACCCTGTCAGAGTATTGTCTGGTTTATGGGTGTACCAGAGGCCATATCCAAGTGTTCCTGCAACATATCTCAGAATTCTTTTTCCAACTTTCCAGTGAGAATCTTTGGGAGTATCCATAAATTTGGAAATAAGACTAACAACATACATCGAATCAAGTCTAGTTGTAGTCAAGTACATTAAACTACCTAACATTTGTTTATAGAGTGTACTATTTACTATTGGTTCATCATCATTCTTGGTTAACTTGGTGTCAAGAGAAATGGGCATTTCTGCTAGTTTATATTTATCCATTCTGAATCTTTGCAAAATATCAGTAGCATACTTATGCTGGCAGATAAAAATACCTTTATCAGTTTGAGTAACTTCCAGGCCAAGGAAGTACTTCATCAGTCCTATATTAGTCATTTCAAATTCATTTTTCATGACTGTCCTGAAATCTTCAAGCATCAAATTACCAGTGTAAATCATGTAATTAACATAAAGACATACCATCAAAATTTTGCCCTGCTCTGTTTTGACATACAGAGTGGGTTCATTGCTGCTTCTGCTGAAAACATTGTTGATGAGGTAGGAGTCAATCCTACTGTACCAAGCTCGTGGAGCTTGTTTTAGACCATACAAGGCCTTTTTCATCTTAAACACTTTGTGTTCATGACCTTTGACATTATAACCAGGTGGCTGGTCTAAGTAGACTTCTCCTTAAAGAATACCATTAAGAAGGGTCGATTTCACATCCATTTAATACACGTGACATTGATTTTGTGCTACAATGGCAAGTACAGCTCTGATGGTATCCATCCTTGCTACAAGAGAAAAGGTTTCATCATAATCTACACCATACTTCTATGGATATCCTTTGGAAACCAACCTTGCCTTGTGCTTTTCAAGTTCTCCTTTTTCCTTCAGTTTTGTCTTATAGATCCGTTTGGCTCCAATACTGGTTTTGTCTGCAGGGATGTCAACAAGATCCCAAGTCTGGTTTTTTTTTATTGCATCAATCTCTTCATTCATGGATTTTGCCTACTATGCATCCTTCATTGTTTCATTAAAATATGTGGGTTGATAGGAGAATAAAGCATACCGAAGTTTCTCATCAATAACTGGAGTATGTTCATATAACACTCTCAAGCTTCTGGTTTTCTGGTGTTGTGGTGGACTTTCTGCTGCTGCTTCTTGCTGTTGTACTTCCAATATTGGAAGTTTGATTGGTAGATATGGTAGATATGACCTTTCTTCTTACTGTATGTCTGAAGGATCGCTCCAACATTTGTCTTCAATGAATTTTACATCTCTGCTCACTACAACCTTTTTGGTGACAAGATTATACAACTTGTATGCCTTGTGTTGTTCACTATAACTAGTGAAAATTCAGCGCTCACTTTTCTTATCCAATTTTCTTCTAAGTTCATCAAGTATATGCGCAAAAGAAACACTACCAAAGATTCTGAGATGTGCGACACTAGTTTTAGTGCCACTCCACGCTTCTTCAGGAATCTTGTCCTAGACATTCACCATGGGTGATATGTTGAGCAAGTAGTCTGAGCATCCAATAACTTCATCCCAATACTCATCTGATAGCTTCTTATGTGACAACATGCTACGGGCCATGTTCATGATGGTTCGATTCTGTTGTTCAGCAACTCCATTCTGTTGTGGAGTGTATTTGGTGGTGAACTGTCTCTGGATGCCATGCTACTTACAGAAGTCTGAAAACTCATGTGAACCATATTCACCTCCACCATCTGACCTGAGCATTTTAATGAACTTTCTTGACTACTTCTCAGCGAGAGCCTTGAACTCTTTGAACCTGGAGAAGGTCTCTAATTAGTTTATGAGGAAATAAATCCATGTTTTCCTGCTAAAATCAACAATAAAGGTCAAAAAATAAAAACTGCCTACTATGGATTGGGTTTGCATGGGTCCACAGAGGTCTGTATGAACTAACTCAAGATGTTCTTTGGCTCGATATGTGGAAGTGGGGAAACTACCTCTTTGATGTTTACCAGTGATACAATCCTCGCAGGTGCTGGATTGTTCATGAATAACCGGTAACCCTTTCACCATTGACTGTTTGTACAGGAGATTGAGACTCTTAAAAGGAAGATGATCGAATCTACATTGCCATAACCAGGATTCATTTAGAGTGGAAACTGTATGGGCTACAGACTCTGGAAGGTTGGCACTCTTGAGAATGAGAGGACATATTCTATTCTTGGTTATTTCAACTTTGGCTATAAGTCTCTTACTGGGAGGTTTATCATAAATAGTACAGTATGTATCATAAAACCTAATATCATAATGGTTCTGAAGTAATTCACTTATAATGATTAGATTGACATTTAAATGAGGTACATAAAACACATCATGAATAAGCTTATTTTCATTTTGCTTAGTAAGTACATGAATAGTACCTTTTTCCTTTCGCTAGAACCAGAAAGTCATTTCCTAGCCTGATATTCGTGACAACAGAGGAATCCAAACTAGAGAATAGGGACTTGTTACCTGTCATGTGATTGCTGCAACCACTATTTAGTAGCCATAGATCTGAGCTGCAGTGTTCTTCAGTGTTAGACAGAAACATCACCTTTGATGAGCATTCTTCTTCTTTGGAGACATTAGCTATGTTATTGTTCTGGTTAGCTTGCTTCTTTTTGCATTCTCGTTCATAGTGTCCATACTTCTTGCAGTAGTTACACTGAACATTAGATTTATTAGTCCATCTCTTGCATCTCCCCCTCTAACCTTGAGAGTTGTGAGAGTGATATGAATGATCCGAGTGTTCATGACTGTGACTGGTTATGTTCTCTGCAACTGGAGACCCTCGAGACCCTCGACTTCTTCTTCCTCTGCCTCATCCTCCTCTGCCTCGACCTCTATTGAGGGAAGCCTGGGTGCTGAATGCATTGGTCAACGATTCTTCTTCTTGATTGAATCGCGCTTCATGAGATAAAATAGATCCAATCAACTCTTCCAGGGTGAACTGAGACAAATCTTTTGCCTCTTCTATGGCAGTCACTACCAAAGGAAACCCACATCCAAATCTAGAAAATAAAAAAATAAAAAATAGGGTAAAGGCAATCCAAGTTCAAATCTGACGCGCCCTAATCTTTATTTTTATTCAAGTATTATTCATAATCTTTATTTTTTCCATTATTCATTCATTATCGTAATAATTATAATAATAATAAATTTTTAATGTTGATCATAAATAAAAAATGTTTCTTCTTAATTATTTATATCAAACACTAATCATATAATTTATATATAATTATAAAATGAAACATTTGTTTTAAAAGGTTTTTCAAATTTTTAACAAGATTACATTTAGAGTCCTATATTTAAAATCTTTTATTTAATTTCCAATTCATTTCTTTAGTTTGAATTATAATTAAAAAATATTATATTTTGATTTTTAAAAGATTACGGAAAAGATGACAGAGCTCAGGTCTGGTTTGGTTTCTTTGAGTTGTAATTTTATATTTGTCTCTCACTCATGAAAGTTTTGTATTTAAATTGTAGAATAAAGGATGGAGAATACTTATTTTTGGCGTCTTGGAGGAGGAAGAGGACATGAGGTTTTGTCAACGAAATTGCACAGAGGGTACAAGATGAGACATGAATGATGAGGTCTTTTCTTACTCATTTTGTGTGAAGTCGGCGTACGCACGTGCAATATTAGTAAATCGTGATTTGTACAACCGTTCTTTTTTTTTCAGAAATGATTTGTACAATCGTTCATACTCCACTTAGATAAACCGTTAACCTCATGGAAGATGGATTGGGCGTAAAATAATTATTTAGATATATGTTAAGTGAAATTTCTCTAAAGATTATTCTTAAAGAAAGAAAGACTACCTGTGTGTTTGCGTTGTTTGTTCGGGGGATTGTAGCCTATTGCAGGAAGTAAAGCGGAACGGAAGATAGATAGGTAGGTAAGATGAAACCCAATGGAATGGATTAGCATGCTTAAAGCGACTTTTAGCAATAAGACCTGTTTCATGGTCGAGGAGAGGTTAAAGGTAAAAAGAGAAACCAAGGTAGTAATAGCATGTCCCATGTCCCTGGCTGGCTACTGTTTAAGTATTCCTGGCTTCTCAAGTGTATACTGTTTGCTCTGAGGTGTCCGGGCACCCGTTGAAGCATCAGTGTAAGCATAGGCGGCATCATAGGTAGCATCTAAGCCCAGAGCAGGAGCATATCCAGCTGGTTAAGTAGTTCCAGGAGCAGCTGAAGCTAGTTCTCTAGTCGCAGAGGAGAAAACAGCAGCATCAAAGCTAGCAGTTTCACCCGCAGCAGATTCAGGTCCAGATACAGATGCAAATCCAGTTGAAGAAGTTAAACCTATTTATTTACTATTTCGATTTCTTAATGAAGTTGGGAAAAGGCACAAGCGTTATATTATTATTTCGATTCAGGCAGAAGGGCATTTCATTCTGTTTATGAGGGTTTGCCATTGAAGAAGAAGATGAGACTAGGGATGCTTCTGTTAAGACCTGTTTCATGGCCCATGAGAGGTTAAACCTATTTATTTATTATTTCGATTTCAGAATGAAGCTGGGAAAAGGCATAAGCGTTATATTATTATTTCGATTGAGACTGAAGGGCATTTCATTCCATTTGTAATTGGGTTGCTTTTAATTTCTTTGATAGTTCTTGGTTTTGTCCTGGTATTTCTTGGTTTTGGCCTAGGTAATGATTTGACATGAGCTTTGATTTGCAACAGGTTATAAGGAGGGCTTGCCATTGAAGAAGAAGATGAGAAAATGGATGCTTTTGTTAAGGCCTTGTTTCATGGTCCAGGAGAGGTTAAACCTATTTATTTATTATTTTGATTTCTGTATGAAGTTGGGAAAAGGCACAAGCCGTATATTATTATTTTGAATTCAGACCGAAGGGCATTTCATTCCATTTGTAAGAGAGTGGCTTTTTATTTCTTTGTTAGTTTTTGGTTTAGTCCTCGTATTTCTTGGTTTTGGCGTGGTTAATGATTTGACATGTGCTCTGATTTGCAACAGGTTATAAGGAGGGCTTGCCATTGAAAAAGAAGATGAAACAAGGGATACTTTTGTTAAGACCTTGTTTCATGGTCCACGAGAGTTTAAACCTATTTATTTATTATTTCGATTTCTGTATGAAGTTGGGAAAAGGCACAAGCAGTATATTATTATTACATTCCATTTGTAATTGGGTTGCTTTTAATTTCTTTGATAGTTCTTGGTTTTGGCCTGGTTAATGATTTGACATGAGCTCTGATTTGCAACAGGTTATAAGGAGGGCTTGCCATTGAAAAAGAAGATGAGATAAGGGATGCTTTTGTTAAGACCTTGTTTCATGGTCCAGGAGAGGTTAAACTTATTTATTTATTATTTCAATTTCTATATGAAGTTGGGAAAAGGCATAAGCGGTATATTATTATTTCGATTCAGATCGAAGGGCATTTCATTCCATTTGTAATTGGGTTGCTTTTAATTTATTTGTTAGTTCTTGGTTTTGTCCTCATATTTCTTGGTTTTGGCCTGGTTAATGATTTGGCATGAGCTCTGATTTGCAACAAGTTATAAGGAGGGCTTGCCATTGAAAAAGATGATGAGACAAGGGATGCTTTTGTTAAGACCTTGTTTCATGATCCAGGAGAGTTTAAATCTATTTATTTATTATTTCGATTTCTGTATGAAGTTGGGAAAAGGCACAAGCAGTATTATTATTTCGATTGAGATCGAAGGGCATTTCATTCCATTTGTAATTGGGTTGCTTCTAATTTCTTTGATAGTTCTTGGTTTTGTCCTGGTGGTTGTCCTGGTATTTCTTGGTTTTGGCCTGGTTAATGATTTGACATGAGCTTTGATTTGCAATAGGTTATAAGGAGGGCTTGCCATTGAAGAAGAAGATGAGACAAGGGATGCTTTTGGTAAGACCTTGTTTCATTGTCTAGGAGAGGTTAAACCTATTTATTTATTATTTTGATTTCTATATGAAGTTGGGAAAAGGCACAAGCGCTATATTATTATTTCGATTCAGACCGAAGGGCATTTCATTCTATTTGTAATTGGGTTGCTTTTATTTTCTTTGTGAGTTCTTGGTTTTGTCCTGGTATTTCTTGGGTTGCTTTTAACTTCTTTGTTAGTTCTTGGTTTTGTCCTGGTATTTCTTGGTTTTGGCGTGGTTAATTATTTGACATGAGCTCTGATTTGCAACAGGTTATAAGGAGGGTTGCCATTGAAAAAGAAGGTGAGACAAGGGATGCTTTTGTTAAGACCTTGTTTCATGGTCCAGGAGGGTTTAAACCTATTTATTTATTATTTTGATTTCTGTATGAAGTTCGGAAAAGGCACAAGAAGTATATTATTATTTCGATTGAGATCGAAGGGCATTTCATTCCATTTGTAATGGCCATTTCATTACATTTGAGCCTATATAGTTTCTCACATCTCGTTGCAATGGCATCTAAAGCAGATGGTCCTGTAGTCTTGGGAAACATATGCACGTGTCCATCAATGAAAGACACCCCAAGACCTTGATCCTCGATCATGGAAACTGACACTAGGTTCTTCTTCAGCTGAGGTACATACAATACATCCCGCAATACCATGGAACTCATGGACTCCGTCTGAAATGTAATGGTCCCACATCCAACTGCACTGACTACTGAGTCATCTCTTGTGAAAGCTCGGAGAACATCTCACGAGCACCTGTCATGTGGCTCGAGGCTCCGCTATCTATGTACCAAGTGCTGGAAGTAGATGCACTGTTAGAATGGTCTGTCACACAAGAAAACTCCCTCTTTCTGTCAACATCCGCACTGGTGAGAATGGATGCTCTCTCTCTTTCAATATGCCTAGTGCATAGTGAAAACTCACTCTGAAATCTAGCTGCAAAATCATCAATCTCAGCTGAGGCGACTGTCTGTTCCTTCTTCTTCTTCTTGTTCGAACACGTAGCAACATGGTGTCCCATCTTGTGACATGCAAAGCACTTCACAGTGCTCATATCCTTCTTCTGCCCATCCTGTTGTTGCTTGACCCCACCCTTCTTGGGACCCTTCTTGCTCTTCTTCTTCCCTTTTGCTGCCAAAGCCACATCCTCCTCATCTCCCCTACTAGTAGAACCACTGCACTGTAAGAAACCCCTCCGAGTCTCCTCCTGAAAAAAGTCATCACATACTCTGTTCCAATCAGGCAAGTTCTCTCTGGCCACCAACCCCTGAACAAACACAGCCCAAGGTGCAGTCACCCCATTCAGGGCTACCCGCTCTAACTCAAGACCAGTAATAGCCTCACCAACAGCTGCAAGCTCATCTCTCACCTAAGAATCCTAGTAAGATAAGTCATACACATCTCACCTTTGACCATCTTGGCGGTCTTCAGCTTCTCTCTAAGCACCATCTTCCTATTTTCATTAGTACTTTGAAACAACCCGGTCAAAGCACTCCACATCTCCTGTGCATGATCCTTCCCGGAAATGTGAGGAATAACATGATCTTTAACAACATCTAAGATTATCCTCATGGCTTTAATATCTTTCTTATTAAAGGCTGCAAGTAACGCTGCATCAGTAGAAGGGGGAATAGTAATAGGATTTGCTGCATTGTTTCTAACTGCTTCCTCCCACAACTCATTCTCCCTCAGCACAAGTAAAATCTGGGCTTTCCATGAGACAAAACTCGCTGCCCCATCCAACCTATCCTCAGTTCTCAACCCCATGGAAGTCATTTTTCTCAAAGAACAAGTTTCAGCAAAATGTACCCGGGTCACAAAGGTTTTTTCTGAATTCTGGAAATGACTGTTTCTCTGCTAAAATTTAATTTTCTGCCACAACCCGCTATAATACCATGTAGATTTTTCACTAGTTTTCAGCCACCGGTTTCAAGTAAAATTTAACTCTATTTATGACATTCTCAGAAAATAAAAGTGCTGGAAATAAACATGAAATTCTCAGACTTTAAAACACTGCTGAAACTACAATTTTTCACCGACAGAAAATAAATATCAGCACGCCATTCAACACAGAACACAAAAATTTTCGGCCAATGGCCTTGGAAAAACCCACAAGGGGAAAACCAGTCAGAGAGAGAGATTTTATTATAGGGAAATTTACAGCAAAACTCAGAAATTTTCAAACCAACTTCACCCCCTTTAAGCCCAATCTCGCAAACCCAAACAACGAAGAATCACTTTTGACCAATTTCTCAGAATTAAAATTTGAACGTAGATTTATCTGTGCATTTGCTAGATAAGAGTGCACGCCAACTTTCACGATGTTCGGAGCTATTTTGGTCGTTATCCAAGGTTTGTCATGCAAAGGTCTAAGAGATGCTATTTTTCTAACTTTCTCGTAATTTAAATTTGGAAGAGAATTTAGGTACCCATTTGAGAGATAACCATGCATACAAACTTTCAGTGGATTCGAGCTATTTTGGATCATAACCAAACTCAATCAAACCAATGCCTAAAAGGTTGCACTTTTTTCCAGTTTATTAGAAATCAAATGTAAAAGTAGATTTAGATACCCATTTAAGAGATAAGCGTGCACACATATTTTTGCAATATTTTGAGCTATTTCGGCCCTTTGTGAAGGTTGGCCAATCTAAGTTCTAAGAAATGCACTTTTCTTGGCTTTCTCAAAATTGAAATTTGAAACTGTATTTAGGTACCCATTTGAGAGATAATCCTACATGTAGATTTTTTGGGGATTGTGAGCCATTTAGGACCTCGGTCAAACTCCGTCAAACCAAGGCCTAAAACGTTGCATTTTTTTCAATTTCCCAAAATTCAAATTTGAAACTAAATTTAGATACCCATTTCAAAGATAGGCATGGACACCTATTTTTATGAGATTTTGAGATATTTTGGCCGTCATTCAAGGATGGTCAAACCAAGGTTGAAAAGATGCGCTTTGTTGGAGTAGGGTCCCGCAGCTACAGGAAAAGCTGCCATTTTGGCGGATAGACAGTTTGGCGAAGATGAAGAGATAAGGTAAAGATACGATGTCGTAGCATGTTTCTAGCTGCAGAGCAAAGCCGAAAACTATGACTACCGGGACAGAGAAGTCAAAGACGACGACAGTACCGAAGCGGCCAAGAAGAGAGAGCTCACCCACTGCATTGAAGGCAACGGCGGAAAACAGGAGGGCTCAGCTACCCTCATAAAGGAAAAGGAGCAACGAGGCCGAGGTATTGAAGACGAAGGACAGAAAGGGAAGTGGTGCACAGTACCCATGGTCAGTGCCGGGAAGCATGGAAGACTGCAGAGAGCAGTGGTGTGATGGAAAACGGCTACCCCAAGTACAGATATGTCGACTGTTACTAGTTAGGGTTTTTGGGTTACTGTTGGGACAGGCCCACAGTGTTGTAATGGCGAGACCTTCGGGCCGCCTATAAAGGGATGTATTTTGTATTGTAAAATGGTTGGTTGGTTAGTTGGGTAGTTAGACAAGAAGACATTTTAGACAGTTATATTGTAGAAGCTAAGCTCTGGTTCTGTTATCAGTGGTAGTTATCTTACTGTAACCAGTAGCTAGCTCACCGAGCATGTATGTAACAATCCACAGGGATTGACAGAGAGAGAGAGAGAGAATATTGTAAGAAGGCAATATAGAGATAGAAAAGAGATCTAAGAGAGAAGGACTCCAGGCTGTGTGCGGAGTTACCCAGAAGATCTCAAGCTGCATATGCGGTGCAACAAAACTGTGTACTCTCTCAAGATATAATAAAACACAGTTCTGTGGACGTAGCTTCTACCCTGGAAGTGAACCACGTAAAATCAAATTGTTATGTGATTGATTCATGTTATTGTATTTACTTGTTGTATCTGTCACTCATTACATGAACTTTGCTTACAGTTTAATGTATGTATGTGTTATTCAGTTCATAGCATTATAGAGGGATAAATGCAGGTTGAAGCCTTTAAGTATTTTATATAAGAGTTTTTCTATGTTTCACTAAGACAGTTAAGAGTCGCAGTGTAAAGCAATCTTGTATGTTGAGTCCTATAAGTCAAACACAAGTAACGCTAGGTACGCTGAGCCCTAGCGGTAGGATATCGCAGGGAGGCAATATCGCACCATCATAGGAGCTGTGGTGCGCAGTACCGCGGGGTAGAGATCAAGCGTAGGAGAGAATTACGTGTTGCCCAGGACGCGGCGATGCGATAAGGGCTAGAGTCATCGCGAGTAGGAGGAATTGCGCATCGCAGAGAGAGACCTCACGGGTTGAGAAGAGCTGCGAGATGCACACAGGATGCCACAGAACCTGGTCGAAGACACTTGAGTCTTTGGCCAACCCATTAGAATCACTTCAGGTGAGACTTCAGACCGCTCCGCGGTCTGTCGCCGAAAGGGCTAGTGAGCTAGGGGTGTTTTTGGTTCATTACAGTAAACCCGGGTCTGCCCATAGCAACCAACAAATGGTTTCGTTGCCGGTTTTGAACAAACTAAGCACTGATGTTCTGTTGGCATCCTACTAGAGACGAACTCAACCAATGGGTTGGGTCGAAGGAGAAAGAGTTTGTCGAACACGAGAGCAAGAGTCCTAGACTGAGTACAGAGGACTGGTTACAAAAACATATCGTTACAGACCTGCATGCGATATTTTTTGTGACCTTTGGAAATGAGCTTTACGACTAGTTATCAAAGTTGACTGATAAGAACATATTCAAGAAGAAAAGAAACATTGTCTGGACACCGGAGCTGATTCAGACCGTGAAGAACCTTGATAATCCGATTACGAGGACAGTAGACTTCTGGCTTGCAAGTGTGCTAGAAGGCTTCGTCACGGAGTTTGCAGTTGAACAGAGAAAAAGCTTCAGCGAGGCTGAGCGGTACTTCTTCAAAGGATATCGCGGTAAGTACCTAAAATCTTTAAACTTGTCCATTAAGATGTTATTACATGAAAAAGGAGTAATGGATATGGTTTTAGATCAATAAGTTAACAAACTGTAATTTCACAAGAGTTTGAGAGTGATTTCGATGACATTGGACGTACACGTAGTGGAAAGAAATACAAAGTAGATTTCAGATCTCCCATATTTGAAGATAGTTCAGATAGTACTAGACAGCAGAGTCATAGCCATACAGACAGAACAAAAGGGGGTATCCCTTACCACCCTTATACCCCACAGAAACTGATCAGGACTCAGAACAATCCCGTAGGAACTCCATCTAGTAGCTCCCAGACAGTACATACTACCGCTACATCACCTCCACCTACACCACTGAGTGGTAGTAACACAACAAATCAACATCCACCACACAGAAATAGAATGGGGGATGATATGAAGCTACCTACCTTTATGGGTACCGGGGCAAAGGACCCAGAGCAGCACTGGTTTCTATGTGAAGCCGTGTGGACCATTAAATCAATCCATGATGATAATATTAAACTTGTACAGTTGGTCACCACACTAAGAGAATGAGCCTTAACATGGTATATGAAGTATACCACAGCGGTACCTAGAACACTTATCCAGGTCAGGACTGCCATGATTAAAGAGTTTAAGAAACCTAAGTCTGAGTCACAGTGCATTACAGAGCTCAAAGACATCAAACAGTTACCTACAGAGTCAGTATGGGACTTCGATAAGAAATTCAAAGCCCTTATAGACCAATTCAGCTTTGAGTTTGTGTCGGAGCAGCATAAAGAATGGTTTATTGCAGCCCTGCTCCCTCACATCAAACTGCCATTAATGCAGCAGAAACTCCAGATGAAGGATGACGCGTTGGAGATGGTGATGAAACTAGAGGCTTCACCTCTAGCTAAAACCAGCATAGGTATGACAAACCTGCAAAACCAGTTGGTTAATCTCACGTTACAGTTGCACAAGCTTAAGAAAGGGAAAGAGGTTGCGCAATACATATGGTGCGTAAAGTGTAAAGCACAAGGCCATACTAAAGACAATTGTCCAGTCTTTGTAGAATATCTAGCAACCGGGGCTCCTAACCCCTTACCACATACCCATGGGTCGTGGTGTGAAATATGCAAAACAAGAGGACACCCACCTCAGCAATGTCCTCTACTTCAGAAGTACGTGCAGACACCTAAGAACTTATACTGTGTCTTCTGTAAGTCCGTAGGCTATGATGAACACAATTGTCGAGCCTATGATCCCATGCTCGGGAGCAAGCAAGACTTGTACAGAGTCCAATCAGAAACACAGGGTCCAGCAGCAGGACCACAGCATGATCCGGCTTATGGTGGCCGTGGAGGAGGATTCATAGGACGAGGACGTGGAGGAGGCTTTGGCCGTGGTCGCAGACCAATCACTTGTTACAACTGTGGAGTTGTAGGAAATTATGCTAGGGACTGTCAGATCCCTACTACGACATGTAACTATTGTAAATCTTACGACCACACTATAGAATAATTTCCTACCTTGATAGCCAAGATCAGAGAACCTAAGCCAGCAGTACACCAGAACATCCAGCTTATTGCTACTGAGCAGGAAGAACAAGAACCGAGAGTCAACATTGTGACTCGCAGCGGTGCTTCCACCAATGGGACATCGCAGGATACTGAAAAGAACACAGGTCAGGAGTGGGTGTGCAAAGGTCCTAACAAAGCAACACCACTTGACCTACAGAAGAATAAACAGACATTTCAGGAAGCTAAGAATTTTTTTGATGACCCTAAGCAATCGGGATCGCAGGTACCGCCATCTAGGGGCATACCGCAGCAAGCACCTTCTGGCGTTAGCCCTGTACAGATATCACAGGCTACCACATCGGGCGCTTGCGATGAGGACGAGTTGGCAGGAAGGGTATAATCCTTCCTACGGAGCTGTTTAAAACTCGTGAGAAATGAACAAGCTATCGGAGAACTTCAGCGCATCATAGATCAGTGTCAGCCATCTTCTTCCGTGAGCAGTGCACATCGTGCTGTTCATAATATTATGGGACATACAAGAACAGGAAGAGAGATGTGACTCACAGCACAGGTTGGAGAATTTGAAATGGATGAGGTGATCCTAGATCTAGGATCAGAGGTAAATGTTCTGACTAAGTAGACATGGGAACAGATGGGTAGCCCTAAGTTAGTCAGATCGCCTATCCATCTGCGATTAGCTAATCAGCAACGGGTATCACCCCTGGGTCGATTACCGCAGGTGCCAGTTGACATTGACGGAGTTCGCAGTTCTGCGCACTTTGAAGTTATAGAAATTATTGGCGATAGTAGACCATATCCAGCATTACTAGGCATTGATTGGGCGATTGGTAACATGGCCATTATCGACTTAAAGAGAAGACAAATGACCTTTGAGGACACACAGATCCGGGTCATCACACCGTTGGATCCTCTTCAGGGTCCTAGATACATTGAACCCATCCGAGCAGAGGAAGAGGCATGCAACATGGACAGTATCTATCAGATGACTGGGAACAAGAGTGACTGCATCAATCCAACCGCAGAAGGGAACATTAGTTGGTGATGCGACAGCTCATGTGCATCGGATTTGGATGTTGGTCTAGAGAACTGGTAGAATAGACTTTATGAAGTCTCAGTGTGCAGATGTGCATACATGACTAATTCACTACGATGGATTGGCGCAGAGGTCAATGAGATTCCATCATTTCATGGTCTAACAGATGTCCAGGAATTTCTCACGCAGTTTGAACAACAAATCCCTCACGACCAGAGGATCGCAGCTATGGACCTTGCAGTACGAGCCACACCTGCAAGATGGTGGTATGCACATAAAGGGAATATCGCATCATGGCATGATCTTAAGAGATTGATGGTGATCAGATTCTCTACCAACAGAGAGTATGTCCAGCAGAAATACACAGGAGAAAGTGACCCCAGGTCACATATTCAGACATGTGAACGGAATTGGTTGGACATTCCCAAGGATGAATGGGTTCACCGATTCATTCACACTTTGGACACAGTTCCAAGGAACTGGTACACAGAGACTGAATTGCGTAAGGGAATGACTACATGGCCACTTATGATAGACAGCTTTCTACTCACCTTCGCTTTTGAATCTGAGTATCCAAGCATTAATCAGGCCCTAGATGTAATAAAGATTAAGATATTTGAGGGTTGTACCCTATCCGCGTCAGCTCCACCCGAGTGGGCCATCCAGTTAGAAGAGGCGCTAGAGTGTTATAACTTTGCATCAGAACCAGAGGAGGAGGATGAGGATCCTCTCAACATCAACATTCCGGAGACAGAGGGGACTCGCGATGTTGATGGGCTGAAGCTAGAGACTCCAGCTATCATGGAGCTTATCAAGATTAAACAGATCAATATTGGCACAGACACAGAACCAAAGTTTGCCTCTATTGGAGACTATTGGAACGATGAAAAAGTCGGAAAGATTGCAGACTTGCTACATGACTATCAGGACCTATTTCCCACCAAGTTCACAAAGATGAAGGGAATAGTCGGAGACCTGGGAGTAATGAGGATCCCATTGAAAGAGGATGCTAGACCAGTTAAGCAGCGTCCTTATAAATTAAATCTGCGCTATAAAGAAAAAGTTAAGGATGAGATCGATAAGATGCTAGCGGCAGGCATCATCGAGCCAATGGAAGAAAGCGAATGGGTTAGTCCCATGGTCATGCAAGAGAAGAAAACCAAAGGAGACATCAGGATCTGTGTCGACTTGCGTAAACTCAATGATGCATCACTTCATGATCCATTTCCGACATCCGACATCTTTCACTGATGAAGTATTAGACAATGTGGGAGGATAGGAGGTCTACTCCTTCACTAATGGCTTTTCAGGCTATCACCAGATCAGAATCCACCCAGAAGATCGACATAAGACCACTTTTGCAACAGAATGGGGCTCATTCTAGTATACGGTAATGCCCTTTGGTCTTAAGAATGCACCAGCTATCTTTTCTAGAGTAGTAGTTGTTGTATTTAAAGAATACATCCATAAATTCTTAGAAGTTTATTTTGATGATTGGACTGTATTTGGATTAATTGACAAGCACATAGGAGTTTTAAGACTGATGTTAGAGAAATGTAGGCAGCACCAGATTTCTCTAAACTTGAAAAAATGTATATTCTGTGCGCCATTTGGTATCTTGTTGGGTCACATTGTTTGCAGGCAAGGCTTGATGGTAGATCCCGCAAAGATTTCCATCATTGTAAATCTTCCAGCACCCAACTCAGTTAAAGAATTGAGGATAGTACTTGGTCATACCGGGTACTACAGAAAATTCATCAAGGGATATGCAAAGATTACAGCACCGATGGAAAAACTGTTAAAGAAAGATGTAAAATTCCTATGGAATGAGGAATGTCAGTAGAGTCTAGACACACTGAAAGAGAAGATGGTTACAACACCCATCTTAGTATTTCCAGACTGGACCAAGCCATTTCATGTACATGTGGATGCATCTGGCATTGCACTAGGGATTGTTTTAACGCAACCAGGTGAAGGAGCTATCGATCACCCTATCGCATACTCCAGCAGAAAGCTATCAAGAGCAGAAAAGAACTACACCACGACAGAAAGAGAAGGCTTAGCTATGGTGTACGCGCTACAGAAGTTCAGGCACTATCTGTTGGGTGCCTCGTTCAAGATGTTTACTGACCATTCTGCATTGAAGTACTTGGTCAATAAGCCAGTGTTAGGGGGAAGAATCTGCAGGTGGTTACTCCTCTTTCAGGAGTATGATTTTGAAATCATCGTGAAACCAGGAAGTTTGAACGCTGGACCTGATCATCTGTCGCGAATAGACTCAGGAGAGGAGCCAAGTAATCTAGAGGACAATTTTCCAGATGCGCAGTTGTTTTCTATTCAGATCGCAGATGAGTACTATGCTGATATCATTCACTTTCTCACTACAGGAGGGGCACCTGATGAGTCTACCAAGCATCAAAAGAGGCAGTTGGTTGTTAAAGCAGCAAACTTCACCCTGATCGCAGGACAGTTATACAGGTTAGGTCCAGATGAAGTCCTGCGCAGATGTGTGATGCCGCATGAAAAAGAGGCCATTATCAGAGAAGCACATTCCGGTACCGCAGGAGGTCATTTCGCAGGAAAGCCGACTGCACAGAAAATCCTGACCGCAGGATTATGGTGGCCTACTTTACATAAGGATACTAAGGAATTTTGTAGATGCTGCGATATCTGCCAGAGGGTAGGAAAACCTTCACGACGAGATGAAATGCCACTGCGATCGCAGGTTACGCTGCGCGCATTTGACAAGTGGGCTGTAGACTTTGTGGGTCCTATGAACCCACCAAGAAAATGAACTGGTGCGAGATATATTATTACAGGAACATAATACCTCACCAGATGGGCGGAGGCTAAAGCAGTAAGAAATTGTGATGCTGCTACAGCTGCACAGTTCCTCTTTGAGAACATTATCAGTAGATTTGGATGCCCAGTAATTTTGATGAGCGATCAAGGCACCCATTTCTTGAACCACACTATTGAGGCCTTGATGAAGGAATTCTAGATACATCACCATAAGAGAACCCCCTACCACCCACAAGCTAATGGTACGGTGGAGGCCTTTAACAAGATTTTAGAAAATGCTCTTACTAAGATCTGCAACAGCCAAAGGAATGATTGGGACCTCAGAGTTAACACTGTATTATGGGCGTATAGGACTACATGCAAGAAACTTACAGGACACACACCTTTTAGCTTGGTGTATGGACAGGAGGCTGTTATTCCTATGGAGTATATTCTTCCGATTTTAAGAATTGCTCAGATCACCGGGATGGCTGATATAGACACGGTGCATGAAAGGCTAGCGCAGCTGCTTACCTTAGAGGAAGACAGGTTCATCGCAGGATTCCATCATAAAGTGCAAAAGGCACGAGAGAAATCTTGGCATGACAGGCATGCCAAGAACAATATTTTTTAGATAGGAGACCTAGTCCTCCTCTATGACAGTAAGTTTGTGAAGTTTCCAGGGAAGTTCAAGACGCATTGGTTGGGGCCATACCAGATTCAGCAAGTTACAGACGGAGGAGCCGTTCAGCTTAGCAAATTGAACGGGGAGCTTCTTTCCACTTTCATTAATGGCAGTAGGCTTAAGCTTTACAGTACTAGCCACTTCAAACCCCAGCCTTAGCTCAGATAGCCTATGAGGGTGCAGATGTCCAGTGTAGTTGAAAGGAGGCATCGCACCGGGAATTAGTCTACACTGGCAGGTATTCTAAGTATAAGGAATTGCATAAGGATGGTTCATTTTGCACAAGTCAAAAAAAAAGAGAGAGCGTAAGTTGTTTGAGCGGGTGATGCGGTGTTTCATTGCAGTAACGCGATGTTTCTCCGTGCCACGTATCCAGTTTGAAAAACAACAGAGGGCCAGTCAAGTCGCCTTCTGACAGGCAGTTAATGAAGAAATGACCGGTATACCTTACCGTAGATTTGGCAGTGGCATAATCAATTTTTCCAGATTTAGTAAATCTTTGACGAGACCGGCACCTGCACACACAGGGTTCGAGGGAAATTTGACCGGATTTCAGCAATTAATGAGGATCGAAATGATGGGTGTGGTCTCGTCCATGCATTATTATGACCGACGGGTTCATCCTAGATGACCGTTGCATCCGAGATTATAGCCTTCAGCATAAAAGCAGAGATCATTCATTCAGGACGTTTACTTTTGCAAGAGCCAAGAGCTATGGAGTAAGTCTTAAGCTTCCCCTGTGCAGAGCTAATTTCATTACAGAGTGCTGTGATTTCCCTATTTCCCAGCCATTGCCCACCCAGAGTATAACACCGAGTGGGTTCTGTCCGAGGAGGAACCCATAGAAGCTATTTTGGAAAGGTTTGAGCGTGGAGGCCTTGTGTCCGTTCTGGTGACACCACCCAAAAGTATGAAACCAAGTTCATCACAAACCAGACAGCTACCAAGGATGCGGAGCCAATCTCAGATAACGGAAGAATCCAGTCCGGAGCTGGAGGAAGCAGTTCATAGTGCACCAGACTACATTCTACCACGATTTGAAGGTGCACCAGAGGTAAACATTCCCAAGAGTGGTAAGTTTCCTATTCCCATACCACCGATTGATTCTCATGTAAAGGAAGACAGAGATCTATTAGGATATGCCGTTGTTGTTAAATTTGTAGATTATAACCTGGGAGATAGTAAGACATATTCGCAGTTCCGCCTGGATCAATATCTTACGATTCAGAAGAACCCAAGGACAGGTGCCGATGAATATGTTCCTATGGAACATGTCCAAGTTCTTGAGCGGTCAGGTCTGCTCAATTTGCTGAGAATATGCCATTTTGGATGAGGTACAGAGGTTAACGCCGTGGTGCGCATCCTACTATCTTGTGTACATGGAGGTTACCTTTGGCTAGGTAACAGGATCGACCTGAACATCGACCTGATACATCGCATTACCGGGCTATCCAAGACTGGTAAGGACCCTAAGATACATATAACAGGAAAGACCAAGGATTCCAAGCTACCACCAACCCTAGTCGCCAAGTATAAGTTACAAAGAGGAGGTCAGGCTTATGACCTCGCAGCAATTGCGGATGATACACTCAGATTTATAGCCAGTCTTCTTGCAGGTAGACTGTTAACCAAGGTTCGCCCAAAGGAAGTCACAAGATCAGTAATTCACCTTGCCATACAAGTTGCAGAAGGTGAACAGTTCAATTGGTGTTTATTTTTGTTAAATATTTTTCAGCAAGATTGTCTGACAGCTCAGGATGAGGCAAGCCACCCCTTCCATTTCTTGTGGTTGCTTATACTATGTGCATTCGTCGGGTGGAAGGAGCCGCCCCATACCCAGTTTCGATAGCTAGCAAGTGGCGAGCCCAGCGACACGCGCTATACCAACTTATGGGAAAGCAGCAGCCCAGCCAAGAAAAAGATCAATATGATAGTATTCTATGAATACTATAAACTGTTGAAGAAAATCGTCCGAGAGACACCGCGGATTAGCACGGAGACTGTGGACATATATGCTAGTCGGCTTGATTTTATGGCAGACTGCCATAGAATCTACCTGCGGCTAAAAAGGTCTAAAAGGGACGATTGGGCTAATGGTTCGTTCAGGATGACAACGCAGGATGTCGCAGATGTCATCAGAGACTTTGACGACGACTGGAAACAAGCATTAGAGGATACCACACCACTACCATCAGGTACCGCACAGACAGACCCACTGGACAAAGGCAAAGACAAAGTGGGGTCCCAGATGCAAGATACAGCAGAAGTGCCACTACCGGGAGAAAAGAGAAAAGATCCACGGCAAGTGCCACTAGAGGAACAGACGACAAAGGATGGAGAAGAAGGGACACCGGAGGCACAGAAGAAGAAAAAGCACAAAGCCACAAAACTACCTTTGAAGACTGTATTGACAGAGGATGACTACGAACTCATGGCAACGAGAATGCATGACACGTTGAAGGATTCATTTGAGGCGATGCAGACATCACAGGAAAATATACACATCATGGTAGAAAAGCAGCTTTTGGAGTTAAAATCAATTACTGAGAAGACTACCAGTATACAGGTTCCACCAGAAAAGGCGACAGCAGCAGGAATCTCAACACAGATGATTTCCCGCGAGGAAATCTTGTCCAAGGATCCCATCAATACAGTCTTGATACCACCAGGGAGCATCTGATTCCCTTCTACAATGATGGATGTACAGATACAGATTAGGAAACCTATCTAGGTTAACCTCACATAGTTTCACATCGATCAATTACAGATGATCCAGCAGCAGCTAAGCACAGAGCTCAGGGACAGAGAGCTCGCGACTTATAAACAGAACACGCAGTTGAAACAAAAGAATGCAGCACTCGCCACTAGCTTTCAGAAAAAGGCAGACGAGCTAAGAACATATGAAGAAAGAGAACAAGATCTCTCTCAAGTCCTACAAAGCATCGCATTGGAGTTACCCCAGTGTAACATTGAGTTTGCCTTACCTCTCCCGCAGAAGGTAAGAAGAGTTGCAGACAGAGAAAAGGATCTGGAAGAAACCGTGATTAGGATGGAAGAAACAGTGGTCAAGATGGAGGAAGACCACAGAGCGCATATTGCTGAGCTCGAGGCTCGAGCACCAAGCACCCCCCAGGCAGACAAGGAAGCGAGAGTAGAGGCCTTTCGACTCACTTCTGCACAGATGAAATCTTGCATAGATGATGCACTGTCAGTGCTCGCTGATGCGACGAACACATGGTCGGAGTTAGATGAGCCTCCCGAGAAAGTTGAAATCCAGCAGATAGAGAATACCGCAGCAGCGATGAAGGAAGAAATTAAGAGCTTAGCAGCTCTTCCAAAGATGAGAAAGACGACAGAGATGAACCGCTTGCAGCAGGAAGCGCAGCGGTTGAGCGAAAATGAGATACAAATCAATGACCTGCTTCAACTATATCAAGAACAAATCATAGAACTAGTCGATGCGGTTGAGCAGAAAGTTAAGGAGTTCACTACCACCAGAAATGAAATTGATGCAACAGAAGACTCCACTATTAGTCAAGCTATGCTTGACTCGGCATAAGAGCGTGTCGCAGCTATGGAGAACGAAGTCGCAGGACTTCGCAACAAATTTCAAAAGACTTCGCAGGAAGCCAAGGAGAAGCTACAGCAAGAGAAGCCCGATGGTAGTGGCTCGAGGACAAGCCACAAGTAAGTGTTAGGGGACTGTTGGAGTAGGGTCCTACAGCTATAGGAAAAGCTGCCATTTTGGCGGATAGACAATTTGGCGAAGATGAAGAGATAAGGTAAAGATACGATGCCGTAGCATGTTTCTAGCTGCAGAGCAGAGCCAGAAACTATGACTACCAGGACAGAGAAGTCAAAGACGACGACAGTACCTGAGCGGCCGAGAAGAGAGAGCTCACCCACTGCATTGAAGGCAGCGGCAGAAGACATGACAGCTCAGCTACCCTCATAAAGGAAAAGGAGCAATGAGGCCAAGGTATTGAAGACAAAGGACAGAAAGAGAAGCGGTGCACAGTACCCATGGTCAGCGCCGTGAAGCATGGAAGACTGCAGAGAGCAGTGGTGTGACGAAAAGCGGCTACCCCAAGTATAGATATGCCGACTGTTACTAGTTAGGGTTTTTGGGTTACTGTTGGGACAGGCCCACAGTGTTGTAATGGCGAGACCTTCGGGCCGCCTATAAAGGGATGTATTTTGTATTGTAAAATGGTTGGTTGGTTAGTTGGGTAGTTAGACAAGAAGACATTTTAGACAGTTATATTGTAGAAGCTAAGCTCTGGTTCTGTTATCAGTGGTAGTTATCTTACTGTAACCAGTAGCTAGCTCACCGAGCATGTATGTAACAATCCACAGGGATTGACAGAGAGAGAGAGAGAGAATATTGTAAGAAGGAAATATAGAGATAGAAAAGAGATCTAAGAGAGAAGGGCTCCAGGCTGTGTGCGAAGTTACCCAGAAGATCTTGAGCTACATATGCGGTGCAGCAGAACTGTGTACTCTCTCAAGATATAATAAAACACAGTTCTGTGGACATAGCTTCTACCCTGGAAGTGAACCACGTAAAATCAGATTGTTATGTGATTGATTCATGTGATTGTATTTACTTGTTGTATCTGTCACTCATTACATGAACTTTGCTTACAGTTTAATGTATGTATGTGTTATTCAATTCATAGCATTATAAAGGGATAAATGCAGGTTGAAGCCTTTAAGTATTCTATATAAGAGTTTGTCTATGTTTCACTAAGATAGGTAAGAGTCGCAGTGTAAAGCAATATTGTATGTTGAGTCCTATAAGTCGAACACAAGTAACGCTAGGTATGTTGAGCCCTAGTGGTAGGATATCGCAGGGAGGCGATATCGCACCATCAGAGGAGCTATGGTGCATGGTACCGCGGGGTAGAGATCAAGCGTAGGAGAGAATTACGTGTTTCCCAGGACGCGGCAATGCAATAAGGGCTAGAGTCATCGCGAGTAGGAGGAACTACGCATCGCAGAGAGAGACCTCGCGGGTTGAGAAGAGCTACAAGATGCACACAGGATGCCACAGAACCTGGTCAAAGACACTTGAGTCTTTGGCCAACCCATTAGAATCACTTCGGGTGAGACTTCAGACCGCTCCGCAGTCTGTCGCCGAAAGGGCCAGTGAGCTAGGGGTGTTGTTGGTTCATTACAGTAAACCCGGGTCTACCCATAGCAACCAACACGCTTTTTTCAACCTTTTTTGAATTGAAATTTGAAATGGATTTAGGTACCCATTTTTATAAACAAGCGTGCACACCAATTTTTGCGATGTTTTGAGTTATTTTCAGTCCCTTTAAGAAACCCTAGCGAAACACATGATGAAGTTTCACTTTTGACCAATTTCTTGGAATTAAAATTTGATCATAGATTTAGATGCCCATTTGTTAGATAAGAGTGAACGCCAAATTTCGTGATGTTCAGAGCTATTTTCCCATCCTTTAATCCAAACCTTAGCGAAACCGCATGATGGAGTTTCACTTTTGACCAAATTTTTGGAATTGAAATCTGATCATAGTTTTGGATGCCCATTTGATATACAAGCATGCACGCCAACTTTTGCAATGTTTAGAGCTATTTGGACCTGCTTTAAGCCCAACTCTAGTGAAAATGCATGATGGAGATTCATTTCTGAAACTGAGTCATTAAATTAAAACTGACCCAAGTCATGGTTGAGTCTGAGTTGATCCTTGGCAGAGTCTGAGTTTTAAAACATTGTGTTGAACACCTAAAGGCTAAAACTTTAAACCCCTTACTTGGTCAATGTATTATCCATTGTAATGTCCTCTTCTACTTAGGCATTGAGGACCAACCCACTAACCTATGTGATTCCTATAGGTTCGAGCAGGTACCGATAGTCAAGGAATCAGCCGAAGACTAATGCCATATATAGAAGATCTAAGGCATTAGTATTATATCACCATTGGGTCGAAGAGGGCCACTAGAGCCAAAGGCCACCTACATGCATGACATCCAGGCATTATTTAATGATGTATGCACCCGATTAAGTCTCCATGTGCATGCAAGTCAACTGCAAATTAGAAGATAAAGTGACCTAATTAGGTCAAAAGTTAGGGTTTTCACAGTTGAGAGTTATAAAAGAAAGATAAAGTGAATGGAGAAGTCACTTATGTGATAATTGATTTGTGGATTCGAATTGGAGAGCTTGTAAAGCTAACTTGGGGTTGAGCGCATGCTCAGCTAACTGGTGTATTTCGGCAGAAAAATCTATCTGCCCTAGTTCATCATCAAGTTGGATCATCCGGGTTCAGCACTAGTTCATCATCAGTTTACATTCAACAGTTATTTCTGGAGGTTGATTATTCATCTGGCCAGAGGGTTTCACCATCACACCGTGTCACCGTGATTAGAGACAAAGAAATTCATTTTCCTACCTACAGGGTTCAGAACTTCCGCATGTTGCTTCCATCATCATTAGAGGGGTATTATAACCCTAGTGCACATCATCCGGGCTTCCGGCAGCAGCTTATTTATTATTCTGGAGCTTATATAGTTTGAGAGGAGGGCGCATTCACCTCTGGGGGATGATTTGGTGTATCTCCTTATTCCTCCGGTAGAATACTCGCATGCTGGGACCAGTCTCTTCACCATCAACTGATCTATATACTGGTATGTACATGCATTTATTTCTTCTATTTTATAGCATCTCAGTATTTTTCTAGGGCACATATTTGCATGCATGCAAAGTTCAGAGTTTGTTTTCCTATTTGATTAAGGAGTAAGTCTATTAGCCATCTATAGTATACACATAAATAGGAAAATATCAGTTTGGGATATTACAGTGGTATCAGAGCTATTTTCCTTGCCAGCTGTGGGCATGCAAAAATTATAAATGAATCCAGGAGACCCATACAACATTACTCATAGGAGACATAGGTATAGAGACAGAGAAGAGGAGTTAGAGGACATAGATTTGGGGAACGGAGAGTATCAATTTGAAAAAGGCAAAGAAACAATGGCCGATTATGATAAAATAGCTTTCAATAGTATCATATCAGCCATAAAAGAACTCACCACTGGGCAAAAAGAAATGATGAGCACCTTCAGGCAAATCACTGAGAAGAATGGGCCCACCCCACACAGTCCCTTATTTTTCAATAGTGATAGAGTATCCACCAACAGTAGTAGGGAGCACTTACATACCAACATGTAGAGACATCCCCATATATACAAGCCTTTCTGACCTACCATGCCTCAATTCTTAGATAGTCCAGCTGCAGTGCCTTTAGCACAAGCTAAACCAGAAGAACCCATGAGTGCCTATCTGAGAGAATATAGGGCTTTAGGAGAGGACTTCCATTCAGCCATGACCTTCACTGACTTCTGCCACTTTAAAAGTAAGAACAAACCCAAAGCTTACAATAGGCCATTCACCCAGAACTATGAGTTACAGTGCACTGTAGGGAAATTGACTATCCCTACCTTTGAGGGCACCCAAGGTGGCCCAGCTAGGAATTGGGTGCAGAAGTTGGATACATACTTCCAACTCAACCCCATGATTGAGACAGATGCCATTAAATTGGCTGCTTTTCATTTGGACAGAGAAGCACATGAGTGGTGGTACCATGAGTTAGTGACACTAGGTCACAACACCATCACCTCATACTCAGATTTTACACAAAGGCTCATTGAGCGGTTTGATCGGAAGGATCTAGAGGTACACTTTAGGGTGCTGGCACAACTCAAGCAGACAGGGAGTACAGATGTTGTTATTTCTAAGTTTCAGAGGATAGCAGTCATGGTCACAGATATATCAGAGAGTAGGTTGATTATGTTGTTCACTGAGGCTCCCACTGAACCCTTACGGGGATGGGTCAAGTCTTATAGGCCCACCACCCTATCAGATGCCATAAAACGGACTAGAGACTTGCAGGATGCAATGCCCAAAAATAGGTTTCCTCCCAAGACCAATTTCCTATTAAAGATAAAGAAAGGAAACCATGGCCCAAGAAAGAATGGATGGATAATGATACCTGACAGGACCTTAGAAGAAAAACGTTATGTTTCACTTGCTAGGAACCATGGATACTAGGTCACAGATGTTCAGGAAAAGGAAAGGCCTACTACATAGAGGCTTATTCCAACAGTGAGGAGGATGAGGATTACCAGGATCAAGAGCAGGGAGAGACAACAAAGATAGTTGCTGAGGGACAGGCCTCAGGAGGTACCATTGCTACCATGACAGGGGTTCCTAGATTCCACACTCTTCGGATCAGAGGTACCGTACAGGGCCACAGAGTGGGAGTATTGATAGATGGTGGGGCATCCCATAACTTTATTGATGCTGCATGGGTTAAAAAGAGAGACATTCAAACTGAGAGCTTTGATGGGTTTTCGGTAGTAGCAGCAGGTCACACCATGGAGTGTAGTCAGAGGATTCCTAAATTAAAGGTAACGCTTGGGAATTATACAGTGATAGAGACATTTTATGTGGTAGATGTACTCGACATGAATGTGGTACTAGGAGTTTAGTGGATGTATTCCATATGGAAGTATTCCACAAATTACCAGACCATGGATATGGAGTTTACAGGAGCAGAAGGACAAAAGGTGGTATTGAGAGGGATGAATACCTATCCTCCCATAGCAGTGACATCACACAGGATGGAGGCAGTACTCTGGCAGGGAGATATTGAGTGAGTTTCAGAGTGTATAGTTACCTTCAGGAAACCACCAGATGAGGCCACACAACATCTAGCAGATATAGAGGCCTTACTACAGAAGCACAAGGTAGTATTCGGAGACCTTCCAACAGGCTGACCTCCAGATAGGGGATTTGAGCACATTATTGAGTTAGAGGAGGGGACCCAAGCAGTTATCACCACTCCTTACAGACATCCCAAGAAGTATAAAGATGAGATCGAGAGTACAATCAAGGAACTACTCAAGCTAGGATACATCAAACCTAGCTCCATCCCTTTGCATCTTCAGTAGTGCTAGTGAAGAAAAAGGATGGAACCTTACGCATGTGCATTAATTACAGGGCACTCAATAAGAAGACCATAAAGAACAGGTATCCCATCCCTAGGATTCATGAGTTAATGGATGAACTACAGGGGGAAAAGTACTTTTCCAAAATTGATCTTGTTAGGGCGCGCGAGCACCTCAACGGTCCTTAAGATGAGTAACCCCACGGGTTTGACTGAAAATAGTCTTAGGGGTGTCGTGGGTTGAATCAAAGTCTTCTATTGTAATAAACCCGCGGCTTAAGACCGGGGTTTAGGGTTTTGGGTGTCCATGGTATTGAATCCATGTTTTTGTAAACAGTGCGCTATAAATAGGCACTTGTGTAAATAAGAAAGGTTAGGTTTTATGATGTAAGAAAGATCAAGGCGAAGTTAAGGCTGGTTTTGTAAGGAAAGGTTAAGTCCTAGCTGTGTGCATGGACGACCTCTGCAGCTATGTGTGCAGAGGGTTTTGTAAGAAGAGAAAGAAAGATCTGCAGCTGTGTGCGCAGAGGCCTGCTGCTGTGTGCGCAGCTGTTAAGGACCGAAGGGATCTGCAGCTGAGTGCGCAGATCAAACTGTGGTTTTGTAGCAAGTTGAATAAAACACAGTTTGTGGATGTAGCCCCTACACTGGGGGTGAACCACATTATATTTGGTGTTGTGGTTTATTGTGTTGTTTCTATTTCTGTTATTTTTATGCATTAAAAACTGTATACATTTGATAACGTAGATCACTGCTAGTAATAAGCTTCGCTGTGAATTCCCAGTAGTGGGTTAAGCAAGTCACGGTTATTTATCTATCTGCGAAGTTATATATCTATAAGCAAATGACAAAGTTGTGTAACTGTTGATTAACAAGTTTATTAAAGGCTAAGGTACAGTAATACCCCTCTCTGCTTGTAGAAACCTGATTCTGTGACACCCCATTGCTGTTTCGGGTGAGACTGCAACCTGCACGCAGGTTGTTGCCGAAAGGGCCAACACGGTGGGTCTTTTGTTGGTGCGACATATAAGGATTAAACCCGGGTTTGCCCTATTGCCCAACAAATTGGTTCCGTTGCCGGTTGAACTCAGTATCTGCTCAAGAGGGGTTTACGCCGTACCTTGAGGGCTATGTGCTGGAGGCCCTCTGTGACAGAAATCGGTGATTGGCTTGATGCGACTTATCTGAAATTTGCTGAGAAAGAGAACACAAATCCGTGTCGTAGCGCACGAGACTTTTTACAGAGGTATGTTTTTTGTGATACTTATGAAACTTTCTTTGGTAGTCTCCACATAGAATTGCACCAGTGGTTGTCTAGGTTAACAGAAAGAAGGATGAACTGCCAAGCTCAATGGGCTCCCACGTAGACCCCCGCAAGGGTCAATCTTGTGCAACACGTGCACAACGAGGTATCCCGCGCTGTTGATTTCTGGACGACGCGAACATTGGAAGCCTTCGTGATAGAGTTTTCCCTTGACACAAGTACCTCCTTCAGCGAAGCTGAACGACAGTTCTTCAACGGTCCCCGTGGTAAGTTTTTGAATTCATTAAGCTTACGAATTAAAATACTATTGGCTGAAAAGAGTATACTGTTGTTTGAATCAGATTTCTAGATTGATAGTACTAACATATGTTTGCAAGTGATAATACCTTCGATGAGCAAAGCGGTTTGCTGCGAAGTGGAAAAAGGTATAAGAGAGATTTTGACTCCTATTCCTTAGGACAGGCTACCACGTCGTCCCCCGTCAATTCTGACGAGTCTGGCTCTGAAGAAATCCCTTTGCTTGGCAACCCTCCGGTCACCCTGCAACGAAGACCTGTTACCCCTGACATTTCGTCGCAATTTTCCAGTCAACCAAGTCCAAATATTCCGGCCACAGGCCGGTCTGTCCCCATAAATCCCTCCCCATCAACGTCCTTTCCCCCCCCCCCCAGAACCGCCATGGACCACCTGGTTGATGACATTAAGCTCCCCATCTTCAAAGGCATGGTATCAGAGGACCCTGAACAGTTCTGGTTTTTATGTGAAGCGGTATGGAACGCGAAGAAAATTACAGACTCAGATGTGAGAGCCACGCAGCTCATTACTTCTTTCCGGGAGAGGGCTTTGACCTGGTTCATGAAGTTCTCCAGTAATCAGAGCCCTATGTTAGCTGAGATTAAGGCAGCCATAACTAAAGAATTTAAAAAGCCCAAATCAGAATCGCAGAGCATCACCGAACTTAAAGAGATTCAACAGCGGCGCGACGAATCTGTGTGGGACTTTGACCAGAGATTCAAAGTCCTCCTCGACCAAGTCAATTTTACCATTAGTCCTGCGCAGCACAAGGAATGGTTTATCGCGGCATTATTACCACATATCAGAACTCCGCTCATGCAACAGAAGGTTGCTAACCAGCAAGAGGCCCTGGAAATCGCAATGAAGATGGAAACTGCCCCTGTCGGAGATGATTCTGGTATTGCTCAAATCCAAGCGCAGCTAGCAGCGATGGCCCTGGAACTTCGCGAGATGAAAACAGGAAAACCTGATCGCGAAGAGGTTTGGTGTACGCAATGTCGGACCGAAGGTCATGACAAGGAACGGTGCCCTCTGGTAAGCAAGTACCTGCGTACAGGTGCGCCGGACCCATTTCCACCACAAGTTCTATATTGTGAGCTCTGCAGAACAACAGGTCAGCACTGACCTGAGAACTGTCACCTGCTGCAACGGTACGGACAGGGACCTAAGACCCTCTACTGTAATTTCTGTAAGTCCATAGGTCATAATGAGGATGAGTGCCGCACCTATGATTCCTACCGGGTACACAATGAAGGCCCCAGTAGTGATAGCTACGGTTACCAAGGGGGTGCCTCTAGTAGAGGTTCGTCTGGAGGCCGTGGTGGTATGCCCGGCAGAGGCCGAGGCCATTTGGTATGTTACAATTGTAACCAAGCTGGGCATTTGGCCTGCGATTGTCGAAACCCCACTACGACATGTCGATACTACTGCGTAGTAGATCATGTGATTGAGCAGTGTCCACAACTCATAGCTAAGATTCAAGCACGACAGAGTGTCCCCACGCGGAATATCCAGATGATTTCAGTTGAGCCCAGACCGGCCGCAACTATCAATGTTGTCACACGGAGTGGAGCTACGACACACTCGCCAGATACAGAAATACAGCCCGCCGATGCTCGGGTTCGTAAGGCCCCTGTGAAAACCCCAGCATTTGATCTCACAAGAGAAAGAGAGACATTTATGGAGGCTAAGAAAGATTTTGCTGATCCTCGCACATCCGTTACACCGAAACAACCTCAGCAACTATCTTCGCGGCCCCCGGAAGCTCCGAGGGATAACGTCAGTACCTTATCCTCCTTTTTATAGAGTTGCCTCAAACTGTTACGCGATCAAGATGCTCTGACTCAGTTACAGGACATCATTGCTTCCTGCGGCCCTTACCACAGTCCTGTGCAAGACAAAACTGTTCATAGGGTGAACAGAACCGGCAGGGAAATGCGATTGAATGCTCAGGTAGGGGCCTATCATCTGACTGATGTTATCTTGGACTTAGGGTTCGATGTAAATGTGTTAACTAAACAAACCTGGGAACACATGGGAAAACCCCCCCTCGCCTGGTCCCCTATCCAGTTGCGGCTAGCCAACCAGCAAAGGATTGTGCCTCTAGGAAGTTTCCTGAGTGTCCAAACAGATATTGCCGGGGTCAGTACTGTCGTGGACTTTGAAGTAATTGAGATTATTGATGACATCGACCCCTACCTGGCCTTGTTAGGAATTGAATGGGCAATGGCAAATGCTGCAGTTATTAACCTAAAAAAGAGACAGATGATTTTCGAAGGGAAAGATGTGAGAGTCACCCTACCACTGGATCCTTCACAAGGGGAACGGTACTCGGAACCACTCCGACAAAAGGATCAGGATGACGTGGAGCCTATCCACACTATTCCCGCGCAGGACGGGGGTTATGAGGATCCTCCTACCACAAGTTGGGAGTCCGAAAGCTCCTGTATGACTGACTCGGAGGATGACTTAGAAGGATGGCGGCACCGACCTAGCAGTACCAGACCTCCTAAATCTCTCAGATGGCTCAGCTCACAACCAAGCACTCTCCCTACTTTTGATGGTTCGACAGACCCGAACCCATTTATCGCACAATTTTCAGGTCAAATACCGGAGTCACAAAAGATGACTTCTCTGGAGTTAGCACTTAGAGTCACAGCCGCCAGATGGTGGAAGAGCCATAAGCCACAAATTTCTAGCTGGGAAGTCTGTAAGAGGCTCCTTCGGCTACGATTTAAGGAACAACCTGAGGAGATGCGAAGCAAGTTTGATGGAAAATCTAGCCCACAGGCACATTTGGCAAACTGCTATGAAGTGTGGAGGTATGTACCTCGGAACGAATGGGTACATCGATTCATCCATACACTGGCACCAATAGCCTAGACCTGGTATGAGGAAGCTGAGCTCCGCCTAGATACGGTAAGTTGGGATTGTCTTGTCCATAGTTTTATACATACTGTTTCTACTAATGATGTCTGCCCAGCTCTAGACGCAGCTATCAGGATCATCCATACCAAGGTCTTTGATGACCGAGAACTAGTAGAACAACGTCCGGATTGGACAGTGGAGGAAGCCCACGCCCTAGAATGTTATAACTTCACCATTGAGGACGATGAGGACCCGCACAATATTGCTATCCCTGAGTCAGAAGGATGCTGTGATGTGCAAGGTCTAGCCATCGAAACCCCGGAAGTACACCAGCCCCTGAAGACCCGCACAGTTAACATTGGATCTGAAGAACAGCCTAAGCTCACCACAATTGGCGACTATTGGGACGATGAAATGGTTAGCAAGGTCACCCAACTCCTCCATGAGTACCAAGATCTCTTTCCAACAAAGTTTTCTGAAATGAAGGGTATCTTGGGTGATATTGGCGTAATGAAGATCCCTTTGAAACCTGATGCAAAACCTGTGAAACAGCGGCCTTATAGATTAAATCCGAAGTATAAAGAAAAAGTTAAGGTGGAGCTGGATAAGATGCTCGCCGCGGGAATAATTGATCCTGTTGAAGAATCCGAGTGGGTCGGTCCTATGGTGGTCCAGGAGAAGAAGACTAAGGGTGAAATCCGCATATGTGTCGACCTCAGGAAATTAAATGATGCCTGTCTGCATGATCCCTTTCCTACCCCCTTTACAGACGAGATGCTCGACAATGTTGGAGGTCAAGAAATATACTCTTTCACTGATGGGTTTTCTAGCTACCATCAGATCCGAATTGCTCCTGAAGATCGACATAAGACAACATTTGCTACCGAAATGGGATCCTTTCAATATACTGTCATGCCCTTCGGGCTGAAGAATGCACCTGCTATATTTTCTAGGGTCGTCATCTCTGCGTTCAAAGAATATATACATAAATTCTTAGAAGTTTATTTTGATGACTGGACTATTTTTGGGCTAGTGAAAGATCACCTCACTAGTTTGAGACTTATGTTAAACAAGTGTAGACAGCACCAGATTGCTTTGAATCTAAAAAAGTGCATCTTTTGTGCCCCTTTTGGAATTCTCCTTGGTCATGTTGTCTGTAAGCAGGGATTGATGATGGATCCCGCGAAGATAGCTATTATTGTAAATCTGGCACCACCGAAGTCCGTCAAGCAACTGCGTACGACACTCGGTCACACTGGTTACTACAGAAAATTCATCCAAGGATATGCTCAAATTACCGCTCCGATGGAAAGGAAGTTGAAGAAAGATAATAAGTTCGAATGGACACTGGAGTGTTAGGCAAGCTTAGATATTTTGAAGAAAAAAATGGTCACTGCCCCCATTCTCGTATTTCCTGATTGGAACAAAGAGTTTCATGTGCATGTTGACGCATCCTCCATTGCTCTTGGGGTGGTACTGGCTCAACCAGGCACAGGTCAGATCGACCACCCTATTTCTTTTGCCATAGAAAATTATCCACTGCAGAGAAAAATTATACTACAACCGAGCGGGAAGGCCTTGCTATGGTGTATGCACTACAGAAGTTCCGACATTATCTGTTAGGATCGCACTTTAAGATGTTTACTGACCATTCTGCTTTGAAATATCTGGTTAATAAGCCTGTGCTAGGAGGAAGAATATGCAGATGGCTGATCCTGTTTAAGGAATATGACTTCGAAATCATCGTTAAGCCGGGGATACTGAACCTAGGACCTGACCACTTGTCGAGGCTCGATTCAGGAGAAGAACCCACCAGTTTGGATGAGGGCCTCCTTGACGCGCAGCTGTTTTCCATCCAGATAATTGATTATTACTTCCAAGATATCGCTCAGTACTTGTCTACAGGGTTCCCACTAGCTGAAATGACCACACAACAGAAGAAGCAGCTGGTAGTGCGCGCAGCGGACTTCACCCTAATATCCAGCTAGCTATACAAGATGGGACCAGATGAAATACTGCGCAGGTGTGTTTTGAAACATGAACGACCCCTAATTCTGGCCGAGGCACATTTTGGCACGGCAGGAGGTCATTATGCAGGAAAAGCTACAGCACAGAAGATTTTGATAGCCGGCTTATGGTGGCCCACCGTTAACAAGGATGCAAGAGAATATTGCCACAGCTGTGACGTCTGTCAAAGGACAGGAAAACCATCTCGGCGGGATGAAATGCCCCTAGTGCCATAGGTAACCTTACAAGATTTTGACAAATGGGCCATTGACTTTGTCGGCCCCATCAACCCCCCTGCGAAGAAGTCTGGTGCGAGATATATTATTACAGCAACTGGCTACCTTACCCGTTGGGCTGAAGCCCAATCGGTCAAGAATTGTAGCGGTGCTACAACTGCACAATTCATCTTTGATCACATCTTGTCCAGGTTCAGGTGTCCTCGCGTTCTTATGAGTGATCAAGGATCACATTTCTTAAATAAAACAATTGCACTGCTGACTGAAGAATTTCAAGTATACCATCAGAAAAGTACAGCCTATCACCCACAAGCTAATGGGACTGTCGAAGCTTTTAATAAGATCCTGGAGCATGCTTTGACAAAGATTTGTAATGCTAATAGAAATGATTAGTACCTTCGCATTCCAGACGTGCTCTGGGCTTACCGAACTACTTGCAAAAAGTTGATAGGCCATACACCTTTCCGATTGGTTTATGGGCAAGAAGCCGTCATGCCTATGGAATACATTGTTCCCAGCCTCAGAATCTCTGCTTTCACCGAGATGGATGACCCATCCATAATAACAGAGAGACTGAAACAGATATTAGAACTTGAGGAGGATAGATTTAGTGCAGGTTTCCAGCAACAGGTGCAGAAATCTTGGGAAAAAGCGTGGCATGACAGACACATTAAGAAGAAACAGTTCCAGCAGGGTGATATTGTGCTCCTCTATGATAGCAAATTTATGAAGTTCCCCGGAAAGTTTCAGACACATTGTAAGGGACCGTATATAGTACAGAAAGCTACTAATGGCGGCGCATTCCAACTAGCCAAGTTAAATGGAGAACTCTTTCCTTCTATGATCAATGGGAGTCGGCTAAAGAAGTACCGGGACCGGCCAAGTCCTCAGAATTGAAGGTATCACCAAGACAGGAAGGCTACATACCCAGCACAACTGCTCGCCACACTGGGGAATGTTGTAACCAGAAGGATAAAGTATGGATAGCCGAAGGTTGGTCAGGGGACGCAGGTTCATCCTGTGTCGAAGTGGAAAGTGGTTGTTATGTCGTAGGTTGGAATTGTGTCGTAGCCTAGTATGAGATGGATGGGACAAAATACATTTGACGGCGGAGACACGTGAGCTACTCTTCATAACTATAATTATGAGATTTCGGGCAAATCTCAGGCTAAGTGTGACGAGATTTTTGGTATTCAAGCAGATTTGATGTCATTACTACACTATGATGACAGATGCTGTAACGAAATTCTATAAGTCAGCTACATGGTCTTGTGGCATTCTCCTCGAAGCACTTCTTGCAGTTTGCTTGATTGGAGCCATGACAAACAATCATGACGTCCAAAAGCTAGTACGCGAGTTCAGAGAAAGAGGCCTACAGAACCTTTTGAGTAGCCCGCCAGCACAAGTCGTATTCGACTTAGGTACGCAGGAAGGCAGAAGTTTTCTCTAAACCAGGTGAAGACAGGCACAAATTTGCTCTAACATGGAGCCACGATGGCCATAAGACCTCGCAAAATGACTCTGGCGCGCCCCACCCTGGAAGCTTCTAGCATAGCAGAACCTTGGCAGCTATGTGTCTTATGCAGCGTGACACACAATTCCAGGGGACCCCAAGCTGTGGCTGGTTAAGTGTCGCCAGTCCGACCAAAGGATGGGGTTGTAGATGGATCCACTAGGCCTTAGTTCCGCACCAATATCCAGTCGCAGAAAGAAGCGAGCAACCGACCACTAGCAGGAAGAACTGCAAGAACCAACACACAAATGTCTTTGCCAAGCAAATTTTACCACCAGCCGAGTATATAAGTGCCCCGGGACGGGACACTGGTGAGTCTTAGGGGCCTGTTAGGGCGCACGAGCACCTCAACGGTCCTTAAGATGAGTAACCCCATGGGTTTGACTGAAAATAGTCTTAGGGGTGTCGGGGGTTGAATCAAAGTCTTCTATTGTAATAAACCCGCGGCTTAAGACTGGGGTTTAGGGTTTTGGGTGTCCATGGTATTGAATCCATGTTTTTGTAAACAGTGCGCTATAAATAGGCACTTGTGTAAATAAGAAAGGTTAGGTTTAATGATGTAAGAAAGATCAAGGCGAAGTTAAGGCTGGTTTTGTAAGGAAAGGTTAAGTCCCAGTTGTGTGCGTGGACGACCTCTGCAGCTGTGTGCGCAGAGGGTTTTGTAAGAAGAGAAAGAAAGATCTGCAGCTGTGTGCGCAGAGGCCTGCTGCTGTGTGCATGGCTGTTAAGGACCAAAGGGATCTGCAGCTGAGTGCACAGATCAAACTGTGGTTTTGTAGCAAGTTGAATAAAACACAGTTTGTGGACGTAGCCCCTACAATGGGGGTGAACCACGTTATATTTGGTGTTGTGGTTTATTGTGTTGTTTCTATTTCTATTATTTTTATGCATTAAAAACTGTATACATCTGATAACGTAGATCACTGCTAGTAATAAGCTTCGCTGTGAATTCCCTGTAGTGGGTTAAGCAAGTCACGGTTATTTATCTATCTGCAAAGTTATATATCTATAAGCGAATGACAAAGTTGTGTAACTGTTGATTAACAAGTTTATTAAAGGCTAAGGTACAGTAATACCCCTCTCTGCTTGCAGAAACCTGATTTTGCGGCACCCCATTGCTGTTTCGGGTGAGACTGCAACCTGCGCGCAGGTTGTTGCCGAAAGGGCCAACACAGTGGGTCTTTTGTTGGTGCGACATATAAGGATTAAACCTGGGTCTGCCCTATTTCCCAACAGATCTCCACTCAGGGTACCATCAGATTCGAGTAAAGGAACAGGATGTTCCAAAGACCGCTTTCCGTTGCCACTATGGACATTATGAGTTTCTAGTGATACCATTTTGGCTCACTAATGCACCAGCTACTTTCCAATCATGCATGAACCATATCTTCAAGACAGTTGCGTAAATATACTCTGGTATTCTTCGACGACATATTGATATACAGTCGGACTTGGAAAGAACATTTGAGACATCTTGATGAAGTACTTGGTATTCTACATGAGCAGTCACTATATGCCAAAATGTCCAAGTGTGAGTTTGACATGCAGGAGATGTTGTACTGAGGACATGTGATAGGTTCCAATGGGGTCCAGGTGCACTTAGAGAAGATTTGGGCAATTTTGGATTGGCCTACACCTAAAAATGTGACAGAACTGAGGGGCTTTTTGGGCCTTTGCACCTACTATAGGAGGTATGTCAACAGATTCTCACAGATGACCGCACCCCTCATAGATCTTACCAAGAAGGGAGCATTTAGCTGGTCGGAGGCAGCACAACAAACATTCGAGAAAATGAAGGAGGTAATGAGTTCATGCCCAATATTAGCTTTACCAGACTTTTCTCAATCCTTTGTGTTAGAATGTGATGCTTCAGGAGAGGGAATTGGGGCAGTTTTGATGCAGAACAACCACCCCATTGCATTTGAGAGCAGGAAGCTCAAAGACTATGAGTGCCACTATTCGACATGTGACAAAGAGATGTTAGCATCCTCCATACGTTAACCAAGTTCAGGCAGTACTTAGTAGGTGCCAGGTTCAAGGTTAAGACAGATCACAACTGCTTGAAATACTTCCTAGAGAAGAAAGATCTAAACGAGAGACAACATAAATGGGTAAGTAAAATTTAGGCTTATGACTTCGAGATTGAGTACATAAAGGGGAAGAGCAATGTAATGGTTGATGCACTTTCTAGACGACTAGATACTTTATCCTTTATGAGCATCTCATCAGATTGGGGGTCTCATCTTTTGGTTGCATACTCCAAAGATAAGTTTGCTTGCAAGCTATTGGATGGACAGATTCAAGATGATAGGTACATGGTCATTGATGATATCATATACTGTAGAAACATAATCTTCTTGGTTCCAGAGTCTTCCCTCAAGAAGAAAATATTACAGGCATTGCACGATTCACCATTAGCAGGGCATCAGGGGTTTCTCAAGACCTACAGACATATTAGAGAAAGGTTCTCATGGAAGGGCCTCAAGAAAGATGTGATACAACATGTGAGGGAGTGCAGCTTGTGCCAACAAAAAAAAATAGAGCACATCCACCCGGCTGGTTTACTACATCCCTTACCTATTCCCGAGCAAAAATGGGAGAGAATTTCTATGGACTTCATTACTGGGCTGCCCAAGGTCCAAGGCAGAGACTGCTTGTACATAGTAGTGGACAAATTGACTAAGTTTGCTCACTTCTTTTCCATATCATCAGATTATTCAGCAGCACAGGTAGCAGAACTATTTTTCAGAGAGGTATTTAGACTCCATGGGTTACCCAAGACCATTGTCAGTGACAGGGACAACAAATTCACATGAGCCTTTTGGCAAGAGCTTTTTCGGTTAGTGGGGACCGAGTTAGCCATGAGCACAAGTTATAATCCTCAGAGTGACGGGAAGACAGAGATTGTTAATAAATGGATTGAGGGATACTTGATAAATTAAGTATCAGGTCAGCAGAGGACATGGATCAAATGGTTACACTTGGGTGAACATTGTTACAACACCACCTACCATATGACCATTAGGATGACCCCTTTCCGAGCCCTGTATGGGTATGATGCTTCCAATTTTGTAGACCGGATATTTGGGGATACCAGGCCCCCCATGGCCAAAGAGTGGATTCAGGAGGGTCAAGATATCCTCAAGATACTCAGGGAGAACATACAGTATGCTTAGAATCAACATATGATATATACAGACATGCATAGAGTTGAGCGCATTTTTGAGGTGGGAGACTTCGTTTATTTACGCCTCCAGCCTTACCAACAGTCATCTCTTAAAAATAAAGGAGCACAAAATCTCCAACCTCGTTTCTATGGTCCATATAAGATAATTCGAAAGGTCGAAGAGGTAGCATATGAGCTAGAACTTCCCCCAAAGAGCAAGATTCACAATGTATTTCATGTCTCCAATCTCAAGAAGGTGGTTGGTCAACAAATTGTTACATCTTTCGAGATGCCTCCCCTTGATGATGAGGGGCAATTGATTCTGATTCCAGAGCGCATCCTAGAGGTGCGAGAGCGAAAACTGAGGAACATAATCTTCATAGATAACCTAGTTTAGTGGAAAGATCTGCCTATAGAGGAGGCTACTTGGGAGGCAGAACATTTATTACAGCACCCAGCTTTACAGTTGCTTGAGGACAAGCAAATTCGAGCAGGGAGAACTATAATGTCCTCTTCTGCTTAGGCATTGAGGACCAACCCGCTAACCTATGTGATTCCTATAGGTTCGAGCGGGTATTAACAGTCAAGGAATCAGTCGAAGACTGATGCAATATATAGAAGATCTAGGGCATCAATATTATATCACCATTGGGTTGAAGAGGGCCACTAGAGCCGAAGGCCACCTGCATGCATGGCATTTGGGCATTATTTAATGATGCATGCACCCGATTAAGTCTCCATGCGCATGTATGCAAGTCAACTGCAAATTAGAAGATAAAGTGACCTAATTAGGTCAAAAGTTAGGGTTTTCATAGTTGAGAGTTATAAAATAAAGATAAAGCGAACGAAGAAGTCACTTATGTGATAATTGATTTGTGGAGTCGAATTGGAGAGCTCAGTGAGCTAAGTTGGGGTTGAGCGCATGCTCAGCTAACTAGTGTATTTCGGCAGCAAAATCTATCTACCCTAGTTCATCATTAGGTTGGATCACCCAGGTTCAACACTAGTTCATAATCAGGTTACATTCAACAGTTATTCCGAGAGGTTGATTATTCATCCAGCCAGAGGGTTTCACCGTCACACCGTGTCACCATGATTAGAGACAAATCAATTCGTTTTCCTACCTACATGGTTCAAAACTTCCGCATGTTGCTTCCATCATCATCAAAGGGGTATTATAACCCTAGTGCACATCATCCGAGATTCTAGTAGCAGCTTATTTATTATTCTAGAGCTT
The DNA here is from genome assembly GCA_001517045.1 of Pseudotsuga menziesii. NCBI lineage: Eukaryota > Viridiplantae > Streptophyta > Pinopsida > Pinales > Pinaceae > Pseudotsuga > Pseudotsuga menziesii. The sequence goes on from LPNX010945278.1 coordinate 594,563, forward strand.
ATATAGTTGGAGAGGAGGGCGCATTCACCTGTGGAGGACGATTTGGTGTATCTCCTTATTCCTTCAGCAGAATCCTTGCATGTTAGGACCAGTCCCTTCACCATCAACTGATCTATATACTGGTATGTACATGCATTGATTTCTCCTATTTTATAACATCTTAGTATTTTTCTAGGGCACATATTTGCATGCAAAGTTCGGGGTTTGCTTTCCTATTTGATTAAGGAGTAAGTCTATTAGCCATCTACAATATACACATAAATAGGAAAATATCAGTTTGGGATATTGCATCCATCCTTGTGTCAAGATCTACTTTCAAACTCTGATCTATCAAGGTCTGTTCTCTAACTTTTCATTCAATCTATTTTTATGGTCAAGGTCTGTTGTCAAGGGATGATCCATCCTTATGTGCTATGTTGTCGTTCACTTCACCCACATTGTTATTTAGTCCTTCTATAGCCTTCAAGAAAACCACTTTATTCACTGCTAATATGGGGATGTGGATATGGCTCACAAAAATGATGTTATGACCTACCTTCATTTTCATGCTGAGATGATGTTCGACATTATCAATATCAATCATGATTATAAGTTATCAAATTTTAAGTTATGCTACATGAATACCTAATAGAAATATGCATGAAAACTCTCTTTTTGGAAATAACTTATAATTCTACTCTTGTGTTTTGTGAATAGTATTGCTTCTTAACCCTGTTTTTGTAAAAAAAAAATTAATATATTTTTTTATATATTTTTGTACTTGTTGTCTTGTTGTTGTATCTGGACCTCGACTTTTCAAAACTCTAGTGAATTTGTATCCGGATCTGTATCTCTATCCTCGTAACATAGGCCTATACTATTCCTGTCAACCTCGTTGATCGTGTCAAACAAATAGGCCCCACATTGAATAAGGCTGGAGGAGGTACATGCAAAAAAAAGATTGTCAGGAGCAGCATGTGAATATCAAGGCAAAAGGCAGATACTTGGTGATATCATCTCTTAAATGATATTTGGAACATTGGTTCTGATGCTTGTTTCTGTTTAGCCATTTCCAATGTATATGGTTGATCTGGCAAAGGTTTTCATGGGATAAAGAGACCTACTTTTTCCATCCCTTAGAATTGCACCTGCTTGAATCGATTGTAGATTTCTTACACACCAACAGGTTGGTGTAGAGTTTATTTACAATCTGTACAAAGAAGTTCATGGTGGTGTTTTGGGAGATGATATGGGGCTTGGGAAGACTATTCAAACAGTGCTCCAAAAGGACACAGAATCTGATGATTTTGCTGAAGGAAAACCATAAGCTTATTGAGGATAAAAAAGTAATATTGATTAGTTGTACTACATATGTTCTTCACAATTTGGAAAATCAGTTTCATGAATGGAGAACTTATTCTAGGGATATTAGAATCTAGTGCAAACAACATTTGTGACGGGTGTGCTATGTTGTCATTCACTTCACCCACACTATTATTTAGTCCTGCTATAGCCTTCAAGAAAACCACTTTATTCACTGCTAATATGGGGATGTGGATATGGCTCACAAAAATGCTGTTATGATCTACCTTCATTTTCATGCTGAGATGATGTTCGACATTATCAATATCAATCATGATTATAACTTATCAAATTTTAAGTTATGGTACATGATTACCTAATATCAATATGCATGAAAACTGTCTTTTTGGCAATAACTTATAATTCTACTCTTGTGTTTTGTGAATAGTATTGCTTCTTAACCTTGTTTTTGTAAAAAAAAAATTAATATATATATTTTATATATTTTTGTACTTGCTGTCATGCTGCTGTATTTGGACCCCGACTTTTCAAAACTCTAGCGAATTTGTATCCAAATATGTATCTCTATCCTAGTAACATAGGCCTAACTATTCCTTTCAACCTCGTTGATCGTGCCAAACAAATAGGCCCCACATTGAATAAGGCTGGAGGAGGTACATGCAAAACAAAGATTGTCAGGAGCAGCATGTGAATATCAAGGCGAAAAGCAGATACTTGGTGATATCATATCTTAAATGATATTTGGAACATTGGTTCTGATGTTTGTTCCTATTCAACCATTTCCAATGTATATGGTTGATCTGGCAGAGGTTTTCATGGGATAAAGAGACCTACTTTTTCCATCCCTTAGAATTGTACCTGCTTCAATCGATTGTAGATTTCTTACACACCAACAAGTTGGTGTAGAGTTTCTTTACAATCTATACAAAGAAGATCATGGTGGTGTTTTGGGAGATGATATGGGGCTTGGGAATACTATTCAAACAATTGTGTTTATTGTTGGCGTGTTCCAAAAGGACACAGAATCTGATGATTTTGCTGAAGGAAAACCATAAGATTATTGAGGATTAAAAAGTAATATTGATTAGTTGTACTGCATATGTTCTTCGCAATTGGGAAAATCAGTTTCATGAATGGAGAACTTGTTCTAGGGATATTAGAAACTAGTGCAAACGACATTTGCGACAGGTGTTGCAAAGATAGCTTTTGAGAAGGACATAGGAAGATACTATAGGGCATATTATGATGGGAAAGGAAGATAATGTTGTCTTTTGTGCTATGAGCCTGTTACAGATATGTGTTTACAAATGACTACTAGACTGCCCAGATTTTTAATGTTTTATCTCGAAGGATCTTCATGTTAGTTGTGGGAGTCATCTAACTTAGGTTGAGTGTCGCCACAAGACAAATCCAGATGGGATCATTTGGTCTTATATTCAGTGCACTACCCTGTCTTGTAAAGCTTCAGCAGGTCAGGAATCATTTGGAGCTAATTACACCAAACCTTGGGGATGATATGAAAATCCAATTGAAGGATGAGGCTCTACCTATGCTTGTTTTTTAAAAGGTTTCTGAATTGATTGGTGGAGTCATGCAAGATGAGAGTTTCATGGGCCTTAGTGACTCACAATGCTGTCGAAAAATGCAGGCCTTGAAGAAACTAATGGCATCTTGGATTTCACAAAAAAACAAAATATTTCTCTTTAGCTATTCTATTAGGATGTTAAATATACTGAAGAAATTTCTTATTTGTCAGGGCTATTGATTTTCATGGCCTTATGGTTCAACTCCAATGGATACTTACCAACCCCTTGTAGACAATTTTAATAGAAGACCAAGCAAGCAGGTCTTCCTTGTATCCACTCGCTCTGGTGGTTTAGGACTAAATCTTGTTAGTGCAAATTGAGTGGTTATATTTGATCCAAATAGGAACCCTACATAATACTTGCAAGCATAGGACCGATTATTCCATTATGCGCAGATACAACATGTTATCATATTTCTCTTTCTGGCTGCAGCGTCCTTGGAGGAACTTATTTATACATGCCAGATATATAAACAACAATTTTTCAACATTGTTGTTTCTTGAAACCTTAAAAAATGCTACTTTTGTGGTCTACAAGATTCAAAAGAGTTTAAGGGGAAAACAAGGCGCATTGAAAAGAAGGGGAGAGGGCAGTCCACCACACATCCATACGCATACAAAACTGAAGAGGGGAAAACCTAGAATAGCAAGGGAATTGATTGAGGAGGTGCACTTAAGGAAGAAAAAGGAAGGGTGCATTTGAAGTGTTAGAATAATCAAACCCATAGTTACCCATGTTTGATATTAATTAATCATTTTTGTCTTATTAATAGATTCCTTACTATGTTAGTTGGCATCTACTTGCACTTAGAAGTCAAGAAATGCCAAAAATGGCTTAAGAAGCACTTTAGAAACATCTTGGGAAAGATTCTGACAACTATGCAGTAATTCCAGAATAACAAAACTACAGTTCTGCTTTTTCTGAAAGCTGCCTTGCTTTTAGCAGTTTTAAGGCAAAAGGGAAAAGCTAGTCCAGAAGTAACTGTCTTGTTTTTTCCTTAACTATCCTCCTTCTTCTCCATCCAGAAGCATGGATATGATCTCTTTCCATCACTTATCAGTGGTACAACTCATTCATCCAATTCATGAGCATCTTGACGGATTAGGAAAGTAATTTATGCACCTATGGGGGATTTTGAATAGTTTAGTAAGTCTACTTTTTGGCCAATTCGAATAGAATCCTTATGCTTTAGAATATCTAATGTACCTTATTCATATAAGATTGTGTTATGCTCCAATTTCAACCTCATTTTTTTATGGAATTTTGCATGTTTGATTAGGATTTTTTGAGTGTAATAGATTTACAACTTGGGCTTAATTTCCACATGGTATCAAAGCCTTTGTAGTTTGATTTCTCTCCTTCCATATTGCTATTGCAAGTTTGACATCATTGACTGAGAGTGCATTTTGCTGGTTGAAGGGCACAGTTGCTGAGATATGGACCAATCTCAAAGGATCATCTTGAATACATTCAATTTCTTCAAATGGAAAGTTGAGATGGAGATTTTGTTGAGGGATAAGGGCCTCCACAGGGTTACCATGGCAACTGAGGCTGAGCCCAATACAACAACAAATAAAATTAAATGGCACATTAGGAGGGATGAGGCCTATGGTATTTTTTGTTTGAGCATTTCAAGAGACCTCCTTTCCCATCTTGATGGATTGACATCTCCAAATGAGGTTTGGGAGAAGCTTGAGACTCTATTTGGAAAGACAGATGAAATGAGGGGACATCAACTCGAGAATGAGTTGATATCATTGAGTCCCAGTAACTTCGAATCCTTGCAACTCTACTTTTCCAAGTTTAAGGCCCTTGTTCTGCATTTAAAGTAGTGTGGAATCGAAAATAAGGATGAGAAACTAGTCTTGGTCATACTTTCGAAGCTTGGTCATGACTACCCAGTGTTTGTTTCGACCGCCCATGCCACCAAATTGATAGCACGAGCTTGAAAGATGCCTAATCTTGCTGAGTTCATGGAATTCCTCACCCAGGAGCAAGGTAAATTGGTAATGACGGGCACCATCAAATCTTCCAAAGACCAAGCTTTTGTTGATGGAGATTCGAGGGTGGATTCCAAGGGAAATAAGAAATCCAAGAAGCCACCCGAGAAAAAGAGAGACAAGTCAAAATCTCAAGAGGATCCCTCAGGCTCCAAGAAGAACTTCTAGAAGAAGAAGAACAAAGGTGAAATGAGCAAGTGTGCATATTGCAGTTTGGGTTATCATCCTGAGAGCTCTTGTATGAAGAAGCAAATTGACTTGTTGACCCAACTCTTGGAGAAGAACAACATCTCCCTTCCTGAATGCACAAAGAAGAGGGAAGGAGGATCAAATTCAGATGACAAGGAGAGAATACATTCTTTGGTTTCTAGCGTTTCAAGTTCACCCACCTTCATCATTGATTCTGGAGCTTCTAGACATATGGTTTCGGCAAGGGAGACTTTCTCCTCTCTTGGAAATTCGAAAGGTACAAAAATTGTTTTGGGATATGACTCTGTTACTGATAGTATGGGGAAGGCATTAGAGGAATTTTGGGGTCTAAAATGGGCCTCCTAAGGAATATAATAAAATAATAGTTAAAATAATAAAATAATAGTTAAAATAATAAAATAATATTGATTAATTTTGGAGGAAGAAAGAAAAAAACTACCTTATGTGTTCATATTTTCGACATATCTCCCTATGTTTTTACTCAAATTTCGATCGGGAGAGCTCGTTGGATGCAGAATTTGATTCCGCATCCAACAAGTACCCACACTGCATACTTTTGATGGACCCCGCTACCCCAAAAACAAGAAATACCTAAAAAAATGTGATGATGATGTCATCATCATGTTTTTTCAGGTATTTCTTGTTTTTGGGGTAGCGGGGTCCGTCAAAAGTATGCAGTGTGGGTACTCGTTGGATGCGGAATCAAATTCCAGATCCAATGAGCTCTCCCGATAAAAAATTGAGTAAAAACACAATGAGATATGTCGAAAATACGAACAAAAAAAGTAGTTTTTTTTAATGACAAATATGTCAATTCAACCATTATGGTTGACTTATTTTATTGAAATTATATTGGTTCTTGAATTCCAACTCACAAAAACTTATTTTGGCACGTTTTCTTATAAGGCCCATTTTAGACCCCAAATTTCCTCTAATGGTAGGATTGATCTTGACCATGGTTCCTTCAATGATGTGTTGTATGTCCTAGGTCTTGCTGCTAACCTCTTGTTAGTGTATCAGATGATCCTCACTGGGTCTCCTGAGAAGGTTGTCTTCTTTCCCAATGAAGTTTAAATCTTAGAGATTTCGAATGGTAAAGTCATAGGAAAAGGTGTTGTGGATCACAGTTCAAAGGTATAGAAGTTTTCCCATTTCCTACCTTTCTCAAACCCCTCTGCTCTTCTCACTCATGCTAATGAAGCAAGCAAGCTTTGGCATGAGAGATTTGGCCATCTTAAATACAAGTATCTTTCATATTTGAGTGACAAAGAAATGGTCATAGGGTTACCAAAGATCAAGTTTTCTAAGGGAGACTGTCAAGGTTGCATCCTAGGAAAACACCCAGAGCACAAGTATGAGAGAGCTAGTCATGAGAGAAACTCTGCACCCCTTGAGTTAATCCACAGTGACATTTCTGGTCCATTCCCTCATATGTCCATGAGTCAAGCCAAATATGCACTAACCTTTATAGGCGACTTTTCTAGGTATTGTTGGGTCCACTTCCTAAAGCATAAGTCTGAAGTTTTTGACCTCTTCAAGGTCTTCCGAGCCTTGGTCAAGAACTAGTCTTGGAGGAAACTCAAGATCCTCAAATCTGATAATGGTGAAGAGTATGTCAAGTCTAATTTCATCCATTATTGTAAAGAAGTAGGTATCTAGATGCAACATTCTATTTCCTACACACCTTAGCAAAATGGTGTTGCTGAGAGGAAGAATAGATCACTCAAGGAGATGGAAACTTGCATGATGGAGTCTAAAAATTTGCCACCAAATTTTTGGGCTAAAGCTATAAACTATGCATCCTATATCCAGAACCACACAAGCAACTTGATGGAATCACTCCTTTCGAAGCTTGGAGTGGGCACAAGCCAGATGCGACCCATTTCAGGATTTTTGGCTCAAACGCTTGGGCTAGAATTCCAACTGAAAAGAGGAAGGCTTTGCAACCCCAAAGCCAAGAGTGCATATTTGTTGGGTATTCTGAATATTCAAAAGGGTACAAGCTAATCAAATTGAGCACTCAAAAAGCTTTCATTGAAAGGAGTGTTCAGTTTGAATAAGAGCCTTTAGCAACAATAGAAGTTGGAGAGTCCTCTTCACAACCACAACCATTGATTGTAACCATTCATGCACCTAGGGAACTAGCTGGGAATCCTAGTGACACAAGAAGGACTATATCTCAATTGGAGAGTGCCCTTTGTGTGAAAGATTCACTCTTTGCTAAGAAGTGCTATTTGATGGTTGAATATGATCCTCTAACATATGAAGATGCATCAGATGATCCAAGATGGAAAACAACCATGAAGGAAGAATACAACTCACTCTAGAAGAATAACATATGGGAACTAGTTGATCCCCCCCAAGGGAGAAAGCTAGTAAAGTGTAAGTGGATTTATAAAACTAAATTTGTTGCTGATGGTTTACCTTTGAAATATAAGGCAAGATTGGTAGCTAAGGGATACTGACAAGTTCAAGGTATTGATTACAATGAGACCTTTGCACTAGTGGTAAATATGGACTTCATAAGGCTAGCTTTGGCCATTGCAGCTTCAAGGCAATGGGAGGTGCATCACATGGATGTGAAGGGTGCCTTTCTACACGAAGATCTAAATGAAGAGATTTATATGTAGTAACCTGAAGGTTTTGTGTCTAATCCATCTTTAGTGTGCAGGTTAAATAAATCATTGTATGGGCTAAAATAAGCCCCCAAGGCTTGCTATGCCAAGATTGATGGCTTTCTGTTGTCACATAATTTTGTTCGATGCAAGTCTAATCCGAATGTATATTTGAAGTTGATCCATGGTTCTTTAATTATTATTGTTTTGTATATGGATGAAATATTGACAACAGGAAGTTCAAAGAAAGAGATTGCCTCCTTGCAGGATGCACTGAACCATGCCTTTTCCATGACAGATTTGGGATTGTTGAGACAATTCTCGGGTCTCGAAATTTCTCAATCCCAACATGGAATCAAATTTCATCAGTCCAAGTATGCTTCAGATTTTCTCAACAAGTTCAACACGAAGGATTGCAAGCCAATCAAGACTCCATTCCTTTCTGGAGTTAAACTTGAAGAAGCAGTTAGTGTGGCTTGGACACATGGATCAACCTCATGAGATCCATTGGAGGGAAACCAAGAGGATCCTAAACTTTGTTCAAGGAGCAAGAACTCTTGGGACTTTCTATAAATCAAAATCTGTCTTATAGCTAATTGGATTTATTGACAGTGATTGGGCAGGTGACAACATAGATCGAAAGTCTACTTCAGGTTTTTTTTTCATGCTTGCAGATGGACCAATTAGCTAGTCAAGTAAGAAGCAGAGTGCCATAGCACTCTCATCTATAGAGGCAGAGTATAGAGGAGTTGTGAATGCAACTACTCAATGTTTTTGGTTGCAGGGAATACTTGGAGAGTGTGGGATCGAATCAGACTTCCATTGTCATATATTGTGACAATCAAAGTACCATTCGAATCTCTAATAATCCAGTTCAAAGACAGTGAACCAAACACATTGAGATCCATATGGACTATATCAGGGATCTTGTGCATGATGGTACCATTGTTCTACTCTACTACACATCTTCAGAGAAACTAGCAGACATATTCACCAAGGTGTTTTGTGAGAAGACCTTTAGTAATCTCAAATCACTGCTGGGGATTGTTGATCATGTGGTGAAGAATGATTGATAACAAGATTTCCAACACTTTTGTTCATGTCCATGTTTAAGAGAGGATTTTCCCCTTGTGGTTTTGCCTCTTTCCTCGGTTGTATGGACAAGCAGTATGTAAAGGGCGACTAAGCCTTGTTGTTAGGTCTTATATTTTTATGATATTTTACATAACGTCAGGCTTAAGGGCGGGTGTTAGAATAATCAAACCCATAGTTACCCATATTTGACATTAATTAATGATTTTTGTCTTATTCTTAGATTCCTAGATTCCTTACTATGCTAGTTGGCATCCACTTGGACCTAGAAGTATGTAAATGCCAAAACTGGCTTAAGGAGCGCTTTAGATATATCCTGGGAAAGATTTTGACAACTATGTAGTAATTCCAGAATAGCAAAAGCACAGTTCTGCTTTTTCTGAAAGTTGCCTTGCTTTTAGCAGTTTTAAGGCAAAAGGGAAAAGCTAGTCTAGGAGTAAATTGTCTTGTTTTTTCCTTAACCTTCCTCCTCCTTTTTCTCCATCCAAAGCAATGGATCTGGTCTCTTTCCATCAATTATCAGTTGGTACAACTCATTTAAACAATTTTTTGAGCATCTTGGCAGATTAGGAAAGTGATTTATGCACCTATGGGGGATTTTGACTAGTTTAGTAAGCCTGCTTTTTGTCCAATTCGAATAGCATTCTTACGCTTTCAAATCTCTGATGTAATTATATATTTGGGCAGCCTATTACTTGATCAGGTTGGTTGATGTACTTGTGTTATGCTCCAATTTCAGTCTCCTTTTTTGTGGAATTTTGCATGTTTGATTAGCAATTTTGTGAGTGTAACTGATATACAGCTTGGGCTTAATTCCACATGAACCTTAGATGAATGCATGCACAGATCAACTAATGGGGAGGGGTGATTCCATGAAGATGGGTAACACTTTTTGGCCAATTTTAGCGATGAAAACCTGATTTTTTACTCATGTGCTAGATAGAAGCCCTCAAAACGCATATA
>LPNX010945278.1:606304-654738 GCA_001517045.1 Pseudotsuga menziesii
TATCGAGCTATTTTCGTGGCGTTTCGAGCTATTTTCACCCCCTTTAACCACAACCTTAGCGAAACCACACGACGGAGTTTCACTTTTGACCAAGTTCTCGAAATTAAAATTCGATCATAGATTTTGATGTGCATTTGGAAGATAAGAGTGCACAACGACTTTCAAGATGTTCAGAGCTATTTTCAACCCCTTTAAGCCAAACTCTAACAAAACCACACAATAGAGTTTCACTTTTGACCAACTTCTCAGAATTGAAACTTGATCATAGATTTGGATGCCCATTGGATAAAAAATCATGCACACCAACTTTCACAGTATTTTGAGCTATTTTTACCCCCTTTAAGCATAACCATAGCAAAACCGCACAACATAGTTTCACTTTTGAACAATTTCTTAGAATTGAAATTTGATCTTAGATTTGGATTCCCATATGATAGACAAGCGTGCACACAAACATTCACTATGTTTTGAAATATTTGCACCCCCTCTAAACCCAACCTTAGCAAACCCGCAGAACGGAGTTTTAGTTTTGACGAATTTCTCAGAATTAAAATTTGATCATAGATTTTTCTGCGCATTTGGTAGATAAGAGTTCATGCCAACTTTCACGATCTTCGGAGCTATGTTGGTCGTTATTCAAGGTTGGTCAAGATAAGGTCTAAGAGATGCTTATTTTCTAACTTTCTCGTAATTGAAATTTGAAGGAGAATTTAGGTACCCATTTCAGGGATAACCATGCATATAACTTTCAAGGGATTTTGAGCTATATTGGACCTTAGTCAAACTTGGTCAACCAAGGCCTAAAATGTTGCACTTTTTTTCAATTTCTTAGAAATATAATATAAAAGTATATTTAGATACCCATTTAAGGGATAAGCGTGCACACATGTTTTTGCGAGATTGAACTTTGAAACTGTATCTAGGTACCCATTTGAGAGATAAGCCTACATGTAGATTTTTTGGGTATTGCAAGCCATTTTGGACCTTAGTGAAACTTCGTCAAACCAAGTCCTAAAATGCTGCATTTTTTCCAATTTTTCAAAATTCAAATTTTAAAGTAGATTTAGACACCCATTTCAAAGATAGGCATGGACACCTTTTTTTATGAGATTTGGAGCTATTTTGGCCCTCGTTCAAGGATCGTCAAATTCTCGAAATTGAATTTTGATCATAGATTTGGATTCCTGTTTGATATACAAGTGTGCACGCCAACTTTTGCAATGTTTCGAGCTATTTGGACTCTCTTAAAACCCAACTCTAGCGAAAATGCACGACGGAGTTTCACTTTTGACCAATTTCTTGGAATCGAAATTTGATCATAGATTTGGATGCCCATTTCATTGACAAATTTGCACTCCAACTTTCATGACGTTCTAAGCTATTTTCACCCTCTTTAACCCCAACCTTGGCAAAACCGCACGGTGAAGTTTCACTTTTGACCAATTTCTCGGAATTAAAATTTGATCATTTAGATGTGCATTTGGAACATAAGAGTGCACACCAACTTTCAAAATGTTAAGAGCCATTTTCACTTTTGAGAAATTTCTTAGAATTAAAATTTGATCATATATTTGGATACCCATATAATAAACAAGCGTGCACGCAAACTTTCATGATGTTCTGAAATATTTTACCCCGTTTAAGCCCAACCTTAGCAAAACCACACAACGGAGTTTCGCTTCTGACCAATTTCTTAGAATTAAAATTGTTTCCATATTTTTTGCAATTTTTTCCAATTTCTCAAAATTCAAATTTTAAAGAAGATTTAGGCACCCATTTCAACGATAGGCATGGATATCTATTTTTATTAGATTTGGAGCTACTTTGCCCCTCATTCAAGGATGGTCAAACCAAGGTTAAAAATATTCACTTTTGTCGACTTTTTCAGAATTAAAATTTGAAAGTGGATTTAGGTACCCATTTTCAATAAACAATCGTGCATGCCAACTTTTGCAATGTTTTGAGCTATTTTCACTCCCTTTAAGTGAAACCTTAGCGAAAGCGCACGACGAAGTTTCACTTTCGACCAATTTCTAAGAATTAAAATCTAATCATAGATTAGATGCCCATTTGGTAGATAAGAGTGCATGTCAAATTTCATGATGTTTAGAGCTATTTTCCCCTCCTTTAAGCCAAACGTTAGCAAAATTTTATGATGGAGTTTCACTTTTGACCAAATTCTTGGAATTGAAATTTGATCATAGGCTTGGATGCTCATTTGGTATAAAAGCGTGCACGCCAACTTTTGCAATGTTCTAAGCTATTTGGTCCCCCTTTAAGCCTAACTCTAGCTAAAATGCATGACGGAGTTTCAGTTCTAACCAATTTTTCGGAATTGAAATTTGATCATAGATTTGGATGCCCATTTGATAAACAAGCGTGCACTCCAATTAAAATTTCACTTTTGACGAATATCTCGAAATTAAAATTTGATCGTAGATTTAGATGCCCATTTGGTAGATAAGAGTGCATGCCAAATTTTGTGATGTTCAGAGCTATTTTCCCCTCCTTTAAGCCAAACCTTAGCAAAACTGCATGATGGAGTTTCAAATTTGACCAAATTCTTGTAATTGAAATTTTATCATAGATTTGGATGCCATATACAAGCGTGCTCGCCGAATTTTGCAATGTTTCGAGCTATATGGATCCCGTTTAATCCCAACTCTAGAGAAAATGCACGACGGAGTTTCACTTCTGACCAATTTCTATGAATTGAGATTTGATCATAGATTTGGATGCCCATTTGATACATAAGAGTGCACATAAAATTTCAAGATGTTTAGAGCTATTTTTCAGCTCCTTTAAGAAAAACCCTAAAAAAATCGCATGATGGGGTTTCACTTTTGACAAACTTCCAGGAATTAAAACTTATCATAGATTTGAATTCCCATTGGATAAACAAGCATGCACATCAACTTTCACAATGTTTCAAGATATTTTGACCCCATTTAATCCCAACCCTGGCGAAATTGCACGATGGAGTTTCAGTTTTGAGCAATTTCTTAGAATTAAAATTTGATCATAGATTTTGATGCCCCTCCTTTAAGTGCAACCTTAGTGAAAGCACATGACTAAGTTTCACTTTCGAAAAATTTATCGGAATGAAAATTTGATTGTAGATATAGATTCCCATTTGGTAGATAAGAGTGCATGCCAAATTTCGTGATGTTCAGAGCTCTTTTCCCCTGCTTTAAGCCAGACCTTAGCGAAACTGCAAGATGGAATTTCCGTTTTGACCAAATTCTCGGAATGGAAATTTGATCATAGATTTGGATGCCCATTTGATATACAAGCATGCACACCAACTTTCACAATGTTTCGACCTATTTGGACCCTCTTTAAGCCCAACTCTAGCGAAAATGCACTACTGAGTTTCACTTCTGACCAATTTCTCGTAACTGAAATTTGATCACAGATTTGGATGCTCATTTTATATAGAATAATGCACTCCAACTTTTGTGACGTTTCGAGCTATTTTCACCCCCTTTAACCCCAACCTTGGTGAAACCGCACAACAAAGTTTCACTTTTGACCAATTTCTTTGAATTAAAATTTGATCATTGATTTAGATGCGCATTTGGAAGATAAGAGTGCACGCCAACTTTCACGATGTTTAGAGCCATTTGCAACTCCTTTAAGCCAAACCCTAACAAAATCGCACGATGGAGTTTCAGTTTTGACCAACTTCTCAGAATTGAACTTTGATCATAGGTTTTTGATTCCCAAGCTATTTTGCCCCCCTTTAAGCCCAACCCTAGCGAAACCACACGATGAAGTTTCACTTTCGAGCAATTTCTTAGAATTGAAATTTGATCATAGATTTGGATCCCCATCTGATAGACAAGCGTACACGTGAACTTTCACGACGTTCCAAAATATTTTCACCCCCTTTAAGCCCAACCTTAGCAAAACCGCACAACGGAGTTTTACTTTTGACCAATTTCTCATAATTAAAATTTGTTCATAGATTTATCTACGTATTTGGTAGACAAGAGTGCACGTCAACTTTCATGATGTTCAGAGTTATTTTGGTCGTTATTCAAGGTTGGTTAAGCATAGGTCTAAAAGATGCTATTTTTTTGGCTTTCTTGTAATTGAAATTTGAAAGAGAATTTAGGTACCCATTTGAGAGATAACCATGCATACAATCTTTTCAGGGGATTTCGAGCTATTTTGGACCTTAGTCAAACTTGGTCAAACCAAGGTCTAAAAGTTGCACTTATTTCCAATTTCTTAGAAATCAAATGTAAAAGTGGATTTAGATACCCATTTAAGAGATAAGCATACACACATATTTTTGCAAGATTTTGAGTTATTTCAGCCCTTTGTTAAGGTTGGTTAATCCAAGTTCTAAGAAATGCACTTTTATTGGCTTTATCAAAATTGAAATTTGAAACTGTATTTAGGTACCCATTTGAGAGATAAGCCTACATGTAGATTTTTTGGGGATTGTGAGCCATTTTGGACTTCAATCAAACTTTGTCAATCCAAGGCCTAAAACATTGCATTTTTTCCAATTTCTCAAAATTCAAATTTTATAGTAGATTTAGATACCCATTTCAAAGATAGGCATGGACACCTATTTGTATGATATTTTGAGCTATTTTAGCCCTCATTCAAGAATGGTCAAACCAAGGTTTAAAAGATGCACTTTTTCTCTACTTTTTCAGAATTGAAATTTGAAATGGATTTAGGTACCCATTTAAATAAACAAGCATGCACACCAACTTTCACGATGTTTTGAGCTATCTTCAGTCCCTTTAACTGCAACCTTAGCGAAAGCGCACGATGAAGTTTCACTTTTTGACCAATTTCTCAGAATTGAAATTTGATCGTAGATTTATATGCCCATTTGGTATATAAGAGTGCATGCCAAATTTCGTGATGTTCAGAGCTATTTTCCCGTCCTTTAAGCCAAACCTTAGTGAAACCGCATGATGGAGTTTCACTTTTGACCAAATTATTGCTATTGAAATTTGATCATAGATTTGGATGCGCGTTTGATATAGAAGTGTGCGCACCAAATTTTGCAATGTTTCGAGCTATTTGGACCCCCTTTAAGCCCAACTCTAGCAAAAATTCATGATGGAGTTTCACATCTGACCAATTTCTCGGAAATTGAAATTTGATTATAGATTTGAATGTGCATTTGACATGCAAGCGTGCACTCCAACTTTCGCGATGTTTCGAGCTATTTGCACACCCATTAACCCCAACCTTGGTTAAAACGCACAACAGAGTTTCACTTTTGACCAATTTCTTGAATTAAAATTTGATCATAGATTTAGATGCACATTCGGAAGATAAGAGTGCACGCCAACTTTCACGATGTTCAAAGCTATTTTCAGCTCCATTAAACCAAACCCTAACAAAACCGCATGATGGAGTTTCACTTTTGATACAAAAACATGGAGTTTCACTTTTGAATGTCCATTGGGTAAACAAGCATGCACGCCAACTTTCACAATGTTTCGAGCTATTTTGACCCCCTTTAAGCACAACCCTAGCAAAACTGCACGACGGAGTTTCACTTTTGAGCAATTTCTTAAAATTGAAATTTGATCATAGATTTGGAAGCCCATCTCATAGACAAGCGTGCACGCGAACTTTCACAGCGTTACGAAATATTTTTACCCCGTTTAAGGCCAACCTTAGAAAACCTGCACAATGGAGTTTCACTTTTGACCAATTTCTTAGTATTAAAATTTGATCGTAGATTTATCTGTGCATTTGGTAGATAAGAGTGCGCGTCAACTTTTACGGTGTTTGGAGCTATTTTGGTCGTTATTCAAGGTTGGCCAAGCAAAGTTCTAAGAGATGCTATTTTTCTGGCTTTCTCGTAATTGAAATTTGAAAGCGAATTTAGGTACCCATTTGAGAGATAACGATGCATACAAACTTTCAGGGGATTTTGAGCTATTTTGGACCTTAGTCAAAATCGATCAAACCAAGGCCTAAAAGGTTGCACTTTTTTTCCAATTTCTTAGAAGTCAAATGTAAAAGTAGATTTAGATACCCATTTAAGAGATAAGCATGCACACATATTTTTGCAAGATTTCAAGTTATTTCGGCTCTTAGTTAAGGTTGGTCAAACCAAGTACTAAGAAATGCACTTTTCTTGACTTTCTCAAAATAGAAATTTGAAACAGTATTTAGGTACCCATTTGAGAGATAAACCTACATGTATATTTTTTGGGGATTGCGAGCCAATTTGGACCTTGAGCAAACTTCATGAAACCAAGGCCTAAAACGTTGCATTTTTTTCCAATTTCTCAAATTCAAATTTTAAAGTAGATTTAGATACCCGTTTCAAAGATAGGAATGGACGCCTATTTTTATGAGATTTGGAGCTATTTTGGTCCTCATTCAAGGATGGTCAAACCAAGGTTGGAAAGATGCACTTTTTTCGACTTTTTTAGAATTGAAATTTGAAAGTGGATTTAGGTACCCGTTTCAAAAAACAAGCGTGCACACAAACTTTCGCGATGATCTAAGCTATTTTCAGTCCCTTTAAGTGCAACCTTAGCGAAAGCGCACGGCGAAGTTTCTCTTTTGACCAATTTCTCGTAATTAAAATTTGATCGTAGATTTATGTTCCCATTTGGTAGATAGGATTGGATGCCAAATTTCGTGATGTTCAGACCTATTTTCCCCTCCTTTAAGCCAAACCTTAGCGAAACCGCATGATGGAGTTTCAGTTTTTACCAAATTCTCGGAATTGAAATTTGATTATAGATTTGGAAGCCCATTTGGTATACAAGTGTGCATGCCAAATTTTGCAATGTTCAGATCTATTTGGATCTCCTTTAAGCCCACCTCTAGCGAAAATGCATGATGGATTATCACTTCTGACCAATATCTCGAAATTAAAATTTGACCATAGATTTGGATGCCCATTTGATAGACAAGCGCGCACTCTAACTTTCTCAACGTTTCGAGCTATTTTCACCCCCTTTAACCCCATACTTGATGAAACTGCACGACAGAGTTTCACTTTTGACCAATTTCTTGGAATTAAAATTTGATCATATATTTATATGCGCATTTGGAAGATAAGAGTGCACACACACTTTCCCGATTGCAGAGCTATTTTGAGCTCCTTTAAGACAAACCCTAAGAAAACTGCGGGATGGAGTTTCATAGATTTGGATGCCCATCTGATAGACAAGCATGCATGCAAGCTTTCACGACGTTCCAAAATATTTTCACCCCCATTAAGCCCAGCCTTAGGAAACCCGCACAATGGAGTTTCACTTTTGACCAATTGCTCAAAATTAAAATTTGATCGTAGATTTATCTGCACATTTGGTAGGTAAGTGTGCACGACAAATTTCAAGATGTTCATAGCTATTTTGGTCGTTATACAAGGTTGGTCAAGAAAGGTCTAAGAAATGTTATTTTTCTGACTTTCTCGTAATTGAAATTTGAAATAGAATTTAGGCACCCATTTTAGAGATAACCATGCATACAAACTTTCAGGGGATTTTGAGCTATTTTGGACCTTATTCAAACTTGGTCAAACCAAGCGCCTAAAAGTTTGCATTTTTTTCCAATTTCTTAGAAATCAAATGTAAATTTAGATTTAGATACCCATTGAAGAGATAAGATTGCACATATATTTGCTATATTTTGAGTTATTTCGGCCCTTAGTTAAGGCTGGCCAAACCAAGTTCTAAGAAATGCAGTTTTCTTGACTTTCTCGAAATTGAAATTTGAAACTGTATTTAGGTACCGATTTGAGAGATAAGTCTACATGTAGACTTTTTGGGGATTGTGAGCCATTTTGGAATTCAAATTTGATCATATATTTGGATGCCCATTTGATAGACAAGCATGCACTCCAACTTTCGTGACGTTATGAGCTATTTTCACCCCCTTTAACCCCAACCTTGGTGAAACTGCACGGTGGAGTTTCACTTTTGACCAATTTCTTAGAATTAAAATTTGATCATAGATTTAGATGTACATTTGGAAGATAAGAGTGAATGCCAACTTTCATGATGTTCAAAGCTATTTTCATCTCCTTTAACCCAAACCCTAACAAATCCGCACAATGGAGTTTCACTTTTGACCAACTTCTTAGAATTGAAACTTGATAATAGATTTTGATTCCCATTGGATAAAAAAGAATGCATGCTAACTTTTGTAACGTTTCGAGCTAATTTGACGACCTTTAAGCCTAACCCGAGCGAAACGACACGATGGAGTTTCACTTTTGAGCATTTTTTTAGAATTAAAATTTGATCATAGATTTGGATGCCCATCTGATAGGCAAGCGTGAACGCAAACTTTCGTGACGTTCTGAAATATTTTCACCCCCTTTAATCCCAAGCTTAGCAAACCCACACAACGGAGTTTCACTTTTGACCAATTTGTCACAATTAAAATTTGATCGTAGATTTAACTGCGCTTTTTGTATATAAGAGTGCACGTCAACTTTCACAATGTTCAGAGTTATTTTGGTTGTTATTCTAGGATGGTCAAGAAAAGTTCTAAGATATCCTATTTTTATAACTTTCTCGGAACTGAAATTTGAAATAGAATTTAAGTACCCATTTGAAAGATAACCATGCATCCAAACTTTTAGGGGATTTCAAGCTATTTTGGACCTTAGTCAAACTTGGTCAAACCAACCCTAAAAGGTTGCACTTTTTTTTCGATTTCCTAGAAATCAAATATAAAAGTAGATTTATATACTCATTTAAGAGATAAGCGCGCACACATATTTTTGTGAGATTTCGAGTTATTTCTGCCCTTAGTTAAGGTTGGTGAAACCAAGTGATAACAAATGCACTTTTCTTGACTTTCTCTAAATTGAAATTTGAAACTATATTTAGGAATCCATTTGAGAGATAAGCCTACATGTATATTTTTTGGGGATTGCGATCCATTTTCAACCTCGGTCAAATTTCGTCAAACGAAGGCCTAAAACGTTGCATTTTCTCCAATTTCTCAAAATTCAAATTTTAAAGTAGATTTAGATATCCATTTCAAAGAAAGGCATGGACACTTATTTTTATAAGATTTGGAGCTTTTGTGGCCCTCGTTCAAGGATGGTCAAACTAAGGTTGAAAATATGCACTTTTGTCGACTTTTTCAGAATTGAAATTTCAAAGTGGATTTAATTACCCATTTCAATAAACAAGCGTGCATGCCAACTTTCGCGATGTTCCGAGCTATTTTTCAGTCCCTTTAAACTCCACCTTAGCTAAAGTGCATGACAAAGTTTTACTTTTGACCAATTTCTTGCAATTAAAATTTGATAGTAGATTTAAATGCCCATTTTGTAAATAAGAGTGCATGCCAATTTTCGTGATGTTCAGAGCGATTTTACCCTCCTTTAAGCCAAATATTAGCGAAACCGAATGATGGAGTTTCACTTTCGACCAAAGTCTCGAAATTGAAATTTTGATCAAAGATTTAAATGCCCGTTTGATACAAGTGTGCACACCAACTTTTGCAATGTTCCAATCTATTTGGACCCCTCACGAAAAATGCATGACTGAGTTTCACTTCTGACCAATTTCTTAGAATTGAAATTTGATCATAGATTTGGATGCCTATTTGATAGACAAGAGTGCACTCCAAATTTTGCGACGTTCTGAGATATTTTCACCCCCTTTAACCCCAACCTTGGTGAAACTGCACGAAGGAGCTTCACTTTTGACCAATTTCTTGAAATTAAAATTTGATCATAGATTTAGATGTGCATTTGGAAGATAAGGGTGCACTCCAAATTTCACGATGTTCAGAGCTATTTTCAGCTCCTTTAAGGCAAACCCTAACAAAACTACACAATGGAGTTTCACTTTTGACCAACTTCTCTAAATTGAAACTTGATCATAGATTTGGATTCCCATTGCATAAACAAGTATGCACACCAAATTTCGCAATGTTTCGAGCTATTTTTACCCCTTATAAGCCCAACCCTAGCGAAACCACATGACAAAGTTTCACTTTGAGCAATTTCTTAGAATTGAAATTTGATCATAGAGTTGGATGCCTATTTGATAGAGAAGTGTGCATGCGAACTTTCACGACGTTCTGAAATATTTTCACCCTCTGTAATCCCAACCTTAGCAAACTCGCACAACAGAGTTTCACTTTTGAGCACTTTCTTAGAATTAAAATTTGATCGTAGATTTATCTACGCATTTGGTGGATAAGAGTGCACGCCAACTTTCCCGATGTGTGGAGCTATTTTGGTTGTTATTCAAGGTTGGTCAAGAAAAGCTCGTTAGTATAATTAGATATCCATTTAGAAAATAAGCGTGGACACATATTTTTGTGAGATTTCGAGTTATTTCAAACCTTAGTTAAGGTTGGTTAAACTAAGTTATAAGAAATACACTTTCCTTGAATTTCTCGAAATTGAAATTTGAAATTGTATTTAGGTACCTATTTGAGAGAAAAGCCTACATGTATATTTTTTGGAGACTACGAGCTATTTTCGACCTCGGTCAAACTTCGTTTAAGCAAGGTTGAAAATATGCACTTTTGTCAGCTTTTTCAAATTTGAAATTTTAAAGTGCATGCCAACTTTCAGACATTCCATGCTTTCAGTCCCTTTAAGTGCAACCTTAGCGAAAGTGCACGACGAAGTTTCACTTTTGACCAATTTCTTGGAATCAAAATTTAATCATAGATTTAGATGGCCGTTTGGTAGATAAGGGTGCTTGCAAAATTTCATGATGTTCAGAGCTATTTTCCCCTCCTTTCAGCCAAACCTTAGTGAAACCGCACGATGGAGTTTCACTTCTGACCAATTTCTCAGAATTAAAATTTGATCATAGATTTGGATGCCCATTTGATAGATAAGAGTGCATGCCAACTTTCATGATGTTCATAGCTATTTTCAACTCCTTTAAGCCAAACCCTAATAAAATCACACGATGGAGTTTCACTTTTGACCAAATTCTCAGAATTGAAACTTGATCATAGATTTAAATGCCCATTGGATAAAAAAGCATGCACGCAAAATTTCTTAATGTTTCGAGCTATTTTGACCCCATTTAAGCCCAACCTTAGCGAAACCACATGTCGAAGTTTCACTTGTGAGAAATTTCTTAAAATTGAAATTTGATCATAGATTTGGATGCCCATCTGATAGACAAGCGTGCATGTGAACTTTCGCGATGTTCCGAAATATTTTCACCCCCTTTAATACCAACCTTAGAAAACCCACACAACAGAGTTTCACTTTTGACCAATTTCTCAGAATTAAAATTTGATCGTAGATTTTTCTGCATATTTTGTAGATAAGAGTGGACGATAACTTTCACGATGTTTAAAGCTATCTGGGTCGTTATTCAAGGTTGGTCAAGAAAAGGTCTAAGAGATGTTGTTTTTTCGACTTTATCATAATTGAAATTTGAACCTTAGTCAAACAAAGGCCTAAAATGTTGCACTTTTTACCAAATTCTTAGAAATCAAATGTAAAAGTAGAGTTACATATCCATTGAAAAGATAAACATGCACACATATATTTATGATATTTTGAGTTATTTCGGCCCTTAGTTAAGGTTGGTCAAACCAAGTTCTAAGAAATGCAGTTTTCCTCACTTTCTCAAATTTGAAATTTGAAACTGTATTTAGGTACCGATTTGAGAGATAAGTTTACATGTATATTTTTTGGGGATTGCGAGCCATTTTGGACCTCGATCAAACTTCGTCAAATCGAGGCCTAAAATGTTGCATTTTCCCAATTTCTCAAAATTCAAATTTTAAGGTAGCTTTAGATATCCATTTCAAATATAGGCATGGACACCTATTTTCATGAGGTTTGGAGCTATTTCGGCCCTCATTCAAAGATTGTCAAACCAAGGTTGAAAGAATGCACTTTTGTCAACTTTTTAAGAATTGAAATTTGAAAGTGGATATAGGTACCCATTTCAATAAACAAGTGTGCACACCAACTTCCATGACGTTTCGAGTTACTTTCACTCCCTTTAAGTGCAATCTTAGCGAAAGCAAACAACGAAGTTTCACTTTTGACCAATTTCTCAAAATTAAAATTTGATCGTAGATTTAGATGCCCATTTGGTAGACAAGAGTTCATGGCAAATTTCATGATGTTTAAATCTATTTTCCCCTCCTTTAATCCAAACCTTAGCGAAACCACATGACGGAGTTTCACTTTTGACCAAATTCTCAGAATTGAAACTTGATCATAGATTTGGATGCCCGTTTCATATACAAGCGTGCACACCAAGTTTTGTAATGTTCGAAGCTATTTCGAACCCCTTTAAGGCCAACTCTAGCGAAAAATGCACGACGAAGTTTCACTTCTGACCAATTTCTCGGAATTGAAATTTGATCTTTGATTTGGATTCCTATTTTCTAGATAAGCGTGCACTCCAACTTTCATGACGTCCCGAGCTATTTTGACCCCCCTTAACTCCAACCTTGGCAAAACCGCACGACGGAGTTTCAATTTTGACCAATTTCTCGGAATTAAAATTTGATCATAGATTTAGATGCGTATTTGGAAGATAAAAGTGCACGCCAATTTTCACGATTTTCAGAGCTATTTTCAGCTCCTTTAAGTGAAATCCTAACAAAATCACATGATGGTGTTTCACTTTTGACCAAATTCTCAGAATTGAAACTTGATCATAGATTTGGATGCCCATTGGATAGACAAGCATGCACGCCAACTTTCACAATGTTTCGAGCTATTTTGACCCCCTTTAAGCCCAACCCTAGCGAAACCGCACGACGGAGTTTCACTTTTAAGCAATTTCTTAGAATTGAAATTTGATCATATATTTGGAGGCCCATTTTGTAGATAAGAGTACATGCCGAATTTTGTCATTTTCAGAGCTATTTTCCCCTCCTTTAAGCTAAACCTTAGCGAAATCGCATGATATAGCCTTAGTTTTGACCAAATTCTTGGAATTGAAATTTGATCATAGATTTGGATTCCAATTTGATATACAACTATGCACATCAACTTTTGTAATGTTCCGAGCTATTTGGACCCCCTTTAAGCCCAACTCTAGCGAACATGCACGATGAAGTTTTACTTTTGACAAATTTTTTGGAATTGAAATTTGATCATAGATTTGGATGCCCATTTGATAGACAAACGTGCACTCCAACTTTCATGACGTGCTGAGATATTTTCACCCCCTTTAACCCCAACCTTAGCTAAACCGCACAATGAAGTTTCACTTTTGACCAATTTCTCGAATTAAAATTCGATCATAGAATTAGATGCACATTTCGAAGATAAGAGTGCACGCCAACTCTCAATATGTTCAAAGCTATTTTCAGCTCCTTTAAGCCAACCCCTAACAAAAACGCACAATATAGTTTCACTTTTGACCAATTTCTCATAATTAAAACTTGATCATAGGTTTGGATGCTCATTGGATAAACAAGCATGTACACCAACTTTCGCAATGTTTCGAGCTATTTTGACCCCCTTTAAGCCTAACCCTAACGAAACCGAACGACAGAGTTTCACTTTTGAGCAATTTCTTAGAATTGAAATTTGATCGTAGATTTATATGCGCATTTGGTATATAAGATTGCACGCCAAATTTCACGATGTTCAGAGCTTTGTTGGTCGTTATTCAAGGTTGGTCAAGCAAAGGTCTGAGAGATGCTATTTTTTCAACTTTCTTGTAGTTGAAATTTGAAAGATAATTTAGGTACCCGTTTGAGAGATAACCGTGCATAAAAACTTTCAGGGGATTTCGAGCTATTTTGGACCTTAGTCAAACTTGGTCAAACCAAGGCCTAAAAGGTTGCACTTTTTTCCAATTTCTTACAAATCAAATATAAAAGTAGATTTAGATACCCATTTAAGAGATAAGAGTGCACACATGTTTTTGCGAGATTTCAAGTTATTTCAACCTTAGGTAAGGTTGCTCAAACGAAGTTATAAGAAATGCACTTTTCTTGACTTTCTTGAAATTGAAATTTGAAACTTTATTTAGGTACCCATTTGAGAGATAATCCTAAATGTATATTTTTTGGGGATTGCGAGCTATTTTGGTCCTCGGTCAAGCTTCATCAAACCAAGGCCTAAAATGTTGCATGTTTTCCAATTTCTCAAAATTCAAATTTTAAAGTAGATTTATATACGCATTTCAAAGATAGGCATGGACACATTTTTTTATGAGATTTGGAGCTATTTTGGCCCTCATTCAAGGATGGTCAAACCAAGGTTGAAATGTTGCACTTTTTTCGACTTTTTCAGAATTGAAATTTGAAAGTGGATTTAGGTAAGCATTTCAATAAACATGCGTGCACAGTAACTTTAGCGATGTTTCAAGCGATTTTCAGTCCCTTTAATTCCAACCTTAGCGAAAGTGCACGACGAAGTTTCACTTTTGACTAATTTCTTAGAATTAAAATTTTATCGTAGATTTAGATGCCCATTTGGTAGATAAGAGTGCATGCCAAATTTTGTGATGTTCAGAGCTATTTCCCGTTCGTAGATTTGGATGCTTGTTTGATATACAAGCATGCATGCCAAATTTTGCAATGTTCTGAGCTATTTGAAATTTGATCATAGATTTGGATTCCCATTTAATAGACAAGCGTGCACTCCAAATTTCGTGACGTTGCGAGCTATTTTCACCCCCTCAGCACCACAACCTTGGCAAAATCACACGACAGAGTTTCATTTTTGACCAATTTCTCATAATTAAAATTTGATCATAGATTTAGATGCGTATTTGAAAGATAAGAGTGAACACCAACTTTCATGATGTTCAGAGCTATTGTAGGCTCTTTTTAGCCAAACCCTGACAAAACCCCACGATGGAGTTTCACTTTTGACCAACTTCTCGGAATTGAAACTTGATAATATATTTGGATGCCCTTTGTATAAACAAGCATGCACGCTAACTTTCGCAACGTTTCGAGCTATTTTGACCACCTTTAATCCTAACCCTAGCGAAACGACACGATGGAGTTTCACTTTTGAGTAATTTCTTAGAATTGAAATTCGATCATAGATTTGGATGCCCATCAAGCATGAACGCAAACTCACACAATGGAGTTTCACTTTTGACCAATTTCTCAGAATTAAAATTTGATTGTAGATTTATCTGTGCATTTGGTAGATAAGAGTGCACGTCAACTTTCACGATGTTCAGAGTTATTTTGGTCGTTATTCTAGGTTGGTCAAGAAAACTTCTAAGATATGCTATTTTTCTGACTTTCTTGTAATTGAAATTTGAAAGAGAATTTAGGCACCCATTTGAGAGATAACCATGCATCCAAACTTTATAGGGATTTCGAGTTATTTTGGACCTTAGTCAAACTTGGTCAAACCAAGGCCTAAAAGGTTGCTCATTTTTCCAATTTCCTAGAAATCAAATGTAAAAGTAGATTTAGATACCCATTTAAGAGATAAGCGTGCACACATATTTTTGCGAGATTTCGAGTTATTTCGGCCCTTCGTTAAGGTTGATCAAACCAAGTTCTAAGAAATGCACTTTTCTTAACTTTATCTAAATTGAAATTTGAAACTATATTTAGGTACCCATTTGAGAGATAATCCTACATGTAGATTTTTGGGGTATTGCGATCCATTTTGGACCTCGCTCAAACTTTTCGTCAAACTAAGGCATAAAACGTTGCATTTTTTCCAATTTCTCAAAATTCAAATTTTAAACTAGATTTAGATACCCATTTCAAAGATACGCATGGACACCTATTTTTATAAGATTTGGAGCTATTGTGGCCATCTTTCAAGGATGGTCAAACCAAGGTTGAAAAGATGCACTTTTGTTGATTTTTTTAGAATTGAAATTTTGAAGTGGATTTAATTACCCATTTCAATAAACAAGCGTGCACACCAACTTTCGCGACGTTCCGAGCTATTTTGAGTCTCTTTAAGTGCAACCGTAGTGAAAGCGCACGATGAAGTTTCACTTTTGACCAATTTCTCGTAATTAAAATTTGATCGTAGATTTAGATGCCCATTTTGTAGATATGAGTGCATGCCAAATTTCATGATGTTCAGAGCTATTTTCCCCTCCTTTATGCCAAACCTTAGTGAAACCGAATGATGGAGTATCACTTTTGACCAAATTCTCTGAATTGAAATTTGATCATAGATTTGAATGCCCGTTTGATATACAAGCATGCACACCAACTTTTGCAATTTTACAATCTATTTGGACCCCTAGCGAAAATGCACGATAGAGTTTCACTTCTGACAAATTTCTCGGAATTGAAATTTGATCATAGATTTGGATGTGCATTTGACAGACAACTGTTCACTCCAACGTTTGCGATGTTTTGAGATATTTTCACCCTTTGGAAAACCGCACGACGAAGTTTCACTTTTGACCAACTTCTCAGAATTGAAATTTGATCATAGATTTGTATTCCCATTGCATAAACAAGCATGCATGCCAACTTTCGAAACGTTTTGAGCTATTTTTACCCCCTTTAAGCCCAACCCTAGTGAAACCACACAACAGAGTTTCACTTTTGAGCAATTTCTTAGAATTGAAATTTGATCATAGATTTGGATGCCCATCTGATAGAGAAGTGTGCATGCGAAATTTCACGATGTTCCGAAATTTTTTCACCCCTTGTAATCCCAACCTTAGCAAACCCACAAAACAGAGTTTCACTTTGGACCACTTTCTCAGAATTCAAAATTTGATCATAGATTTATCTATGCATTTGGTAGATAAGAGTGTGGATGCCAGCTTTCATGATGTTTGGAGCTATTTTGGTCGTTATTCCGAGTTGGTCAAGCAAAGGTCTAACAAATGCTATTTTTTCGACTTTCTCGTAATTGAAATTTGAAAGAGAAGTTAGGCACCCATGTGAGAGATAACCATGCAAACAAACGTTCATTGGATTTCAAGCTATTTTGGATCTTAGTCAAACTTGGTCAAACCAAGGCCTAAAAGGTTGCACTTTTTTCCAATTTCTTTGAAATCAATTGTAAAAGAGATTTAGATACCCATTTAAGAGATAAGTGTGAACAAATATTTTTGCGAGATTTCGAGTTATTTTGACCCTTAGTTAAGGTTGGTCAAATCAAGTTCTAAGAAATGCACTTTTCTTGACTTTCTCTAAATTGAAATTTGAAACTGTATTTAGGTACCCATTTGAGAGATAAGCCTATATGTATATTTTTGGGGGATTGCGAGGCATTTTGGACCTCGGTCAAACTTCGTCAAACCAAGGCCTAAAACGTTGCATTTTTAAATTTCTCAAAATTCAAATTTTAAAGTAGATTTAGATACCCATTTCAAAGATAGGGATGTACACCTATTTTTATGAGATTTGGAGCTATTGTGGCCCTCCTTAAAGGATGGTCAAACGAAGGTTGAAAAGATGCAATTTTGTCGACTTTTTCAGAATTGAAATTGGAAACTGGATTTAGGTACCCATTTTAATAAACAAGCGTGCACGCCAACTTTCACGACGTTTCGAGCTATTTTCAGTCCCTTTAAGTGAAACCTTAGTGAAAGCACACGACGACGTTTCACTTTTGACCAATTTCTTGGAATTTAATTTTGATCATAGATTTATATGCCCATTTGGTAGATAAGAAAGCATGCCAAATTTCATGATGTTCAGAGCTATTTAAACCTCCTTTAAGCCAAACCTTAGCGAAACCACATGATGGAGTTTCATTTTTGAGCGAATACTCAGTATTGAAATTTGATCATAGATTTGGATACACATTTGATATGCAAGCATGCACGCCAACTTTTGCAATGTTCCGAGCTGGTTGGACCCCCTTTGAGCCCAACTCTAGGGAAAATGCACGACAAAGTTTCACTTCTAACCAATTTCTCGAAATTGAAATTTGATCATAGATTTGGATTCCCATTTGATAGATAAGCGTGCACTCCAACTTTCTTAGTGTTTCAATCTATTTTCACCCCCTTCAACCCCAACCTTGGTGAAACCGCACGATCGAGTTTAACTTTTGACCAATTTCTCGGAATTAAAATTTGATCATAGGTTTAGATGCACATTTGGAAGATAAGAGTGCACACCAACTTTGACAATGTTCATAGTTATTTTCATCTCCTTTAAGCCAAACCCTTAACAAAACCGCACGATGGAGTTTCACTTTTGACCAAGTTTTCAGAATTGAAACTTCATTAGAGATTTGGATTCCCATTGGATAAACAAGCATGCACGCCAAATTTCGCAACGTTCTGAGCTATTTTGACCACGTTTAAGCCCAACCCTAGTGAAACCGTACAACATAGTTTCACTTTTGACCAATTTCTCTAAATTAAAATTCTATTGTAGAATTATTTGCGCATTTGGTAGAAAGAGTGCACGCCAACTTTCATGATGTTCAAAGTTGTTTTGGTTGTTATTAAAGGTTGGTCAAGCAAAGTTCTAAGAGATGCTATTTTTCGGCCTTCTCGTAATTAAAATTTGAAAGAGAATTTAGGTGCCAATTTGAGAGATAACCATTCATACAAACTTAAGGGATTTTGAGCTATTTTGGAACTTAGTCAAACCAAGTTCTAAAAGGTTGCATTTTTTTCCAATTTCTTAGAAATAAAATGTAAAAGTAGATTTATATACGTGTTTAAGAGATAAGCGTGCACACATATTTTTGTGCGATTTCGAGTTATTTCGGCCCTTAGTTAAGGTTTGTCAAACCAAGTTCTAAGAAATGCACTTTTATTGACTTTCTCAAAATTGAAAGTGGATTTAGGTACCCATTTCAATAAACAAGCATGCACACCAACTTTCACGACGTTTTCAGCTATTTTCAGTCCCTTTAAGTGCAACCTTAGCAAAAGGGCACGACGAAGTTTCACTTCTGACCAATTTCCTGGAATTAAAATTTGATCGTAGACTTAGATGCCCATTTTGTAGATAAGAGTGCATCCCAAATTTCATGATGTTCAGAGCTATTTTCCCCTCCTTTAACCCAAACCTTAGCGAAACCGCATGATGGAGTTTCACTTGTGACCAAATTATCGGAATTCAAATTTGATCATAAACTTGCAATGTTCTGATCTATTTGGACCTGCTTTAAGCCCAACTCTAGCAAAATTGCACCACGGAGTTTCACTTCTGACCAATTTCTCAGAATTAAAATTTGATCATAGATTTGGATGCCGATTTGATAGACAAGCGTGCACTCCAACTTTCACAACGTTTCGAGCTATTTTCACTCCCTTTAACCCCAACATTGGCAAAATTGCATGATGGAGTTTCACTTTTGACCAATTTCTTGGAATTAAAATTTGATCATAGATTTAGATGTGCATTGGGAAGGTAAGAGTGCATGCCAACTTTCACGATGTTGAGAGCTATTTTGAGCTCCGTTAAGCCAAACTAGCCTAACAAACCGCATGATGGAGTTTCAATTTTGACCAACTTCTCAAAATTGAAACTTGATCATATATTTGGATGCCCATTGGATAAACAAGCATGCACGCCGACTTTAGAAATGGTCCGAGTTATTTTGACCTCCTTTAAGCCCAACCCTAGCGAAACTACACGACTGAATTTCACTTTTAAGCAATTTCTTAGAATTGAAATTTGATCATAGATTTGGATGCCCATCTGATAGAAAAGTGTGCACATGAACTTTCGCGATGTTCTGAAATATGTTCACCCCCTTCAAGCCCAACCTTCACAAACACGCACAACGAAGTTTAGCTTTTGACCAATTTCTCAAAATTAAAATTTGATCATAGATTTATTTCCGCATTTGGTAGATAAGAGTCCATGCCAACTTTCACAATGTTTGGAGCTATTTTGGTCGTTATGTCTAAGAGATGTTATTTTTCTAACTTTCTAGTAATTGAAATTTGAAAGAGAATTAGGTACCCATTTGAGAGATAACCATGCATATAAACTTTCAGGGGATTTTGGGCTATTTTGAATCTTAGTCAAACTTGGTCAAACTAAAGCCTAAAAGACTGCTCTTTTTTTCAATTTCTTAGAAATCAAATGTAAAGGTAGATTTAGATACCCATTTAAGAGAGAAGCTGGCACACATATTTTTAAGAGATTTCGAGTTATTTTGATTTGAAATTTGAAACCGTATTTAGGTACCCATTTGAGAGATAAGCCTACATGTAGTTTTTTTGGGGATTGCAAGCCATTTTCGACCTCAGTCAAACTTCGTCAAAAAATGCCTAAAGGAAAACGCCGTGAGAGGACTCGGTTCCTGACGGTGCAAATGGTCGAGAGAATAGCCCACTCCCGGTAGCCAGTCTCACAAGATGACAAGTAGTCTGAAAAGATGATAACTTGTAGATTGATTTTGTAAGCTAATTGTGGTTTCCTAGAATTTCGCTACCACAGTAGAAATAAGACTTCAATTGGATCAGCCAATCCTATGTTAGATAAAGAAATATTCAACACTGAAGAAAAATAAAAGTTTTGATGTCCAAACTAAAAGTTAGAATAAATTACAAAATTAAATTGGTCAACTTTAAACTAATAGCCAGTCAAAGCATATTGAATAAAGAATTTTTTTCAGTAGAAAAAATACCAGATCTTGTTATTCTATTAAAAATTGAATCAAAGATCATCTTATACAGTCGATCAAGTGATCATTCTCATGTATGTTCAGTCAATGAGGAGTTACTCTCTACTGTGGCATTTCCCTGTCATCAAAACATGAGTGGCAAAGCACAAGCCTGATTATTTTACAGGCTTTATCATCACTCCTGTATAAACAGATCAGATATATATCATTTCCCAGAAAAGATCAGAAAACAACATGGATCGTGAGCATACAGTTTTCTAGTCAGTTCTACATGATACTGATCCCAAATCAAAACAAGAAAATAGTGTGCTTAAAGAAAAAGAGCACATCACATCTAAAATAATCGAAAATTACCATGATCAATAGAAATATCATTCATGACTTGTTTGAAAGTCCCATAACCAGAGTCTAAGGGAAGAGCTTTTTTTGAGAGACTGTCAGCAATCTGATTGTGCTCACGAAAGATGTGTTTCAAGATCATTCTCGGAAAATATTGAAGAAGTTCTCTAATCTCATCACTCCAGTGACTCAGATGAGGAAGGTTCAGAGTGCTCTTTCCCGTGGCCCATGAAATCATGACAAGTGAATCGCCATAGATGGTGAGGAGTGGTACTCCCATGATCTTTGATACCGTGAGAAGGGCCCATAATGCCATCAATTCGGATTTGGTATTTGTGCATCTTCCACATCCTAAGGAGAAATGCACACTATGAGTGCTGCTAATATGTAAAACAAACCCCGCCCCTCCATTGTTCTTGGCGGCTGCACCATCGAAATACCCACAGGGAAATTGTCTCCTTGGAGGATCGCCAATAAATCTGAGCTTTAATTTCTTTGTAGGCACTGTAAAGGTATGCGAGAGCTTTTCAGCTTGAAGAATGATCCCGTAAACTGATGGAGGAGATCCTTCAAATATATACATGTTCTGTTGATTCCATATCACCCAGAAAGTAAATAGTGGCAGGTAAATATGGCAGAAATTCATGGTATGAACATGGAACCATGCCTCCAGATACTGACTCGGTGAAATACCCATATCAGAATTATGATGGGATCGAGTGCCAAAATGTTCAAAGACAGCTTCGAAGACAACCTTTGTATATTTTCAATCCATGAAAAGGTGCTGAACTGACTCCTCATTTTCCTTGCACATAATGCAGAGACCGGGTCCCTGAAAGCCTCTTTTTTTCAGCTGATCCCATGTAAGAACCTTATTACTAGTTAGAAGCCATATAAAGCAACGAATCTTCTCTGGGATTTTGAGCTTCCAAAGGATCTGATGAATGGAGTATGTTCCACACTGAGAACCCGCAAAGGAATCTGCCACACTGTCATATGCTATCGCGGCCGTTATAGAGCTCGTGTGGTTTTTATATGCCCATAGCATACTGTCGGAATTCATCCCGAGTCTTATCCTTCCATGTTTGAGACCTTTGATGTAATTATTCCAGATGTGATGCCAATCCCCACCTAGATCCAAGTCAGTAGCTGTGAGCCAATATGATGGGGCTCCCAGGGAGTGATTCCTTGCATGGATCAGCGAGGTGATACCGAAGTCTTCTAGGTAGTCACGGAGGTCTCTTGGCAGCAAAAAACAAGAATCCATGCCTACTATGGGATCTAGACCGATTCTAGTATTTTTACCATCGCCAACCATCCAGATTGAACCACGTCCTAGCCAGGAAATAATATTTATGAAGCCCTTCCATATAATAGAAACACCATTAATAGAGAAAAGCTGATTACGGATCCAAGACAACACTGTGTTTTTTTTTAAATATTTCACGGTGATTAATTTAAACCATAGACCATTGCTGCAGAGAACTTGCCAGAAGGATTTGATTCTTAAGGAGATGCTAAACCATTCAAGGTTTTTTATCCCCCATCCCCCTTGAGAAGTGGGTTTTGATAAGGAAGTCCACTCGACTAAATGATATTTTTTCTTATCTCCAGTTTTTCCCCAAAGGAAGTCAAATATTAGGCTCTTCAACTTTCCCAGAATGGATTTTGGAATGGGTACAAGTGCCAACCAGAAAACTGGGATGTTGGTAAGAACAACCTTGATGAGAACCAGCCTCCCTCCCAATGAGAGAAGCCTATAGGACCAATGAGAAATCCTTTTTTCAAAATTTTCAATAATCCTGAACCAGTCTTTAACTAAGTAACCCGAGGGCTTAATAAAATATCCGAGATATTTGAAACCTGTGTTCATGGGCTGGGATCTGAAGGGCAGGGAACGAGTAATCCTTGCAATCATTCCATCCTCAACATTGTTTGTAAGGAAACATGATTTTTCAGTGTTTATTATCATTCCAGAAGTTGCGCAAAATGTGTCCAACAGAACCTTGAGAGCCAACCATTCTTCATAGGTGCCAGCCCCAAAAAGAATCACATCATCTACAAAAAGTAGGTGCATGAGAGATAGATCTTTGGATATTTTAATCCCTTTTACATAACCATGGTTACGAGCATCCTCAATGAGTAAACTGAGGCCCTCAATCACAAGGATGAATAAGAGGGGCGAGAGAGGGAAACCTTGCCTGATGCCACATGAGGCCGTAAAAAAACTGGAGGGGGAACCATTGATGAGCAGAGCAAAGTTAACCGAGGTTATGCAGCCCCTAATCCAATTTACTCCTTCTAGAGGAAAGCCAATTTGCAGAAGGATGAGCCTGATAAATGACCAGTTAACTCTGTCAAAAGCTTTAGTGAGATCTATCTTAAGGACGAGGGCTCTTTTGTTCCTAGATCTGACAGAGTGAAGGGCCTCTCATTAGAGAGAATTTGAGGTCAAAAATGGGCCTCCTAAGAGATGTACTACAAAAATATAAGATATATTAAAATATTATGAGTTAGGGGTTTTCTGGGGTAGGTATATATGACAACTCACCACCTACACTACTTTTTATGCACAATATAAATAACCATGGTTGAGTTAGTTTTCTAAATTGACTATAAATAAAATTAATAAAATAACTCTACAATGATGTGACCAAGATTCATTGTAAATTCCCAAAAATTTATTGTCCTTTAGCTTTTATTTGTCTTGAACTTGTAAATAAAATTAAACAAAAATGAATTTAATTTATATGCATAACTAACATATTTTTTTCATATAAATATCATTCATGAATTTAATTTATATGCATAACTAACATATTTTTTTCATATAAATATCATTCATGAATTTAATTTATTTTAAAAGTACAAAATTTAATATATATATATATTAGTTTGACATTATGATATTAAATACAATTGATTGAATATATAATTTAAAATTAAAAACATGGAAATGACAATATATTATTTTATAAAAAAATGTGAAAAGACATTTTTATGAATTATGAGTACTTTACTTGAAAATGACAATAATATTATTTTATGAAAAAGTGAATTGTGAGTACTTTATTTGAAAATAACAATAATATTATTTTATAAGAAAGTGTGAAATGACTTTTATTGTGAGTACTTCACTTTAAGGCTTAAAAGTACTTGTACCACTACCTTGGTTAACTATGGGTTTTAATCCACCATAGAAAATGTGACAAATAAGCATTCTTAACTCATGCAATGCCACCTCAACCATGGGGGATGATGTCATCTTCTAGAATGTAATTGGTTGATTTTTATAGTACATTTTGGTCCTTTTGAGGCCCATTTTTGACCTCAAATTCTCTCTAATGTGGGTAATCGCAATTGGCTCCGTAATCTGGTGATTTTTAAGAAACCCAAATTGATGTGGGGAAATAAAATGATCCAGGAAGGGCTTGAGACGAAGTGCAACAACCTTAGCTATTAGCGTGTAGATCGGGTTGCAGAGAGAGATGGGTCGAAAGTCATAGAAGGAAGAGGGTTTGTCAGATTTAGGAATAAGAGTGATGAAGGTCGAATTTAGGGAGGGAAGTACTCTTCCTGACAGCCAAGCATCTTCCACAAGATTCATAAGCTCTTTCCCTAAAAGGTCAAAAAAGGCAATGAAGAACTCTACAGGAAACCCATCGGGCCCAGGCGCTTTGTCTTTCTTGAAAGACTTGAGCGGCCCTCTTCAATTCTTGTAAAGTAACCTTGGTTTTAAATGCAAAGCGATCCTCAGGGGTGAAATAGGATGGAAAGAGTCTGATAATCTTTAATTGAGTAGAGATGTTAGTTAGATTATCCTCGCTGAAAATATTTTTAAAATGTCTAACACCCAAATCCTTTAAGTCTTTGTCATGATCGACCAAGTTACCACTCTCATCTTCGAGGCTCCAGATCGAATTATGGTTTTTCCTTGCAAAGGCCACAGAATGGAAGAATTTTGTATTTGCATTTCCCAGGGTAGCCCAAATCATTCTTCTCTTGAGCTTGGCTGTGAGGATCTCATGGTCCCTTAATTTCTTCAGTTCAGATTGAAGAGAATTTAAGGTAGACAGAGAGTCACAGGATAGGATACCCGATGGGGAGGAGGAAAGTAACCTATGTATTTTGTCCTCTAGCAAAATGCTCTTGTCCTTCATCTCAAGGGACTTTTGATAAGTCCAATCCTTTATATTTTTCTTCAGAGTTCTAAGCTTACTGGAGAAAGACTCCATGCCTAAGTAGGACGATTCACAGGGAAGGTGAGGCCATTCTTTATGGATCATCTTTACAAAGTCATCGAAGGCAAGCCAAGAGTGGTTGAACTTAAAGGGGAAGTTACACAGAGAAGTAGATAATATCAACTCTAGAATAATCGGGTAATGGTATGAAATGGCTGAAGGAA
Source organism: Pseudotsuga menziesii (assembly GCA_001517045.1). Classification (NCBI taxonomy): domain Eukaryota; kingdom Viridiplantae; phylum Streptophyta; class Pinopsida; order Pinales; family Pinaceae; genus Pseudotsuga; species Pseudotsuga menziesii. The sequence goes on from LPNX010945278.1 coordinate 631,510, forward strand.
AGGTCTAGGCCCTGTATAATGGCAGATAATCCAACAAGTTAGAGGAGAGCAAGAACCTGTCAAGTCTCTTGCTTATACCATCATCACCCGAGTGGCCATTTTTCCAGGTGGGCCCCGCTAAGTCCGAGGCAATATCCACCAGCTGATGTGAGGAGAACAAGTGGGTGAAATAGGGGCCAAGAGGGTCTGAGTGGGCCTTTTTTCCCCAAACTTCAGTGCAACTTAAGGTAAGGTTGAGGTCACCTGCCAGGACCAGATTAGGCAGGTTTAGAAATCCCCCTTTAGCCACTGAATCCCAAAAAGTCTCCCTGTTAATGTAAGGCCCATAACAATTGAGAAAGGATAGAGCCAAAGAGGAGCCTTGAATGTGAGCATGAAGAAGGATCCCTGCAATGGTTTTGAAGGATTTTACCTTGAAGCAGTGAGGGTTATAGGCTGCAAGCAAACCCCCAGAGAGGCCTGAGGAGCTAAGTGCACAGTATTCCCACCCTGGGCGTAGCTTAGAGAAAGATAAGATGACCGGGAGAGAGCAAGTCATGGTTTCTTGTAGTAAGATGAGATCTAGGGCTAACGAATCAAAGAGGTTTCGGAGACTCTTATGTTTGGACAAGCCCCCTAGGCCACAGACATTGAGAGACAGAATCTTCATTAAATATCCGAAGTCCCAGGGGTCTTTGCTCTAAGTGCCCAGTTGGGGGAGGACTGTGTGTTTCGCGCAGCATTCTTCAGTCTAGTGGAGAGAGGAGTGCAAGGGAGGGCTGCAAGTGAGGAGTCTGGAGAAGTGGGAGAAGGTTTCCTTGTTCTCCTTCTAATAGTAATGTTCTGGAAGCGAATGGATTCCAAAGGGATGACAGAGGGGGATTGCGGAGTCTTGTCAGAGAAAATTTCCAAAGTGGTTTGTAAAGAAGGGTCAGCAAAGGAGGGGGTAGAGGTTGGACTGCGGGGTGGTGGCAAAACAGAGGAGGTTCTGGGGCCTGGAAGCGGGGGGAAGTCAGCTTTCGTGAAGAGGGGAGGCCCCACTGCAGAAGGAGGAATAGCGGCCTGAGCAGGTAAAGTGGGTTGTTGTTCTGACATCACGGGCATAACAGGAATAGACTCCTCTGTAGATAGAGAGGGAGTCGATTCAGGGGGTGAGTCAGAAACCTAAAAAACTGAGGGCCCAGGTAATGATGATGAGAGGCATGTGGGGTTAACTGTATCAAAGAAAAACAATTCTTGTTATGAAGCATCATCGAATAAGGAGCATGCCTGAGTTAACATACCTTTTAATGGCGTGTTTCCGTGAGATGCCCGAGCAAAGGGGGATGGAGTGTGAGCCCGTTTCGATGATGGTGTAATAGAACTAGTAACAACCCCTTTTCTCAAATCAAGACAGGTCCTGCGTAGATATCCAGTGGCTCTACACTTGCTGCAGCGAAATGGGATATTAAGGTAATCTAGCCTCTGCTGGAAAGTGCGGTCCAGACTTAATAATTCAATTTCTGCTGGAAGGCCAGATACTAAGTCCATTTCAACAAGTATTTTATCCATGCGTTTGTCATAGGAATGGAGGAAGTCGTCTTCTACCGCCACGAAGCGCCCGATGGTGTTCCCAATGCCCTCCATAACCTCTCGATTCCACAATGGGAAAGGCAGTCCAGGGAGGAGGACCCATAAATGTCTCTTTTTGATACATTCTCTCATCGGGTCGAAATGAATGTGCCAACGATCCAGCACCAGAGAACCGTTCTGAATGTGCCAGAAGGAGTTCAAAACTGACAGTGCATGCGCCTCCTCCAAGAAAACAATTACAATCCACCCTCTAGCAAGCAAGTAGCCCAAGAGTGCCATTCCTCTTTCCCCATTTGTGAGTACTCCAGCCTTCCAATGAGGGATCTTGTGCAAAGAGCCTCTGCCCTTTCCATAAAAATATCCCTACCTAGAACAAAACGCAGTTTTCCTTCATGAACCTTATGGGCTTTTGTAGTACTGCAATGTCGGCCGAGCATGAGAGACAGAGGAGGAAGTTCGTTCATCTCGGTTCCCATTCCTAGTCGTGGCCAAGACTGAGAGGAAAGTCAGCTGAAAGAGAAGGGTAGCGTAGAATATTCCAGAGACGGAACCAAAGAGATGGAAAAGTCAACCCTAATGAGTGATGTGAGGAAAGGGGAGCAAGTCTACAAAGGGGAAAGTAGAACCCCTGGAGGCCGACAAAGGGACAGGAAGGACATGAGTTGAGTTGACCACCTGGGTCAGGAAGCCCTGAAAGTCTGGAGGGGTTGAGGAAGAGACTTAAGTACAAATGACGTAGCACATATCGTTTGAGAACAAACTAACTAGAAACCCTCATCCAAGAAACAGACAGAGGCGAACCCAGCAGGTAATAGGCTGAGAAAGACCCAGCGAAATAATAAATGCCCACTTTTTTCAACTGGTTGGTACTAGTCCTCCACCGAGGAGGATGGACTCCAGTTGCCAGGTCCTAAACAAAGGCAGACAAAAACTATAATCGCAAACCCTAGCAGCCAACAGAGGGGTTGTCAAGGTGACGCAAAAGACAGAAAGGGTGCCCGGTAGTGAAAACAGACTCCAAACCTGGAGGCTTAACCCTTTGCAAACGTAGAATGGTGTAAGGGAAATAGAAAAAGGAGCTAAACGAAGACTGACATAGGCATCCTCTGCGAAGTGAGGTTTATCAATCCCTGCCAGAATACAGGGTAGAGATGTTCCTCATTGAAGTCCATAGAGGAACAAACCAGTGCCATCAAGTCGAGGCGAGTCGCACTAGGAGCACCTCAGCCACCCCAAAATGGGAGAAGCAACTATTATTATTATTATGTATCGTATCATATTGAATAAAGCATACCAAATACAATTGTGCAATGCCTTTGGTAGGTGCAATAAGGTTTTATTTTATAATTTCGAGAAAATGCAAGATGTGATACGAGATGTGATATTTTCCGAGTTACTGATTCCATGGGTAGACATGGATACGTTTACCCTGAACCTTCTAAACCTGAGCAGACACCTCCTTACCGATCGATGTTCGAGATGGTATTATTCTGGGCTCTGCAGGATGCAGGACACCAGAAGCATTGAATTTCTTTTCCATCCTTCCAGCTTGACCTTGAAGCGCTCACTCACTCTGTGCCTCCCTTCAAAAAGCCCGCCTTTTAAGGTCTTCACCACGAAAGTATATCTCTGAATATCTAACATGAACATATGGATCAGAATCTGTAACCGGATATGTAGTATTAACCAATTAAATGTAATATTGGTCAATAAATAACCAATAGCGATTGAACCCTACTCTCCCCTTCCAACCGAGCACTTGTCGAGGGTTTCCTTTTCTAAAACCCCATTCGTGCCCCATATGCCGCGTTACAAATTGTGTTGTCCATATTCTTACCCTATTTTTTGCAAGTGCATAGGCTAGGTCCCTCATATCCAACAGGCTTGTTTTCATGGAACAATTCATGGACTAAGTGTTGGAATAATGTAGAAATGCTTGCAGAGTATCTAGGTTTATGGTTGATGTGTCCTTTCTATATTTAGTATGAAGGGGTTTCGGATCTAACTGTTGGCTTGTCATGCTATGATACATCTATATATTGTAATATTTTCACATTAATCAATTGAATTGGTTTGACTATTTCTTGTATTAACCAGCCTATGAGCTCTACTCTGTCTGGTATTTTCGCAGTTGGTATCAGAGCACCAGGTGCGCCCCAGCATTGAAGGAACTGAATTTATTTTTTGAATCCGTTGTCATCATCGTGGAAGAGAAGGCCGCTGGAGAAGCGTGGAGAGGAGGTGCCATTTGAAGCTACAATAAACACCAGCATGTGTAAGCAATCACTGCCGTAAAGTAGCTGTGAATGATACAACGATTTTCTCTAACCAGCAATTTAGTTGAATGAGTTGTATTTGAAGCCGTAAGCTGGAGATCATGTGCAGATCAGCGTGGAGTTGAACGCTAGAGATTCTGGTGCAGTGATGTAGCTCAGCACAAGATACAAGACGCCGAAGGTTTTCTGCGATACCGGCGAAAGTTCTCCACGAAAGTAGCAGTATTCACTTCCCTCTGAGTTTGTGTCCTCACTATAGTTCGGTGAGGCTCTTCCATCATGCTATCTTAGTTGCTGACATCGTGCAGATTTAATGCTATGATCATTTAGCTCATTCTGTGATCATTAACCTATCATGGAATCATTCACCAATTCATTCCGTGATCATTCGCCAATTCATGAGCTGAAAAAGATAGAACACGCTGAAACGCAGAGCTTGTTGCGGTGTTGGAGCTAAATGTGGAGTCTGCGGGATATCAGTTCATATTCATTGAATCAAGAGGTAGCTGAATCATATATTCATTGAATGCTGAAGACGTTGAATATGTTGGAGATCAGCGTGGTGAGTCGATAAGTTGTGAAGATCAGCATGTAATATTTTTTTTCAGGTGAATAGTCTTGGCACCACTTATCATTTGATGTGTAGGAGTGGTGCCTCCACCAATTTTGCAAAAATAAGAGCGGTGGTATCGCTTGGCCACCAAAGGAGAAGAGCGGTGGCACCACTGAAACAGTGAAGGAGAAGAGTGGTGCTTAGGCCAGCTCTTACATCAATATCAGTCACCGCCCCCATAAACGCCTTTCATCAAAAGAAAAGGAGCGGTTCTAAATTTATTTTTCCTTGTGAAGAGAGATCAACTCACCAGATTAGCCGAATCAAGGTAAAATGGAAAATCCACCACTTGCTGATACATATATCAATGAAGCATCCAAATTAAATGGTGAGAATTATGTAAATTGGAAATTTAAGATGATGACTGTGGTTGAATCCGCTAATGCGTGGTCGATTGTGACCGGAGATGAGCCGAGGCCTGCAACTGCCGCATTGCTTCCAAACTGGAATAAGCGAGAGCTGAAAGAAAAATTGACACTGAGGATGTCTATCAAAGATAACATCATTCTGCATATCAGAAACTATATGACATCCAAGGCAACATGGGACATGCTCAAAGGCCTGTATCAAACAACTGATGCAAATTGGGTTTTGTTTCTCAAAACCAAATTTTTGTCAATCAAGATAGAGGCTAATGAAGGGGTAAGCAAATTTATTTCTCGCATTAAAGAACTCAATGATAAATTGGGTGACATAGGTGAAGTTGTTGAAAGTTCTGATTTAGTAACAGTCACTCTAAAAGGCTTATTGCTAGACTACAAAGTGTTTATCTCAGCACTTGCAGCGAGAGAAAACCCCCCAAATTTTGAAGAACTTACATGGATTCTAATCCAAGAAGAAGAACGGATGAAGAACTATGATCTGGATGCTGGAGGTTTATACCTAGCACTGATGGTAAGAGGTCGATATCCACATAGAGGAAAACCATGGAGCAGACCATGGAATGGAGACAGAAGCAAACAATGGAATGGAGACAGAGGCAGATTTCATCAAAAACACAAAGGTATGGCTCAGACTGATTCTGATAGAAATAATATAGATGGTCATCATTGGGGCAAACCAAGACACCTCAATAGAAATCACTATCATAATAAATTCTATAGAAATAGACACTACAATTGAAGTCATAATAGAAATTTTGAAAATACAGACACCTCTGAAATTAACGACCTTAAAAATCAGAGATTATTTATTTCTGAAGATGCTCTGTCTATTGAGACAGACGATGAGAATGCATGGTTCATAGATTCATGTGCATCTGCACATATGTCTTGTAAGAGAGAATGGTTCGATGAATACAATGAGAAACATGATGGAACTCATATATATTTAGGAGATAATAGGTCACACCAAGTGCAGGGTTATGGAATAATAAAAGTGAAATTATCTAATTGTCAATTGAGAAAGATTCATAATGTCATGTATGTTCCTGACATTAAGAAAAAATTAATATATGTTTGAACCATAACCGAGAATGACCTGAAGGTAGATTTTGGTAAGTACCAGTGCCATATCAAAGACATTCAAAACCACTTCAAGATTGTTGCTACAGGTTGAAGATGTGGAGGACTGTATAAGCTGGATGTGAGCAAAGACGGTCATTAGGCACTTGCATCCACCGTCATCACCACAGAGGAACTTTGGCACTAGAGGTATGGCCATATTAACCACCATGATCTTGTATTACTTCAAAATAAATCTATGGTTGAAGGTCTCCCTGTAATAAAGAATGAACATTTAGAATGTAGTGCATGTGCACTTGGCAAACAACATCGAAATGAATTCCCAGTACATCAAGAAAAGAGGCAAACTAGTCTTCTTGAATTAATGATGATACATCATATTTTCTGACATTTATTGATGATAGATCTAGATACACATGGGTGTACTTCATAAGGAGGAAAGGAGATGTATTTGAATACTTCAAGGAGTTCAAAATCATGATTGAAAAGCAGACAGAAAATGCATTAAAATTCTCAGATCCGACAATGGTGGAGAGTACTTGTCTGGAGATTTCAAGAAATACTGTAAGGAGAATGGCATCCAACAGCAGTTTACAGTATCACACACTCCTCAGCAAAATGGGATAGCAAAATGAAAGAATAGAACACTAGTTGAATGTGCACGCAACATGCTACAAGGTAAGCAAATTTCAAATGGTTTTTGGGCAGAAGCTGTGAATACTACTGTATATTTGAAAAATATCAATCCCAGAAAGAAATTAGAATTTTAAACACCATTTGAGGTTTTCAATGGATATAACCAACAAGTTAAGCATCCACAAATCTTTGGTTGTAAAGCATTTTCTCACATACCAAAAGATAATAGGAGGAAACTAGATGCTAAATCACTTGAATGTGTCTTTGTTGGGTATTGCAATGATCACAAAGCTTATAAGTCGTTTCACCCTAGCACTCATAAATTAATTTCTAGTAGAGATGTGGTGTTCCATGAACATACAGATACAAGTAACAAAATAGAACGAGGGCATAGTCTGCCTAACAATGATGAATGTGTCAAGTTAAACTCAATAGTTCAGGAGCAGGAAGCGGAAGAGCCACAAGAGAAGTAGGAGGAACATAATAGCAGTAGCAGTAGTGAAAGAAGCAGAAGCAGCAGTGAAAGTAGGAAAATCAGAATGAGTACTTCTACAAGTTTAGAGTAAGACACAACAAAAAGCAGAAGGATTATGGATGGAACCCCTCCAGGTAATTCGCCCCCCTCCAAGGTACAATGATTATGCTCTAATGTCTAATATAATGAATATCAGTGAACCAATGAATTATAAACAAGCCAAAGATAAAGCAGAATGGGTTGAAGCAATGAATGAAGAATATAACTCAATTTTGAAAAATCAGACTTGGGAATTGACTGAGTTACCAGAGGATAAGACACCCATAGGCTATAAATGGTTGTTTAAATATAAGCTTAAATCAGATGCTAGCATAGAAAGATTTAAAGCAAGACTAGTAGCAAAAGGCTATACAGAAAAGGAGGGAATTGACTATGAAGATACATTTGCGCCAATAGCAAAACTAAACACAATTAGAATTATGTTTCCACTAGCCACTGCACATAAATGGAAAATCCATCAATTAGATGTAAAATCTGCTTTCCTAAATGGTGATTTAAAAGAAGAAGTCTACTTAGTTCAGCCTGAAGGCTCTGTGCAGAAAGCTATCTATGGATTAAAACAGGCTTCTAGGTCATGGTACATAAAGATTGATACCTTTTTTAATTAGAAAGGTTTAGTTAAAAGCAAAAGTGATCCTAACCTTTACATGAAGAAAGATAAGGAAATAAATATTTGTCTGATATCTTTATATGTAGATGATCTCATCATTACAGGGAATGCATGTAAGTTGATTACAAAAATAAAAAATCAACTATCACAAGAGTTTGAAATGAAAGACCTTGGAGGATTACATTATTGTTTTGGACTTGAAGTTTGGAGAGAACTAGCAAAACAATGATCACTCAAAGTAAGTATATGAGGGAAATACTAAATAGATTTAATATGAGTGATTTCAAAGTGTCAGCATTTCCTTTAGAACAGAATGTGAAGTTATGTAGTCAAGATGGATCAAAGGATGCAGGTGGTACTTTGTATCGACAGTTGGTGGGAAGCCTGAATTATCTCACTACCACAAGGCCAGATATATCATATGCAGTCAGCTTTTTGAGCCAGTTTATGGCTAAACCAAATGACAGCCATTGGATTGCAGCAAAGAAAGTTCTTAGATATCTGAAAGGAACAATGAACTTTGGTCTTTTATACACTGATAAGTTTGATGTTCAATTGTCAGGTTTTTCTGATTCTGATTGGGTAGGAAATCCAGATGACAGAAGATCTACTATAGGATATGCATTCAACATTGGATCTAGAGTCGTATCATGGAGCAGCAAGAAACAACCAAATTTTTGTCAATCATCCACAGAAGTTGAATACAAAGCCATCTCTAGTGCAACATGTGAAGCTATTTGGTTGAGGAGGATTCTTGAAGACATTGGAGAAAAGAAAACAAAACCCACAAAAGTACATTGTGATAATCAAAGTATAGTCAAATTGGCACACAACCCTATTTATCATGCAAGGACAAAACACATTGAACTACAACATCATTTTATCAGAGAAAAGATTGAGTCTAAGGAAATTAAACTTATTTCTTGTAACACAAGTGATAATGTCACGTACATATTTACCAAACTTGTTGGCAAGATTCACTTTGAGATCCTTAGGCAAAAATTAGGTGTTGAAGAAAATCCATTTCTACATTAAGGGGGTATGTTGGAATAATGTAGAAATGCTTGTCGAGTATCTAGGTTTAGGGTTCATGTGTCCTTTCTATTTTTAATAAGAAGACGTTTTAGATCCACTTCTTATGGATCTAGTTGTTGGTTTGTTATACTATGATACATCTATATATTGTGACCTTTTCACATTAATCAATTGAATTGATTTGACCATTCCTTGTGTTAGTGAGCCTATGAGATCTGCTCTGTCTTCCTTCTATTTTCTTAGTCTAAGCTAGTACCAGTGGGATCGTCGGAGAATGTGTATCCCTTGGGTATCATGTGAAGTGGAAACTGCCAAGCAGGTTATAGAAGAGTCAATGGAGTGTTGTTTTATGAGCTTTCTCATGCAAGTTTTAAACTCAAAATGGAATGTGGAAGTAATTTAATTGGACTGACATTAATTGGGGCACACAAAATATTTGGGGCATACATGGTCTCTCGGCATAGGGAATTGAGGAGATAATAAGTAGCTTCACATCATTGAAGAATTGTAAAATGTATTTCTGGTTAAGAAAGATTTTTTTGTAATAATTTATACTCATAATATTATGAATTGTGAGCATGCATGACTCTTGCTGCAATAAAACGACGGCTAAAATGACCAGTTATTTCTTTACTTTGCAGGAATTAGCAAGAGATGCAATATGGCCATGTCTGAGCTATTAGCTTTCTAATCTTCTTATGTTTGTGGTTGTTTGCTGAAGAGCACTCCCATTCTGGAAACAATAGAAATCCACATATCTAATTATGATATGCTATTGAAAAAATGTGCACGGAGCTTTTGGTAAAATTGTTCTATATGAGAGCAAAGATGTGTGTTAAATAATACTTATATGGAAGAAAGAATATTGAAGGTAGTTTGTATTTGAAATTTTGGTACAGGTTGGAGGAATAACTCAGGAACAAATCCATTTTAATAAGGGGTTTACATTTTTAAACATTTCGGGTTTTAGTTTTTATTAAATATTTCTAATTAAAGTTGGGACATATTTCGGTATTTATACTAACCTTTCTATTATGGTTATATATATATACCATAATATATATGTGCAGTTTTTACTTACCATTCAATTTTGGTTTGTTTTAATGTTACATTTTAACTATATTGAACATGGATTTAACATGGATATTTCACCATAAAACTAGCATAGCTACATAGTTAGTTTGTGGTTGGATCACGTAGATAGGGATTAAATAGTTGAGAGATAGTTATGAAATGGAAATTCAAATCTCAACCTCGAGCGCCTTCACCAAATTCAAAATTTAAACATGGTTTAGATTACAAAAAATACCGTATGGGGTTATAAGCATTTATCCATGGATCCTATCAATGGGTTCTACAAAGCATGCATGTATATGCACATTAACTTGGAGAATCCCATGGGAACTACGAGAAGACCAAGCACTTCATGCAAATATGATGCTGGAACGGAAAAAATAACGCAGGGAGTTTGACGGACCTATCAGACCAAGTTGGTAGCTAGTTGTCGACGGGCCCCACAAATTCCGAGAATCAAACGCCGAGAGGGAAATGATGGAAGGAAAACGTCGTAAGAGGGCTCAGTCCTCAACGGTGCAAATGGTTGAGAGAATATCCCACTCCCGACAGCCAGTCTGAAAAGATGATAACTTGAACATTGATTTTGTAAGCTAATTGTGGTTTCCTAGTATTCGACTGCCACGACGGAAATAAGACTTCAATTGGATCAGCCAGTCTTATGTTAGATAAAGAAATATTCAACATTGAAGAAAAATAAAAGTTTTGATGTCCAAACTAAAATTTAGAATAAATTACAAAATTAAATTGGTCAACATTAAACTAATATCTAGTTAAAGCATATCGAATACAATTGTACACTGCCTTTGGCGGGTACAATAAGGTTTTATTTTTATAATTCCGAGAAAATGCAAGATGTGATATTTTATGAGTTACTGATTCCATGGGTAGACATGGATACGTTTACCTTTAACCTTCTAAGTCTGACCAGACACCTCCTTACCGATCGATGTCCGAGATGGTATTATTTCAGGTTCCATAGGACACCAGAAGCACTGAATTTCTCTTCCATCCTTCCGACATGACCCTGAAGCGCTCGCTCATTTCGTGCCTCCCTTCTAAAACCCCACATTTTAAGGTCTTGACCATGAAATTATATCTTTGGATCTCTAACATGAACTTATGGATCAAAGTTATTCCAATCCTTAGTTAATGTTGGTCAAACTATGTTCTAAGAAATGCACTTTTCTTGACTTTCTCAAAATTGAAATTTGAAACTATATTTAGGTACCCATTTCAGAGATAAGCCTACATGTATATTTTTTGGGGATTGTGAGTCAATTTGGACCTCAGTCAAACTTCGTCAAAATTGAAATTTGAAAGTGGATTTAGGTACCCATTTCAATAAACAAGCATGCATGCCAACTTTCGTGACGTTTCGAGCTATTTTCAATCCCTTTAAGTGCAACCTTAGCGAAAGCGCATGGCGAAGCTTCACTTTTGACCAATTTCTCGGAATAAAAATTTGATCATAGATTTAGATGCCCATTTGATAGATAAGAGTAATGCCAAATTTCATGATGTTCAGAGCTATTTTCCCCTCATTTAAGCCAAACCTTAGCGAACCCGCATGATGGAGTTTCACTTTTGACCAAATTCTCGGAATTAAAATTTCATCATATATTTGGATGCCCATTTGATATACAAGCGTGCACGCCAACTTTTGCAATATTCCGAGTTATTTAGACCCCCTTTAAGCCCAACTCTAGTGAAAATGCATGACGAAGTTCCTCTTTTGACCAATTTCTTTGAATTGAAATTTGATCATAGATTTGGATGCCCAGTTTATAGACAAGCGTGCACTCCAACTTTCATGACATTTCGAGCTATTTTCACCCCCTTTAACACCAACCTTGGAGAAACTGCACGACGTAGTTTCACTTTTGACCAATTTCTCGTAATTAACATTTGATCATAGATTTAGATGTGTATTTGGAACATAAGAGTACAGACCAACTTTCATGATGTTTAGAACTATTTTTAAGCTCCTTTAAGCCAAACTCTAACAAAACTGCACGATGGAGTTTCACTTTTGATACAAAAGCGTGCACGCCAAGTTTTGCAATGTTTCGAGCTAATTGGACCCCCTTTAAGCCCAACTCTAGCGAAAATGCACAACCGAATTTCACTTTTGACCAATTTCTTGGAATTGAAATTTGATCATAGAATTGGATGCCCATTTGATCATAGATTTGGATTTACATTGGATAAAGAAGCATGCACACCAAGTTTCACAACGTTCTGAGCTATTTTGACCCACTTTAAGGCTAACCTTAGTGAAACCGCACGACGGAGTTTCATTTTTGAGAAATTTCTTAGAATTGAAATTTGATCATAGATTGGGATGCCCTTCTATTAGACAAGTGTACACGCGAACTTTCACCATGTTCCAAAATATTTTGATCGGAGATTTATCTGCGCATTTGGGAGAAAAGAGCACGCCAACTTTCACGAGGTCTGGAGCTTTTTTGGTTTTTATTCAATGTTGTTCGTCGACTTTTCCAAAACCTAAATTTGAAAGTGGATTTAGGTATCCATTTCAATAAACAAGCGTGCACGCCAACTTTCACGACGTTCCGAACTATTTTCACTCCCTGCAACCTTAACGAAAACGCACGACAAAGCTTCACTTTTGACCAATTTCTCAGAATTAAAATTTGATCATAGATTTAGATGCACATTTGGTAGAATAGAGTGAATGGAAAATTTCATGATGTTCAGAGTTATTTTCCCGTCCTTTAAGCCAAACCTTAGTGAAGCTGCATGATGGAGTTTCACTTTTGACCAAATTCTCAAAATTGAAATTTAATCATAGATTTGAATACCCATTTGATAGACAAGCATGCACTCCAACTTCCGCGATGTTCCGAGCTATTTTCACCCCCTTTAACCCCAACCTTGGCGAAACCACATGATGGAGTTAAACTTTTAACCAATTTCTCAGAATTAAAATTTGATTATAGATTTAGATGCACATTTGGAAGATAAGAGTGCATGCCAACTTTCACGATGTTCAGAGCTATTTTCACCTCCTTTAAGCCAAACCCTAAAAAAACCACACAATGGAATTTCACTCTTGACCAACTTCTCAAAATTGAAACTTGATCATTGATTTGGATGCCCATTGGATAAACAAGCATGCACGCCAACTTTCACAACGTTACGAGCTATTTTGACCCCTTTAAGCCCAACTCTAGCGAAACTGCACGACGGAGTTTCATTTTCGAGCAATTTCTTAGAATTGAAATTTGATCATAATTTGGATGCCTATTTGATATACAAGCGTGCATGGTAATGTTCGTGACATTTCGAAATATTTTCACCCCTTTTAAGCCCAACCTCAGCAAAACCGCACAACAAAGTTTCACTTTTCACCAATTTCTCAGAATTAAAATTTGATCGTAGATTTATCTGCGTATTCGGTTGATAAGAATGCATGCCAACTTTCATGATGTTCAAAGCTATTTTGGTCGTTATTCAAAGTTGGCAAGAAAAGCTTTGAGAGATGTTATTTTTCTGAATTTATTGAAATTTAATTTGAAAGAGAATTTAGCTACCCATTTTAGAGATAACCATGCATACAAACATTCAAGGGATTCTGAGCTATTTGGAACCCCTTTAAGCCCAACCAACTCTAGAGAAAATGCATGATGGAGTTTCACTTCTGACCAATTTCTCGCAATTGAAATTTGATCATAGATTTGGATGGTCATTTGATAGACAAGTGTGGAAACCAACTTTCACAATGTTTCTAGCTATTTTCACCCCCTTTAACCCCAACCTTGGCGAAACCGCACGACGGAGTTTCACTTTTGACCAATTTCTCGGTATTAAAATTTGATCATAGATTTAGATGTGCATTTGGAGGATAAGAGTGCATGCCAACTTTCACGATGTTCAGAGCTATTTTCAGCTCCTTTTAGCCAAACCCTAACAAAACAGAACGATGGAGTTTCTCTATTGACCAACTTCTCAACGCCATCTTTTACAACATTCTGAGCCATTTTGACCCCCTTTAAGCCATCCCTAATGAAACCGCATGACAGAGTTTCATTTTTGAGAAATTTCTTAGATTTGAAATTTGATCATAGATTTGGATGCCCTTTGCATAAAAAATCTTGCATGCGAACTTTCGTGATGTTCCAAAATATTTTCACCCCCTTTTTCCCCAACCTTAGAAAAACCACACAATGCAGTTTCACTTTTGATGATTTTCTCAGAATTAAAATTTTATCCTAGATTTATCTGTGCATTTGGTAGATAAGAGTGCTCGCCAACTTTCACAATGTTCGGAGCTATTTTGGTCGTTATTGAAGGTTGGTCAAGCAAAGGTCTAAGAGATGTTATTTTTTCATCTTTCTCATAATTGAAATTTGAAAGAGAATTTAGGTACCCATTTGAGAGATAACCATGCATACAAACTTTTAGGGAATTTTGAGCTATTTTGGTCCTTAGTAAAACTTGGTCAAAACAAGTCCTAAAAGGTTGCCCCTTTTTCCAATTTCTTAGAAATAAAATGTAAAAGTAGATTTGGATACCCATTTAAGAGATAGACGTGCACACATATTTTTGTGAGATTTCAAGTTATTTCGGTCCTTAGTTAAGGTTGGTCAAACTAAGTTCTAAAAAATGCACTTTTCTTGACTTTCTCGAAATTGAAATTTCAAGCTATATTTAGGTACCCATTTCAGAGATAAGCTTACATGTATATATTTTGGGGATTGTGAGTCATTTTGGACCTCGGTCAAATTTCGTCAAAATTCAAATTTGAAAGTGGATTTAGGTACCCATTTCAATAAACAAGCATGCACGCCAACTTTCTCGATGTTTTGAGCTATTTTCAGTCCCTTTAAGTGCAACCTTAGGGAAAGCGCATGACGAAGCTTCACTTTTGACCAATTTCTCGAAATAAAAATTTGATCGTAGATTTAGATGCCCATTTGGTAGATAAGAGTCAGGCCAAATTTCGTGATGTTCAGAGCTATTTCCCCTCCTTTAAGACAAACCTAAGCGAACCTGCATGATGGAGTTTCACTTTTGACCAAATTCTCAGAATTGAAATTTGATCATAGATTTGGATGCCCATTTGATATATAAGCGTGCATGCCAACATTTGCAATATTCCGAGCTATTTGGACCCCCTTTAAGCCCAACATTAGCGAAAATGCATGACAAAGTTCCTCTTCTGACCAATTTCTTGGAATTGAAATTTGATCATAGATTTGGATGCCCATTTTATAGACAAGCGTGCACTCCAACTTTCGCGACATTTTGAGCCATTTTCACCCCCTTTAACACCAACCTTGGAGAAACCGCATGACGGAGTTTCACTTTTGACCAATTTCTTGTAATTAACATTTGATCATATATTTAGATGCGTATTTTGAAGACAAGAGTGTACACTAACTTTCATGATGTTCAGAGCTATTTTTCAGCTCCTTTAATCCAAACCCTAACAAAACTGCACGACGAAGTTTCACTTTTGACCAACTTCTCGTAATTGAAAATTGATCATAGATTTGTATGCCCATTGGATAAACAAGAATGCACGCCAAATTTCACAATGTTCCAAGCTATTTTGACCCCCTTTAAGCCCAACCCTAGTGAAGTTGTGCAACAAAGTTTCACTTTTGAGGAATTTCTTAGAATTGAAATTTTATCATACATTTGGATGTGCATCTGATAGACAAGTGTGCACACAAACTTCCATGATGTTCCAAAATATTTTCACCCCCTTTAATCCCAACCTTAATAAACCCGCACAACGGAGTTTCACTTTTGACCAATTTCTCAGAATTAACGCATTTGGTAGATAAAAGTGCACGCCAAATTTCACAATGTTCGAAGCTATGTTGGTTGTTATTCAAGGTTGGTCAAGCAAAGGTCTAAGAGATGCTATTTTTTTAACTTTCTCGTAGTTAAAATTTGAAAGAGAATTTAGGTACCCGTTTGAGAGATAACCATGCATACAAACCTTTAGGGGATTTTGTAATGAAATCCAAATTTAATTATTAAGCTAGGTTAATTAATGTAAATAAACTAAGAGGTGACTTGAAAAGTCACCTCTCTTCCCCAATTACGGTATTTACCAGGAATCTATTATGTAATTCATCTCTAGATTTATAAAATATACATTACATTACATTTTCTCTTACGTTCTCTGTCCATTCTTCCATTCTTACTCTTCCAGATTTAAAGTTATTTTGGACCTTTGTCAAACTTGGTCAAACCAAGGCCTAAAAGGTTGCACTTTTTTCCATTTTCTTACAAATCAATGTAAAGGTAGATTTAGATACCTATTCAAGAGATAAGCATGCAAACATATTTTTGCGATATTTCAAGTTATTTCGGCCCTTTATTAAGGTTGGTCAAACCAAGTTCTAAGAAATGCACTTTTCTTGACTTTCTTGAAATTGAAATTTGAAACTGTATTTAGGTACCCATTTGATAGATAATGCTGCATGTAGATTTTTTGGGGATTGCGAGCTATTTTTTACCTTGGTTAAACTTTGTCAAACCAAGGCCTAAAACAATGCATTTTTTTCAATTTCTCAAAATTAAAATTTTAAAGTAGATTTAGATACCCATTTCAAAGATAGGCATGGACACCTAATTTTATTAGATTTGGAGCTATTTTGGCCCTCATTCAAGGATGGTCAAACCAAGGTTGAAAATATGCACTTTTGTGGACTTTTTCAAAATTGAATTTTGAAAGTGGATTTATGTACCGATTTCAATTTTTGCAATATTCTGAGCTATTTGGACCCTCTTTAAGCACAACTCTAGCGAAAATGCATGACAGAGTTTCACTTGTGGCCAATTTCTCAAAATTGAAATTTGATCATCGATTTGGATGGCCATTTGATATAAAAGCTTGCATGCCAACTTTTGTAATGTTTCTAGCTATTTTGACCCCCTTTAAGCCCAACTCTAGTGAAAATGCATGACTGAGTTTCACTTTTGACCAAATTTTTGGAATTGAAATTTGATCATAGATTTGGATGCCCATTTCATAGACAAGCGTGCACTCCAAATTTCGCAATGTTCCGAGCCATTTTCACCCCCTTTAACCCCAACCTTAGTAAAACAACACGACAAATTTTCACTTTAACAAAATTCTCGGAATTAAAATTTGATCATAGATTTAGATGCACATTTGAAAGATACGAATGCACGTCAACTTTCACGATGTTCAGAGCTATTTTTAGATCCTTTAAGCCAAACCCTAACAAAAACCACACAATGGAGTTTCACTTTGGACCATTTTGGATGCCCATTGGATAAATAAGCATGCACGCCAGCTTTCACAACGTTCTAAGCTATTTTGACCCCCTTTAAGCACAACCCTAGAGAAACCGTACGATGGAATTTCACTTTTAAGCACTTTTTTAGAATTGAAATTTGATCATAGATTTGGATACCCGTATGATAGACAATCATGCACGCGAACTTTCACAACTTCCGAAATATTTTAACCCCCTCTAAGTCCAACCTTAGCAAAACTGCACAACGGAGTTTTACTTTTGACTAATTTTTCAAAATTAAAATTTGATCGTAGATTTATCTGTGCATTTGGTAGATAAGAGTGCACACCAACTTTCATGATGTTTGAAGCTATTTTGGTCGTTATTCAAGGTTGGTCAAGCAAAGGTCTAAGAGATACTATTTTTTTGGCTTTTTCATAATTGAAACTTGAAATAGAATTTAGGTACCCATTTGAGACATAACCATGCATAGAAACTTTCAGGGGATTTCGAGCTATTTTGGACCTTAGTCAAACCTAGTCAAACCAAGACCCAAAAGGTTGCATTTTTATCCAATTTCTTAGAAATCAAATGTAAACATAGATTTAGAAACCCATCTAAGAGATAATCGTGCACACGTATTTTTGCGATATTTTGAGTTATTTTGGCACTTAGTTAAGGTTGGTCAAACCAAGTTCTAAGAAATGCACTTTTCTTGAATTTATCGAAATTGAAATTTTAAAATTTATTCATTTACCCATTTGAGAGATAAGCTTACATGTATATTTTTCGGAGATTTCAAGCCATTTTGGACCTCAGTCAAACTTCATCCAAATAAGGCCTAAAACATTGGACACCTTTTTTTACGATATTTTGAGCTATTTTTGCCCGCATTCAAGGATGGTCAAACTAAGGTTGAAAAGATTCACTTTTGTCGCTTTTTTTCATATTTGAAATTTGAAATGGATTTAGGTACCCATTTCAATAAACAAGCATGCACGCCAACTTTCGCGATGTTCCAAGCTATTTTTAGTCCCTTTATGTGCAACCTTAGAGAAAGAGCATGACGGAGTTTCAATTTTGACCAATTTCTCAAAATTAAAATTTGGTCGTAGATTTAGATGCCCATTTGGAAGATAAGAGTGCATGCCAAATTTAGTGATGTTCAGAGATATTTCCCCCTCCTTTAAGCCAAACCTTACCGAAACTGCATGATGGAGTTTCACTTTTGACCAAATTCTCGGAATTGAAATTTGATCATAGATTTGGATGGTCGTTTGATATAGAAGCATGCACGCCAACTTTTGCAATGTTTCAAGCTATTTGGACCCCCTTTAATCCCAACTCTAGAGTTTCACATCTAACCAATTTCTCGGAATTGAAATTTGATCATAGATTTGGATGCCCATTTGATAGATAAGCGTGCACTCCAACTTTTGTGACGTTTTGATCTATTTCCACCCCCTTTAACCCCAACCTTGGTGAAACCACACGACAGAGTTTCACTTTTGATGAATTTCTCAGAATTAAAATTTGATCATAGATTTAGATGCGTATTTGGAAGATAAGAGTGCACACCAACTTTCATGATATGCAGAGCTATTTTTAGCTCCTTTAAGCCAAACCCTAACAAAACCGCATGATGGAGTTTCACTTTTGACCAACTCCTTAGAATTGAAACTTGATCATAGATTTAAATTCCCATTGGATAAAAAAGCATGCACGCCAAATTTCGCAACGTTCCGAGCTGTTTTAACCCCCTATAAGGCCAACCCTAGCGAAACCGCACGACGGAGTTTCACTTTTGAGCAATTTCTTAGAATTGAAATTTGATCATAGATTTGGATGCTCATATGATAGACAAGCATTCACACAAAATAGTTTCACCTCCTTTAATCCCAACCTTACTCAAACCACCCAATGGAATTTCTCTTTTGACGAATTTCTCAGAATTAAAATTTGATTGTAGATATATCTACGCATTAGCTAGACAAGAGTGCATGCCAAGTTTCACAATGTTCGGAGCTATTTTGGTCATTCTTCAAGGTTAGTCGAGCAAATGTGTAAGAGATGCTATTTTTCCGGATTTCTTTTAATTGAAATTTGAAAGAGAATTTAGGTACCCATTTGATAGATAACAAGGCATACAAACTTTCAGGGGATTTCGAGCTGTTTTGGACCTTTGTCAAACTTGGTCAAACCAAGGCCTAAAAGGTTCCACTTTTTTCCAATTTCTTACAAATCAAATGTAAAATTAGATTTAGATACCAATTTAAGAGATAAGCGTGCACATATATTTTTGTGAGATTTCGAGTTATTTCAACCGTTAGTTAAGGTTGGTCAAATTAAGTTCTAAGAAATGCACTTTTCTTGACTTTCTCAAAATTGAAATTTGAAACTGTATTTAGGTACCCATTTGAGAGATAAGCCTACATGTAGATTTTTTGGGGATTTCGAGCCATTTTGGACCTCGGTCAAACTTCGTCAAACCAAGGCCTAAACGTTGCATTTTTTCCAATTTCTCAAAATTCAAATTTTAAAGTAGATTTAGATATCCCTTTCAAAGATAGGCAAGGCCACCTATTTTCATGAGAGTTGGAGCTATTTTGGCCCTCATTCAAGGATGGTCAAACCAAGGTTCAAAAGATGCACTTTTGTCGACTTTTTCAAAATTAAAATTTGAAAGTGGATTTAGCTACCCATTTCAATAAACAAGCATGCATGCCAACGCTCGTGACGTTCCTAGCTATTTTCAGTCCCTTTAAGTGAAACCTTAGTGAAAGCGCACGACGAAGTTTCACTTTTGACCAATTTTTGGAAATAAAAATTTGATCGTAGATTTAGATGCCCATTTGGTAGACAAGAGTGCATGCCAAATTTCGTAATGTTCAAAGCTACTTTCTCGTCCTTTAAGCGAAACCTTAGTGAAACCGTATGATGGAGTTTCACGTTTGAGCAAATTCTCAAAATTGAAATTTGATCATAGATTTGGTTGCATGTTTGGTATACAAGTCTGGATGCCAACGTTTGTAATGTTCTGAGCTATTTGGACCCCCTTTAGTCCCAACTCTAGAAAAAATGCACGACGGAGTTTCACTTCAGACCAATTTCTCAAAATTGAAAATTGATCATAGATTTGGATGCCCATTTGATAGACAAGCATGCACTCCAACTTTCATGACGCTCCGAGATATTTTCACCCCCTTTAACCCCAACTTTAGTGAAACCACATGACAGAGTTTCACTTTTAACCAATTTCTCAGAATTAAAATTTGGTCATAGATTTAGATGCATATTTGGAAGATAAGAGTGTAGGCTAAGTTTCACGATGTTCAGAGCTATTTTCAGCTCCTTTAAGCCAAACCCTAAAAAAACCACATGAGGTAGCTTTACTTCTAACCAACTTCTCAGTATTGAAACTTAATCATAGATTTGTATGCCCATTGGATAAACAAGCATGCACGTCAGCTTTCGCAACTTTCTGAGCTACTTTGACCCCCTTTAAGCCCAACCTTAGCAAAACTGCACGACGAAGTTTCACTTTTGACCAATTTCTTAAAATTAAAATTTGATCATAGATTTCGATGCCCATCTGAAAGACAAGCGTCCACGCGAACTTTTGCGACATTCTGAAATATTTTCACCCCCTTTAATCCCAACTTTAGCAAAACCGCACAGTGGAGTTTCACATTTTACCAATTTCTCATAATTAAAATTTGATCGTAGATTTATCTGCGCATTTAATAGTTAAGAGTGCATGCCAAATTTCATGATGTTCATAGCTATTTTGGTCATTATTCAAGGTTGGTCAAGTAAAGGTCTAAGAGATGTTATTTTTCCAGATTTCTCGTAATTGAAATTTGAAAGAGAATTTAGGTACCCATTTCAGAGCACTTTGAGAGATAACCATGCATACAAACTTCAGGGGATTTCGAGCTATTTTGGACCTAAGTCAAGCATGGTCAAACAAGGACCTAAAAGGTTGCACTTTTTTCCAATTTCTTAGAAATCAAATGGAAATGTATATTTAGATAGTCATTTAATTGATTAGGGTGCACATATATTTTTGCGAGATTTTGAGTTATTTCACCCCTTAGTTAAGTTTGGTCATACCAAGTTCTAAGATATTTTGAGTTATTTCACCCCTTAGAAATTTTAAACCGTATTTAGGTACCCATTTGGGAAATAAGACTACATGTAGATTTTTTGGGATTGCGAGCCATTTTGGACCTCAGTCAAACTTTGTCAAACCAAGGCCTAAAACGTTGCATTTTTTCCAATTTCTAAAAATTCAAATTTTAAAGTAGATTTAGATAGCCATTTCAAAGATAGGCATGGACACCTATTTTTATTAGATTTGGAGCTATTTTGGTCCTCATTCAATGATGGTCAGTCCAAGGTTGAAAATATACACTTCTGTTGACTTTTTCAGAATTCAAATTTGAAAGTGGATTTAGGTACCCATTTCAATCAACAAGCGTGTACACCAACTTTATCGACGTTATGAGCTATTTTCAGTCCCTTTAAGTGCAACCTTAGCGAAAGTGTGCAACGAAGTTTCACTTTTGAGCAATTGCTCGAAATTAAATTTTGATGGTAGATTTAGATGCCCGTTTGGTAGATAAGAGTGCATGCCAATTTTCATGATGGTTAGAGCTATTTTCCCCTCCTTTAAGCCAAACCTTCGTGAAACAACATGATGGAGTTTCACTTTTGACCAAATTCTAAATTTGATCATAGATTTGGATGCATGTTTGATAGAGAACCATGCACGCTAGCTGTTGCAATGTTTCGAGCTATTTGGACCCCCTTTAAGCTCAACTCTAGCGAAAAAGCACGACAGAGTTTCACTTCTGACCAATTTCTTGGAATTCAAATTTGATCATAAATTTGGATGCCCATTTGATACACATGTGCACTCAAAACTTTCACTATGTTTCGAGCTATTTTCAGCCCCTTTAACCCCAAGTTTGGAGAAATCGCACGACGAAGTTTCACTTTTGACCAATTTCTTGGAATTAAAATTTGATCATAGATTTAGATTCATATTTTAAAAATATAAGTGCACACCAACTTTCAGGATGTTCAGATCTATTTTCAGATGCTTTAAGCCAAACCCTAAAAAAACCGCACGATGGAGTTTCACTTTTGACCAACTTCTCAGAATTTAAACTTGATCATAGATTTGGATTCCCACTAGACAAACAAGCATGCACGCCAAATTTCGCAACGTTTAGATCTATTTTGAACCCCTTTAAGCCTAACCTTAGAGAAACCGGACGACAGAGTTTCACTTTTGAGCAATTTCTTAGAATTTAAATTTGATCATAGATTTAGATACCCATCTCATAGACAAGTGTGTACATAAACATTCGTGACGTTCGGAACTATTTTCACCTCCTTTAAGGCCAACCTTGGCAACACCGCACAAGGGAGTTTCACTTTTGACGAATTTCTCAAATTAAAATGTGATCCTAGATTTATCTGTGCATTTGGTAAATCAGAGTGCACACCAAATTTCATGATGTTTGGAGCTATTTTGGTCATTATTCAAGGTTGGTCAAACAAACGTCTAAGAGATGTTATTTTTCGACTTTCTTCTAATTGAAATTTGAAAGAGAATTTAGGTACCCATTTGAGAGATAACCATGGATACAAACTTTCAGGGGATTTCGAGTTATTTTGGACCTTAGTCAAACTTGGTCAAAGCAAGGCCTAAAAGGTTGCACTTTTTTCCAATTTCTTAGAAATAAAATGTAAAAGTAGATTTAGATACCTATTTAAGAGATAAGCATGCACACATATTTTTGTGATATTTTTGAGTTATTTCGATCCTTAGTTAAGGTATGTCAAACCAAGTTCTAAGACATGCACTTTTCTTGACTTTATCTAAATTGGAATTTGAAACTTTATCGATTTTTTAGATAAGCCTAGATGTAGAATTTTTGGGGATTGCGAGCCATTTTGGACCTCGGTCAAACTTTGTCAAACCAACCCCTAAAACATTGCATTTTTTCCAATTTCTCAAAATTTAAATTTTAAAGTAGATTTAGATATCCATTTCAATGATAGGCATGGACACCTTTTTTTATGAGATTTGGATATATTTTGGCCCTCATTCAAGGATGGTCAAAAACAAGGTTGGAAAGATGCACTTTTGTCGACTTTTTCAGAATTGAAATTTGAAGGTGG
>LPNX010945278.1:654800-665735 GCA_001517045.1 Pseudotsuga menziesii
ATTTCGGTACCCATTTCAACAAACAAGCGTGCACATCAACTTCCACTACGATCCAAGCTATTTTCAGTCCCTTTAAGTGCAACCTTAGTGAAAGTGCACAATTGAAGTTTCACTTTTGACCAATTTCTTGAATTAAAATTTGATCATACATTTAGATGCTCATTTGGTAGATAAGAGTGGATGACAAATTTTGTGATGTTCGGAGCTATTTTCCCCTCCTTTAATCCAAACCTTAGCGAAACCGCACTCCACTATTCATGAGGCTTCGAGCTATTTTCACCCCCTTTAACCCCAACCTTCTTGAAACCGCATGACGAAGTTTCACTTTTAACCAATTTCTCATAATTTAAATTTAATCATAGATTTAGATGCACATTTGGAACATAAGAGTGCACACAATATTTCACGATGTTCAGATCTATTTTTAGCTCCTTTAATCCAAATCCTAAAAAACCTACACAATGGAGTTTCACTTTTGACCGAATTCTCATAATTGAAACATGATCACAGATTTGGATGCCCATTGGACAAACAAGCCTGCACGCCAACTTTCGCAACGTTACGAGCTATTTTGACCTTCTTTAATCTGAACCCTAGCGAAACCACACGATGGAGTTTCAGTTTTGAGCAATTTCTTAGAATTGAAATTTCATCATAGATTTGGATGCCCATCTGTTAGACAAGCATGTAGGCGAAATTTCACGACGTTCCAAATTATTTTCACCCATTTAAGCCCAATCTTAGCAAAACCACACAACAGAGTTTCACTTTTGATCATTTTCTTAGAATTAAAATTTGATCATAGATTTATCTCTGCATTTGGTAGATAAGAGTGCACGGCAACTTTCACGATGTTCAGAGCTATTTTGGTCATTATTCAAGTTTGGTCAAGCAAAGGTCCAAGACATGTTGTTTTTTTACTTTCTCGTAATTGAAATTTGAAAGAGAATTTAGGTACCCATTTGAGAGATAACCATGCATACAAACTTTCGGGGGATTTCGAGCTATTATGGACCTTAGTCAAACTTGTTCAAACCAAGGCCTAAAAGGTTGCACTTTTTTTCCAATTTCTTAGAAATCAAATGTAAAAGTAGATTTAGATACCCATTTAAGAGATAAGTGTGCACACATATTTTTGCGATATTTCGAGTTATTTCGGCCCTTAGTCAAGGTTGGTCAAACCAAGTTCTAAGAAATGCACTTTTCTTGACTTTCTCGAAATTGAAATTTAAAACTGTATTTAGGTACCCATTTGAGAGATAAGCCTACATGTAGATTTTTTAGCGAAACCGCATGATGGAGTTTCACTTTTGACAAAATTCTTAGAATTGATATTTGATCATAGATTTGGATTCTCGTTTGATATACAAGCGTCCACACTGACCTTTGCAATGTTTCAAGCTATTTGGACGCCCTTTAATCCTAACTCTAGCGAAAAGATGCACGACAAAGATTCACTTCTGACCAATTTCTCTGAATTAATATGATCATATATTTGGATGCCCATTTGATAGATAAGAGTACACGCCAACATTCACGATGTTCAAAGTTATTTTCAACTCCTTTAAGCCAAACCCTAACAAAACCGCATGATGGAGTTTCAATTTTGACCAACTTCTCAGAATTGAAACTTGATTATATATTTGGATTCCCATTGGATAAACAGCCATGCACGACAGAGTTTCACTTTTGAGCAATTTCTTAGAATTAAAATTTTATCATAGATTTGGATGCCCATCTGATAGACAAGCGTGCACGTGAACTTTCGTGACATTCCGAAATATTTTCACACCCTTTAAGCCCAACCTTAGTAAACCCATACAATGGAGTTTCACTTTTGACCAATTTCTCATAATTAAAATTTGATCGTAGATTTATCTACGCATTTGTTAGATAATAGCGCACGACAACTTTCACGATGTTCAAAGGTCGTTATTTTGGTCGTTATTCAAGGTTGGTAAAGCAAAGGTCTAAGAGATGATATTTTTTCGAGTTTCTCATAATTGAAGTTTGAAAGAGAATTTAGGTACCATTTTGAGAGATAACCATGCATACAAACTTTCAGGGGATTTCAAGCTATTTTAGACCTTAGTCAAACTTGGTCAAACGAAGGCCTAAAAGGTTGCACTTTTTTCCAATTTCTTAGATATCAAATGTAAAAGTAGATTTAGATACCCATTTAAGAGAGAGGCGTCCAAACATATATTTGTGAGATTTTGAGTTATTTCATCCCTTAGTTAAGGTTGGTCAAACCAAGTTCTAAGAAATGCACTTTTCTTGACTTTCTCAAAATTGAAATTTGAAACTGTATTTAGGCACCAATTTGAGAGAGAAGCCTACATGTAGATTTTTTAGGGATTGCGATCCATTTTGGACCTCGGTCAAACATCATCAAACCAAGGCCTAAACGGTTGCATTTTTTCCAATTTCTCAAAATTCAAATTTTAAAGTAGATTTAGATACCCATTTCAAAGATAGGAATGGACACCTATTTTTATGAGATTTGGAGCTATTTTGGCCCTCATTCAAGGATGGACAAACCATGGTTGAAAAGATGCACTCTTGTTGACTTTTTCAGAATTGAAATTTGAAAGTGGATTTAGGTACCCATTTCAATAAATGAGTGTGCACACCAACTTTTGCGACGTTTTGAGCTATGTTCACTCTATTAATCTGCCACAGTAATCTAGGGACTCAAGCACAGTCTCATAAAAGATTAATAACAATAAGACATGAAAATGGTGTAATTGTGCTACAAAATGAGTAGTCGCTCTGTATATTCACTAAAGAATGAGTAATACATTACAATGATCATGCTGCAAGCATGAATGACAAAGCAATTTGAATTCCCAAGGAGGTCATTCAAATTGAATGAGTGAGTCTAGCTTAATTAAATGTAAGCCACAGTCAACACTCAAGTTAACCACTGATCAAAATCCTAATTAACTCAACTAAGCCCTAACTGAAGTCTGAGTGCAATAAATGAATGAGTCTAACTGAAAGTAGGTCAGACACATGTCACAGCAAGCCAACCAACAAGTGGTAGCGCATCAATGAATCCAATGAACCCCGATGAGGTTAACTGAAGTGTAACTGAACATTAGAAGTGGTTGGAGGCGCCCCTGTTGACTCTATTTCATTAAATAATCAATAAATAATCAATTTAATGAAGGGAGGCACCTTCACTGCTCTTTTTAACTGATTGTACCCATCAGTTAGCAATAAGGGGCTTTAATGACACTCAGATCACCCCCGGAGTGCTCCAGTTAGCCTCCCCGAATGTAGGAGAAGGCTAAGTTAGCCTCCTTAACTGAAGGTAAGCATGGGTGTTATCTAGATGATGTCATTTAGTGCTCCAATTATGTCAATTAAGTCAATAATACTCAGGATAGTGGTTTAACTAGGCCAAATTGACCAAAAAGAGTGTGTATGGTGGTAAATGTCTCCAACACCGCCCCTTAAGCTATACTCAGGAGAAGTAGAAAACATAAAGTGCATAAAAATTCTAGGGCCCAGGAAACAAAGGCCATAGGTCACCCTGTACAATAAAGTAACTGCTTAATATAACCAAGGAAACGAGGAAAACCTCATGGGAAAAATACCCCCCCTCAAACTAAGCAGTAAATCAAGAATTAGTTCTTCTATGCAACAACATCCTGAGACTGTGCATGTGAACCTCTGAATCCAAAATAAATGAATATGTATGGAGGAATCTTCCACTTTGGAATAATAACAATGCACTCAACTGAATCACAAATAGCTGCACAGTGAAAACTAGACCCATGTAGAGTAGCTGAAATCATCTGAAGAGAGAGCAAAGGTTCTTGAGGATTCGAACCATGTGTGGAACACTCAAGAAACTAATATGTTGTAGCCTTGAAAAGCAAACCATGAGTGGTAAAATCATCCCCAAATCTTGGGAGCAAGTGTCCAAGCGGATGCATAATGTATTCCGCTTTACTAGTTCTGTGAGAGATGAGCATGTGCCAAAGGTAAAGAAGCCCTGGGACTGTGGAGAGCGAATGCTTGAGCTCCATAATTTGATATAGCTTATGAAAGCTCTTGGATTTTAAAATATGAACCAAATAATATCATATAAGAAAGTAAATTAGATCTAAATAAGTTCACAATAGATCCAAAACTGTGAAATGAAATCAAATCCCCAGCAACAGTTTTGTAGGAGACTTGCAGTACTTGTTTCTTCACACCATTGATGAGAACAGCTACAAGCAATACTGAAAGATTATGAATTTGATATATTAAACCAAGAAATATAAGATCAGATCTAAATAAAATAATATCATATTCAATAAGGTTGATATCAGATTCAAATAAATGGTTAACCGAGACGGTGGATGCACAACTTTCTTCTTCTTCAAAATTCTGAATTTTGGTGCATGTAATCCTGCAGGAATTTGATGGAAGATATAGATCATGGGGAGCGAATGGATCACTTTGGTAATCTGATATTTATTCCAAAATATCAAAGGTATCACATATTTTCACACCAGCAGCAACATTAGAGGAAGAAAAATCAAATTTCTCTTCACTTTCGGAAGCAATTACTCGTAAATTTTGCACAGAATTCAAAGGAAAATCATCGGTGAATGTTTGCATGGAAGTGCAGCAATATTTTTCTTCAATATAAGAGATTTGAATGTCTTCTTCTGTTTCAGCAATATGAGGATATGAGATGTCATAGATCTCATGAACTTCCGGACCATCAGGAGAAGGAGTCATTGCATGGAGACTTTCTTCAATTCGAATAGAGGCCGAGACTTTTGAGTAAAGAACTCTTATGGTGCTGCATGTGATCTCCAAAGTGCTATTATGATTCTCATTGTGCTTTCCAAAGGTTCTGTCCAATTTTGTCCAAAGATCCTTTGGGTATTCAACAAAACCAATAAGGTAGCGCAAGATAGGAGAAAGGTCTAGACATATTGCTCCAAAAGCTCTATCACCGTCATTTAGCCAGTCATTCTCATTCTCATAAGAATCTTTTCCAAGTCCAATAGAAACCTCATAGAGACCTCGTCCCTTCAAAGATGCAATCATCTTCAACTTCCATTATGAATAGCTTGTGAATGGGGTGAGAAGAGGGACTGATGAGTCCATTCAAAGTTGTACCTATTAAAACCTGCAAATCACAACAAAAGGGGCACCATAAGGTCGAATAGCCTGCACATTTTAGGCTTTCATCACACCCAGCATAGTTGATTAAGCAAGTTTGACCAACAATTTCCCTTACTTGGGTATTAAGTGGTAAGCCTTGGCTTCTGGTGCAGTGCTGGAATTTTTTGAGCTTTGCTCAATTTTTCATGCAAGATCTGTCAAAAACCTTGTTTTTGAGAGATCTAAGCTTCATCCTACCGTGAGCTCTAATACCATATTAATCCTCCACAGTAATCTAGGGACTCAAGCACAGTCTCATAAAAGATTAATAATAATAAGACACTAAAATGGTGTAATTGTGCTACAAAATGAGTAGCCGCTCTGTATATTCACTAACGAATGATTAATACATTACAATGATCATGCTGCAAGCATGAATGGCAAATCAATTCAAATTGAATGAGTGAGTCTAGATTAACTGAATGTAAGCCACAATCAACACTCAAGTTAACCACTCATCAAAACCCTAATTGACTCAACTGAGCCCTAACTGAAGTCTGAGTGCAATAAATGACTGAGTCTAATTGAAATTAGGTTAGACACATGTCAGAACAAGCCAACCAACAAGTGGTAGCGCTTCAATGACTCCAATGAATCCCGATGAGGTCAACTGAAGTGTAACTAAACATCAGAAGTGGTTGGAGGTGCCCCTGTTGACTCCAGTTCATTAAATAATCAATAAATAATCAATTTAATGAAGGGAGGCACCTTCACTACTCTGTTTAACTGATTGTAACCACCAGTTAGCAATAAGGGTCATTAATGACACTCAGATCACCCCTGGGGAGCTCCAGTTAGCCTCCCTGAATGTAGGAGAAGGCTAAGTTAGCCTCCTTGACTGAAGGTAGGCATGGGTGTGATCTAGCTGATGTCATTTAGTTCTCCATTGATGCCAATTAAGTCAATAATACTTAGGATAGTGGTTTAACTAGGCCAAATTGACCAAAAAGAGTGTGTATGGTGGTAAATGTCTCCAACACACTCCCTTTAAGTAAAGCCTTAGTGAAATCGCACAATGAAACATCACTTCTTTTGACGAATTTCTTCGAATTAAAATTTGATCGTAGATTTAGATAAGAGTGCATGCCAATTTTCATGATGTTCAGATATATTTTTCCCTCCTTTAAGCCGACGTTAGCGAAACTGCATGATGGAGTTTCAGTTTTGACCAAATTCTCGGAATTGAACTTTTGATCATAGATTTCGATGCCCGTTTGACATACAAGCGTGCACGCCAATGTTTTCAATGTTGCGAGCTATTTGGGCCCCCTTTAAGCCCATCTATAGTGGAAATGCACGAATGAGTTTCACTTCTGACCAATTTCTCGGAATTGAAATTTTATCATTGATTTGGATGCCCATTTGATATACAAGCATGCACTCCAACTTTCGCGACGTTACGAGCTATTTTCACCCCCTTTAACCCCAACGTTGGCGAAACTGCACGACGGAGTTTCACTTTTCACCAATTTCTAGGAATTAAAATTTGATCATTGATTTAGATGCACATTTGGAAGGCAAGAGTGCACACCAACTTTCATGATGTTCAGAGCTGTTTGGATACCCATTAGATAAACAAGCATGCATGCAAACTTTCACAATGTTTCAAGCTATCTTGGCCCCCTTTAAGCCCAACCCTAGCGAAATCGCATGACAGAGTTTCACTTTTGAAAATTTTCTTAGAATTGAAATTTCATCATAGATTTGGTTGCCATTTTGTAGATAAGAGTGCATGCCAAATTTTGTGATGTTCAGTTTTATTTTCCCCTCCTTTAAGCTAATCCATAGCGAAACTGCATGATGGTGTTTTTCTTTTTACCAAATTATCGAAATTGAAATTTGATTATATATTTGGATGCCCATTAGATATACAACCGTGCATGCCAACTTTTGTAAAGTTTCAAGCTATTTGGACCCCCTTTAATCCCAACTCTAGTGAAATAGGACGACGGAGTTTCACTTCTAACCAATTTCTCAGAATTGAAATTTGATTATAGATTTGGCTGCCCATTTGATAGACAAGTGCGCACTCCAACTTTCGGGGTGTTTCGAGGTATTTTCACCCCCTTTAGCCCCAGCCTTAGCGAAACCACACGACAGAGTTTTACTTTTGACCAATTTCTTAGAAATAAAATTTGATCATAGATTTCGATGCACATTTGGAAGATAAGAGTGCACAACAACTTTCAAGATGTTCAGAGCTATTTTCAGCTCCCTTAAGCCAAACCCTAACAAAATTGCACAATAGAGTTTCACTTTTGACCAACTTATCATATTTGAAACTTGATCATAGATTTGGATTCCCATTGGATAAACAATCATGCACGCCAACTTTCACAACATTTCGAGCTATTTTGACCCCCTTTAAGCATAACCCTAGTAAAACCACACGACATAGTTTCACTTTTGAGCGATTTCTTAGAATTGAAATTTGATCTTAGATTTGGATGCCCATCTGATAGACAAGCATGCACACGAACTTTCTTAACATTTTGAAATATTTCCGCCCCCTCTGAGCCCTACCTTAGCAAACTCGGAGAACGGAGTTTTAGTTTTGACAAAATTCTCAGAATTAAAATTTGATCGTAGATTTATTTGCGCATTTGCTAGATAAGAGTGCACGCCAACTTTCATGATGTTTGGAGCTATGTTGGTCGTTATTCAAGGTTGGTCAAGAAAAGGTCTAAGAGATGCTATTTTTCTTACTTTCTCGTAATTGAAATTTGAAGGAAAATTTAGGTACCCATTTGAGAGATAACCATGCATATAACTTTCAAGGGATTTCAAGCTATTTTGGACCTTAGTCAAACTTGCTTAACCAAGGCCTAAAACGTTGCACTTTTCTCCAATTTGGTGGAAACCTAATATAAAAGTATATTTAGATACCCATTTAAGAGATAAGCATGCACACCTGTTTTTGTGAGATTTCGAGTTATTTCGGCGCTTAGTTAAGGTTGGTCAAACCAAGTCTTAAGAAATGCACTTTTCTTATCTTTCTTAGAATTGAAATTTGAAACTGTATTTAGGTACCCATTTGAGAGATAAGCCTACATGTAGATTTTTTGGGGATTGCAAGCCATTTTGGACCTTGGTTAAACTTAGCCAAACCAAGGCCTAAAACGTTGCATTTTTTCCAATTTCTCAAAATTAAAATTTTAAAGTAGATTTAGACATCCATTTCAAAGACCTATGGACACCTTTTTTATGAGATTTGGAGCTATTTTGGCCCTCGTTCAAGGATCATCAAACCAAGGTTGAAAAGATGCACTTTTTCGACTTTTTCAAAATTAAAATTTGAAAGTGGATTTACGTACCCATTTTAACAAATAAGCGTGCACACCAACTTTCACGACGTTCTGAGCTATTTTCAGTCCATTTAAGTGCAACCTTAGTGAAAGCGCATGACTAAGTTTTACTTTTGACCAATTTCTTGGAATTAAATTTTGATTGTAGATTTAGATGCCCATTTCGTAGATAAGAGTGTATGCCAAATTCTGTGATGTTCAGAGCTATTTTCCCCTGCTTGAAGCCAAACCTTAGCAAAATTGCATCATGGAGTTTCACTTTTGACCAAATTCTTAGAATTGAAATTTAATCATAGATTTGGATTCCCGTTTGAAATACAACCGTGCACGCCAACTTTTGTAATGTTCTGACCTATTTGGACAAACTTCTAGGGCATTTCAATCTGTCTTGGACCTTTGTTAAACTTGGTCAAACCAAGGCCTAAAAGGTTGCAATTGGTCATATGTTTTGATTCCCATTTGATAAAAAAAAATTCACGCCAACTTTCACAATGTTTCGAGCTATTTTGCCCCCTTTAAGCCCAACCCTAGCGAAACCGTACGACGAAGTTTTACTTTTGAGCAATTTCTTAGAATTGAAATTTGATCATAGATTTGGATCCCCATCTGATAAACAACGTACACACAAACTTTTGTGACGTTCTGAAATATTTTCATCCCCTTTAAGCCCAACCTTAGCAAAACCGCACAATGGAGTTTCACTTTTGACAAATTTCTCAGAATTAAAATTTGTTTATAGATTTATCTGTGCATTTGGTAGATAAGAGTGCACGCCAACTTTCACGATGTTTGGAGCTATTTTGGTCGTTATTCAAGGTTGGTTAAGCAAAGGTCTAAAAGATGTTATTTTTCGGCTTTCTTGTAATTGAAATTTGAAAGAGAATTTAGGTACCCATTTGAGAGATAACCATGCATACAAAATTTTCAGGAGATTTTGATCTATTTTGAACCTTAGTCAAACTTGGTCAAACCAAGGCCTAAAAGTTGCACTTTTTTCTAATTTCTTAGAAATCAAATGTAAAAGTAGATTTAGATACCCATTTAAGAGATAAGCGTACACACATATTTTTGAGAGATTTAGAGTTATTTCAGCCCTTAGTTAAGGTGGTTAATCCAAGTTCTAAGAAATGCACTTAGTTTGACTTTATCGAAATTGAAATTTGAAACTGTATTTAAGTACCCATTTGAGAGATAAGCCTACATGTAGATTTTTCGGGGATTGTGAGCAATTTTCAACCTCAGTCAAACTTCGTCAAACCAAGGCCTAAAATGTTGCATTTTTTTCAATTTCTCAAAATTAAAATTTTAAAGTAGATTTAGATACCCATTTCAAAGATAGGCATGGACACCTATTTTTATGATATTATGAGCTATTTTGGCCTTCATTCAAGAATAGTCAACCCAAGGTTGAAAAGATGCACTTTTCTCTAATCTAAACCCGAATCTAGCGAAAATGCATGACGGAGTTTCACTTCTGACCAATTTCTTAGAATTGAAATTTGATCATAGATTTGGATGCCCATTTTATAGGCAAGCGTGGTCTCCAACTTTCGCGACGTTTCGAGCTATTTTCACCCCTTTTAACCCCAACCTTGATGAAACCGCATGACGGAGTTTCACTTTTGACCAATTTCTCGAAATTAAAATTTGATCATAGTTTTGACGCACATTTGGAAGATAAGAGTGCACGCCAAATTTCATGATGTTCATATCTAGTTTCAACTCCTTTAATCCAAACCCTAAAAAAACCGCACAATGGACTATCACTTGTGACCAAATTTTCAGAATTGAAGCTTGATCATAGATTTGGATGCCCATTGGACAAACAAGTATGCATGTCAACTTTCGCAATGTTCTGAGCTATTTTGAATCCCTTTAAGCCTAACCCTAGTGAAACCGCACGATGGAGTTTCATTTTTGAGCAATTTCTTAGAATTGAAATTTAATCATAGATTTAAATGCCCATCTGATAGATAAGCATGCACGCAAAGTTTGACTAATTTCAATTTTGACTAATTTCTCAAAGTTAAATTTTGATCATAGATGTATCTGCGCATTTGGTAGATAAGAGTGCACGCCAACTTTCATGATGTTCAGAGCTATTTTGGTCATTATTCAAGGTTGGTCAAACAAATATCTAAGAGATGCTATTTTTTTTACTTTCTCATAATTAAAATTTGAAAGAAAATTTAGGTACCCATTTGAGAAATAACCATGCATACAAACTTTCATGGGATTTCGAGCTATTTTGGACCTTCATCAAACTTGGTCAAACCAAGGCCTAAAAGGTTGCATTTTTTTTCCAATTTCTTATAAATCAAATGTAAAAGTAGATTTCGATACCCATTTAAGAGTTAACATTAGAGAGAATTTGAGGTCAAAAATGGGCCTCCTAAGAGATGTACTACAAAAATATAAGATATATTAAAATATTATAAGTTAGGGGTTTTATGGGGTA
>LPNX010945283.1:0-16881 GCA_001517045.1 Pseudotsuga menziesii
TCACACTGCCTAGTGCTTGACTCCCTTTTGAGAGGAGCTTCCTGATAACGTCGGTTATACCAAGGGTTTCACACACTCCCTGGACAGACACCTAGTTGTTTTAGTTTAGTGATCTTGGAGAATTGACTCACAATGAACTATTCCAAGATCCTAAAACCTAAGCTTGTTGGTGCACCCTATCAAAGAAAAAAGTGTAATTCATTTTATTTAGCGTTGATTTTATTTGGCTTTATTACTCAAGAATAGGATATGGCCGTGCAACTTATGGTGTTATGACGCAACAAGAAGTAAAATGCACACCTAACAATCCATGCAAATGCATGTGTCCATGAAAACAGGGTATGCGTACTACGTGTAATACACAATTTCTCTTCAAATGCTGAATGCAAATTTTCCTATATGAACATCTAACTATTACTCCAAAGCAAATCTAGATCTAGTGCAAGTAAAATGCAAAGTGCATAATGCAATGCATAATGAGAAGTAAATATTTTTGTATTTTTTGCAAATAAAGAGATACAATAAGCAAAAGAATGATTCTACCCACCCCAGACTCTGCAAGCACACATAAACAGCATTCCAGCAAAGCACTAAGGTAAAAGGACTCTAATGCACTAATCTCAAACAAAAAATCAAAGATGCCATGACAAGAACTTTCCTAAAAAAAAATTTAGGCTAAAAAGAACGTTTCTGGTCAAAAACAGAGGCAATAACAGACACAGGCAGTGCCAAAGGAGACTCAGCAACCATCAGAACTCACCCAGCAATCCATTATCTTCCACAAAAGGGAAAAAACCAGGGTATACGCGACTGTGTGCAGTAAAACCGCGTGTATACGCGGAAATCACAGGGAAAACCGCGTGTATACGCGACTGTAAACAATAAACCCGCGTACAGGAAGAAAAAGATGCATAAACCACAGACAAACAGACAGGCTGAGACTTATTTCACACCAATCAGGCTCTACCAAGCATACATGCCCCCATACCCAACACAGAAACAAGAGAAAGAGAGCAATTCAAATACATTGAATGCCAAGAAACCAATCCCCAAAGGTCAACTACTAGGAACTCCCCAGCGGAGTCACCAATTCTGTTACGGAGAGAAATTCCTATGGCTTGGGGTACCAAAACAGACAGCTAGACTCCAGAAATCAATCTTCTCCAATATGCAATAGAAATAAACAATCTAACACTAAAGGATCGAACCTCGTACCTTATTCCGGACGGTTGAAGTAGATCCCCGTTGAGCTTTCCAATCTTCAGCTTGAATTGTTATAGCACGTCCTCAACAACAAGTAAACAATACAAGCATACTATATTTCATGGTGTTAGATCTATTCTAGCATATATAATCAATAATGTAAAAGCATTTGACATATTCCAATGGAAACAATATTCATTCAAATACACATTACTGGACAGGAAAAGATATTTCTATTAATAAGAATCAGAGATTACAAGTGACAACCTCTGACGGCACGTCTGCGAACCGGAGAAAGTGAATCCCCCACTTGGGCCTCCACCACCTCAATCCTCCATCACTTTGATAGCAAGCTTACTAACAATGGGCAAGCTTGGGAAGAACACAACAGTGCTCCAAGGGACAAAGGGATGCAGACTCAAGCATAAAGTTCTGGCAACAACGGACTATAGTTTCGATGCTCTCAACTTTCTCTTATGCTTTCAATGTACCAAGGGGTTCCTTATATAGCTCTTCAAAGGGATACTGAAGGGTTGAATCCGTGCGATCTCAAGGCATATGGAAGGCCAGGAGTCATATGAGTCGGATCCAAGTCAAGGAACAGTCCAAAAGGATTTGGATTTATGCACACATCCCGATGTACGCGACTATCGAGGGAATATCTGCGTATGTACGCGGTTATCGGGGAAAAAGCCACGTATATCAATATTATAATGTTTTTTGGGGATGATCAAGGTAACATCAAAAGATAAAGTGGTCCAAAGGGGGTAATGAGT
The DNA here is from genome assembly GCA_001517045.1 of Pseudotsuga menziesii. NCBI lineage: Eukaryota > Viridiplantae > Streptophyta > Pinopsida > Pinales > Pinaceae > Pseudotsuga > Pseudotsuga menziesii. The sequence continues at coordinate 1,980 of LPNX010945283.1, forward strand.
CTGCAGCGGGACAAGGGAAGGCCATACAATGTGTGATTCACCTAGTGTGGTGAAATCCGCTATAACAACATGTCTCCTGGCCTTCCATATACCTTGAGATTGCTCAGATTCGACCTTCCATTACCCCATTGAAGAGCTATATAAGGAACCCTTTGGATACATTGAAGGCATGAGGAATTGAAGAGCAAGAAAACTATAGTCCATTGTTGGTGGACCTTCTACTTAAGTGTGCATCCATTTGTCCCTTGGAGCACTCTTGTGTTCTTCCCAATCTTTCCTTTTTCTTCTGAGCTTTCTATCGAGAGATGGAGGATTGAAGTGGTGGAGGCCTAAGTGGGGGACTCAATTTCTCCGATTCGCAGACATGCCGACAGAGGTTGTCTCAATTGTAATGTCTATTTTATATTAATAGAAATATCTTTTCCTATCCAATAATGTGTATTTGAATGAATATTTGATCCATGGATGATTTCAAATGCTTATATGTTATTGATTATACATTCTAGAGTAGGTATAACATGATTATATATAGCATGCTTGTCTTGTTTATTGAATGTTGAGGAAGCAATTTATCAATTCAAGCTGGAGTTGGAAAGCTCAATGGAAATCTACATCAACCGTCCAGAATAAGGTATGAATTGAGAGCCTTTAGTGTTAGATATTTGGTTTCTCTTGCATATAGGAAAGGATTGATTTCTGGAGTCAATTTGTCTGGTTTGGTACCCCAAGCCATAGGAATTTATCTCTGTAACAAACCCATCCAATGGTCCCTCCAACGCTTAACAAAGGGAGGACTTCAAATCTTCAGTAAACTCAATATCATAAGAATTCTATGTCTAGCCTCTATTGTTAACCCACCTTCTATTTCAATGAGCAAAAGGATTGATAACCCTTGGATTTGGATCCATGCAGATCGATAATGGACTCCAAATGTTATAGGTCAGAATATATTAAAATTTCACTCCCATCCTGATCGTTAACTCACTTGCTAGTTGGATCAATGAAATCCTTTAGGATTGCCATATCTATGTCCCCACCAGATCAACAATGGACTTCAAATATGATGAAGCGGATTTTGTAAAAATTTCGCTCACATCAAAAGTTTTCCAAATCATGCAACTCCACCCAACGTAATCCCTATGTGCCGTCGATTTAATTTGATGATCGATCTATACCGTTGATCTCAATCCCATATTCGAGCGATCATCTCTAATTTTGTGATATCATCCCTTCTTTATCTTCTACATATTTTATATAGCGGAATTCTCCTTCACCCATTGATACTCTCCACATCTAATTTCCACTGTACGATCTCTAGTCATATGTGCAATTGGTTTTGGTTTAATTCAAGTGATACTTCTAATCGTGAAATCCCTTTTCAACCATTGATTTGTTTAAGATGTAGATATTTAAATCTGTGATTGAATTAATCAATGGAATGATCAATTCCTTTCTGTAGTGCTTTATGGACAGATAGTTTCGATCTTCTATACGTATATCATATTTCAAAATACACACATACACATAGGTTGTTTCAAATCAATACTTCTAGTGATTGAAACAAAGGTATAAATACTTAAAAATACATGCAGAGTAAAATCTATCTTCATTCAACGTAACCAGAGTTAAAATTTGATCTGACACAGTCTCTGTACTCTACACTCCACACTCTCTCTTCACTCATATACTCATAATACATAAATGCCTATCTATTTCACAAGAGATTTATTTAGAAATTGAATGCAAAAGTAGGTCATTACAACCGGAGACATATATTTGTTGTGTATGCTCCAATATTAGAAATCAAAGCTTCCTCTTTTTCCTTAACAACTAGTCCTTTATATTACATGCAAATTTCTGTGAGCTCTTAAAAGACTCTCCGAGATACCAAAATTTTGTCTAACTAAATGACTCAAACCATGTCTTATACAATCATAGTTCTATTTTTAGATCATGTAACAAAGGAGTGAATTCCTTATTAATCTCTACTAACCCTATGACTCACTAATAGGTTGATGAATTCACTCAACTAAACAACTAACTCAATGTTTATAAAACAAAACAATATTACAAATGTATGAGACCCTAGGTCTCCTTAAGAGTTCCCTTGACCTTGTGAATTCATGAATGACTTCACCCTATTGAGCCTATGGTCTTGCATCAAAATCCCCATCTTTAAATTCTTCATGGGATCTTGTCCATGATTTTCTTCCTTGCTTTTTTTCCATAGGATTGCAATAGATACCCAAAATGTAAATCTAGGAAGTGTTCTAATATTAAACAGTCCCTTTAGCCATGTCTTCTAGCACTCTGTTTGCAAAAACTATTTTGGTTCCTCCAACATATGTCATACTTCATATAACAAACAAGTTCCCCTTCCATTTGACCTGTAGACAATTTATCAGTAGGTTTATCTGTATCTACATATGAACAAATCAACTTCCCTATTACAAAGGAAAACAAACAATTATTAGCATGAAAATGTTTTACATGCAAGATTTCTTTGCTTGAATTTCTTGGCTCTTTTCTCTTTTTCCTATTTATGTCACATCACCATCCTTGGTAATTTCATTAGTCATATAACTCTTAGCACCCTTTATGAGATTCATATTAGTCATATCCTCCATCAATGTTATGCTTGCATTTGACATTTCCTGTTGGTCTGTTCTTTCCTTCAACCAATATGTATGACCCTTGTTAGTCAATTTCGTTTCAAAATAATTTACTTGTGAAATTACTTTTACCTCATCTTCAGCTTTCCAATCATTCACAATCCTCTTGTTGGTCATCATCAGCAATTGACTATTGGCTTCCTCTTTCTTACCTCTAAATGGATGAAGATTGTGTTTCTTTCCATTCATTTCAAAGGAATAGACATTCATGTTTCCCTCATGCACTCGTTCTCTATCAAACTGCCAAGGCCTTCCTAATAAAACATGACAATAATCCATTTCTATGATGTCACATTTTACCTCATCTTGATAACTTCCAATGTGAAACTTTTCTTGGCATTTTTCACTCATAAGAACTTGATGGTCATTCTGTAGCAATGCAATTATGTATGGTTTTGGATGTACTTTCCTCTTTAAATTCAGCTTGTCCACCATTTTTGTAGACACCAAATTATCAGTACTACCACTACAAATAATCAACTTGCAACAGTTACCTTCAGCTTTGGAAATTGTCTTAAACATGCTCCTCCTTTGAATTGACTCATCAATTAACTTCCTCAACAACAAGGGTTCACCTTGTTCAGGGTAACTCACAGACACCTCTAATTCCTTTAGAGTTTTAGGTTCAACTTGTAGTACTTATTCTCCCCTTTTCCTTGCAACATTCTCTGGAAAATCCCATGACATATGGCCAAGTTTCCCACATGTATTATATCTCACTTATCCACCTCCTCCTTTGCATCTTCCTCTTGAAGCATTTCTCCCAACTTTGTTATCATCGGAGCAAATTTCAACTCAAAATGGGCCATTAAACCCTAATTCAAATTCCATGTCATCATGTGTTAGCCAATGAAATTTATTTAAATTTGAAATACCGTATAGGTCTTCAACATTTTTTTAATATAAATTTGGGGATAGGTATCATAAAAAAAAAAAAAAATTGTCCGTATTTTTGACATATCTCCCTATGTTTTTACTCAAATTTCAATCAGGAGAGCTCGTTAGATGCGGAATTACTTTTTGCATCCAACGAGTAGTCACTCTGCATACTTTTTCTAGACCTCGCTACCCAAAAAACAAGAGATACCTAAAAAAGTGTGATGATGACATCATCATCATGTTTTTTTAGGTATTTCTTGTTTTTAGGGTAGCGGGGTCTATAAAAAGTATGCAGAGGGGGTACTCGGTGGATGTGGAAATTAATTCCGCATCCAATGAGCTCTCTCGATTGAAATTTGAGTAAAAACACAACGAGATATGTCGAAATACGAATAAAAAAATAGTTTTTTCTTTTCTTCCTCCAAAATTAATAAATATTATTTTATTATTTTAACTATTATTTTATTATTTTCCTTAGGAGGCCCATTTTGAGTTTAAATTTCCTCTAATGCATCCGTTTTGTCATATTGTATTTGTTTATTTGAACGGTCAGCTTCACCTTTCTATTGTTTTTCCCTTCCTCGAGAGCCTCTCGCCTTTTCTTTCTGACTCTGTTTTCTCATCAGCTTCTCGTTAGCCCTCAAAGCAAGTTGATATTCTTCCCCAATAGATATTAATCACAACAAACCTAATTCATATTGCATATCAAATTGTAGACTGTTAATATACCTAACTACCCTCTCAGGTGTGTCTTCCATATGTCCAGATCTGATATCTACGTTATAAAATTCCTTAGGATAATCCCTAACTGTCATTGAATTTTTCTTAATATTTTTCATTTGGATAAACAAAATCAACTTATACTCCTTTGGAAAAACATTACCTCTCAATTTAGTTGTGATTATGTTCCAGCTATTGAGCCTGGATTTGTTCTTCAAAATCCTTTCCTCTTCCACACCATCCCACCAAAAGGATGCATTCCATGTTAACCTTGTGACAACAAATCTAACTTTCCCATCCTCGTTCACTTCAGGATACTTGAAATGTTTGTTCATAGCATTGATCCAATCAATTAACTCTTATGCATCCAAGCTTCCACTGTAGAATGGCACATCAGCTCTTGAACTAGAACCTGCACCAAAAATAGACCTAAACATTTTTATCTCAGGAGATACAACATTTGTTTCCTCCTTCTCTTCAGGAATCTCTTCATCACTTGTGTCTCCAGTTTTCTCATCTTGTCTTCTGGTTTCTAAGGATTCTAGCATTTCCCTCAGAGTTCTGATCTCCTCTATTAATTCTGCATTTGAAATAGGTCTTCCTCTCCTTCCTTAACCTCTTCCAACTCTGACCTCCATCTCCTAGCACAACAATCACTACTAGATCCAATAATTCTATCACTAATGACTTGCTCTGAATTTGTTAGTAATACAATAGAAAAAATAAACTTGTCTTTCATACAGGAAAACTACTCCAACCTTATCAACTAACAATTCACAATCTTTAGAAACAATAACTATTGTGACCACACCCTCATACCTTCATGCAAAACCCATTTTATGCTCTGATACCAAAGTTGATGCCATAACCCCCTATATGCAGTATTTAGATAGAATAATGCTTAGTTTAGTCAGTTCTATATTTAGCAGAACCAATAAATTTAACCAACCTGACCAATGGTCCCTCAAGCGATCAACAAAGAGAGGACTTAAAACCTTCAATAAACTCAATCTCATAAGTATTTTGTATCTAGCCTATGTTGTTAAGTCACCTATTATTTCAATGAGTGGAATGATTGATAACTCTTGGATTTGGATCCACGTAGATTGATGATGGACTCCAAATGTTATAGGATAGGCTATATTAAAATTTCGCTCCCATCCTAATCATTAACCCACTTGCTAGTTGGATAAGAAAAATCCTGAAGGATCATTAGATCTATGTCCCCACCAAATCAATGATGGAGTTCAAGTATGATGAAGCATATTTCATAAAAATTTCTCTCACATCAAAAGTTTTCCAAACCGTGCAACTCCACACAGTAGAATCGTTGTGCGCTATCAATTTAATTTAACAATCGATCTAGACCGTTGATCTTGATCCCATATTCTAGCGATCATCTCTGATTTTGAAAGCTCGATGCTTATTTATCTTTCGCATATGTTATCTAGCGGAATCCTCCTTTAGCCATTGTTACTCTCCACCTCTAATTTCAACTATATGATCTCTAATTGTATGTGCAATTTGTTTAGGCTTAATTCAGGTACTACTTCTAATTGAGAAATGTCTTTTCAACCGTTGATCTATATAAGATATAGGTATTTATATCTATGATTGAATTCATCAGTGGAATGATCAATTCCTTTTCACGGCGCTCTATGCACATGCGATTTCGATATTCTATACCTATATCATATTTTGAAATACACACATACACATAGAGAGATTCAAATCAATAATTATTGTGATTGAAATGAAGGTATAAATACTTAAAAATACTTGCAGAGTAAACTCTATTCCTCATTCAACTTAACCAGAGGTACAATTTTCTCACACACAGTCTTTGCACTCTCCATTCCACACTCTCTATTCACTCATATACTCATAATATAGAAATTCATGCCTATTTCACAAGAGCTTTGATTAGAACTTGAATGCAAACGTAGGTCATTACAATAAGAGACAATCAAGCTTTGTGTATGCTCCACAATCCCAAATCTGAGCTTCCTCCTTTGACCTAACAACTAGTCCTTTAGATTACATTCAAATTTATGTGAGCTCTCACAAGGATCTCCGAGCTACCAAAAATATTTCTAACTAAATGATTCGAACTGTGTCTTATACAATCATGGTTTTGCTTCCAAATCTTGTAACAAAGGATTACCATCCTTACTAACCTCTACTAACCCTATGACTCACTAACATATTGCTTAATTCACACAACTAAACAACTAAGTCAATCCTAACTATTACAAGTGGAAAAGGAATGAGATTCCTTATCCATTTTTATTAAGTTTTTTTAAAACAAAACAATATTACAAATGTACGAGAGCCTAGGTCTCCTTAATAGTTCCCTTAACCTTTTGAATTCATGAATGACTTCACCCTATTAATCCTATCTTCCTGCATCAACTAGGTACCTTATTCCATGTATTAAAATTATCTATAAGTCACCTTATTATACAAATTTTCCCATCACATGTAATCCATAAGGTTGTGTCCCCCCCCCATTTCCTTTATCTTACGAAATAAAGTTAGAATTTAATCTTGAACACTTAAACCTTATGCATTAGAAGTATATCTTGGTACTAAAGCTCCAAGTCTAGGATTTAAAGTCCTAGATAAGCAAACTTAAATATTAAAAAGTACATTAACATAACATTGGAAAGGGATGCAACCAAGATGTTGTTATGAATGGAGTCGAGTCCAAGCAAACGACAAGCCCTATAGTCAAACCATTAAAAATTCTAGTTAATCTTATCCATTCAAAGGAGTAAAAAGTATGTTATGACTAATAAGCACATGTTGTGACAAGTAGAATAGTAATTTACAAAATATTTTTTTTAATGAAAATTACGGGTATGTGACAATAGAATAATCATAATTTAATAGTGTCCCTCGTCGAATATCATGCTTCCATGATATACAACAATATGCTTAAATATAGGAACAATAATTCTCTAGGACTAGGTTTCCAACATAAATGATGATGAATTAGTCCTTAGTTCAATTGGAGTGGTGCTGGAAGTTAATGAAGTAGGGAAAAACATTTATAAAATTATGAGAGGTATAGTGGAAAGGACTTATAGATAGAATTTCCACTTACAATCTAATGATTTGAAAAATTAGGTCATATCTAAACGACAAGAGTGATTTCCATAGCAATGGTCAATGATACCTATTGTATTTTCAATAGAAAAAACATATATCAATAAAAGAATAACCTATCAAAAGGTAATATTCCTAAACACATTTTTATAAAATATACATCTACTACTACAAATAATTCCTTTATTAATATTAATTATTCTATATTTATTTTTCTTATCAATATAGAAATACTTTAATGTCATTTTAAATTTTCACGAAGATTATGAAAATCCCAAAGGATAAAGAAGGTAGTATAAAAAATATGCAAGTAGGAATGTCCAAAAAGTGTAGAAGGAGATTGTCAAGGAAATAGACATAATTGCATTGCAGGAGGAGCCATGTAAAAAAAACACCCGTCAAATGTACAAAATCATCTAATTTTTCTATTATGTACATCTAATTAATTAATTTAGCATTAACTATCAATTTTAAATTGTTTTGTTGTAGAAAAGAAAATGAAATTGTACCCATTTAACACAGAGGACAAAACAAGAAGGGAAAAAATGGTTTATAGAATGTTTGTGAGTAGTTGTGATTTCGTTATAATATATTAAGATTTCATATTGCTTATGATATTTATATTTTAATTTTTTATAGTGGCTAACCTTGGATGTCTTTAAATAGAGGTTAACATACATAGAAGATCCATTACAAGAATTAATTGAAACTGGGTTAGCTATGGGTTGTGAGTATATGTTTTTGTATCAGAAATAAAGTTACAAATTTGTGAGTATTTATGTTTTTTATTGCTATTATATTGTAATTTATAGAACAGCAGAAATACTTTACATTAAATATATTATTTCTTATGGAATATAAAACTTGTAGGAAACAAAGTAGTACACCCAAGATAAGAGTTGTTGAGAGAAGGCATGAGATTTGGTTTTGAAGGAATGTGTATCATTAAAGATTCCATTTTTCTATGCTACCTCTTTTTTCAATTTAGATTCATGTATATTATCTATTTTAATTTTCATTATTCCCACAAATGTAGATACACTCATTACACTTTATTTTTATGTTTGTATATGGAATCTAAAGATGAGGAAAACAATCAAGGAAATCAGGAAAACATATTACCAAATAACCCAAGCCATGCAAGTGGCTCGAGCATTGACAATAGTAACAACGAATAATGCTAATAAATATATTTGTATATTAATGCAAGTTGTTGTATATTTTTAAATAATTGTTTGCGAAAACGAGACATTTTGTATAATGTATTGGACATAATGTATGAGTTAAACGACAAGAAGCTACCAATAATTACATGTATGTTGACATTTTGATTATTATGGATTTTTATGCTGTCCCATTATGAATTACAAAGTGCCTCTTATTTATATATAATAAATAAAGTTTCTTATTATCACTCATTAAAGATATGGATTATTAAATATTATAATAGATGTGAAGATTTATGATAAAATAAGTTAATCCAAACATTATATATAAACATGATAATTAAAAATAAAATTACATAAATATTATTATAAAAATATTTCAATTTCTAATAAATGTTGAAATCAAACCAAATAAAAATAACATATCGATATTCTAGTGCGATATCACTCGTCATTGTTTGCCAAAGATAAAAAAAAAAATGTTACTAATGCCAATAATAATTGTTTTAGTTAGAACGGTATGTTTTAGTAATTGTAGTAATGTTGTTTTAAAAACAATCACGCCCTAGTCCAACATACTACTCAATGGATGGCCCCATGATTGTTTTATTATTACGCCCTATTTCATTCTATTAAAGAATATGCATCATCAGATCGTGACCACACCATTGAATTTTTAAAAGTGCAGTGAATATCAATGTCCCAAAAAAATTGTTAATGCATTTTTCCTCCGCTCATCACTTATTCTTTATAATACTCCATAAGCACTGGTGCTACATTTAGTATAAAGCATCGATAAACTTAGAAATTTTCATTTGCTCTAGTTTTATATTTACTATTAAGCAGTTATGAATGTATTGCATTAAATTTTTGGTGAGCACTCGTTCTTATTTTTATTTAATGCCACTATTGAGTTTTGTATTCGTAATCATCAATGTGCTTGTATTAATAATGCACACTGATGAAAAAGATATTATAATACCACTTGCCACCAAGTTTTTTTTACTTATATTAAATTTGCATAAAAGTATCCACCAAAACATGTGGTACCATTGGAGGAGGTTGTAGTGAATGTTTTATTGAAATTTTTGACCAGTCTTGTAACTCTAAAAACAATTTTTATAGCCTCTGATATAGGGCCTTTTCCTTGTAGTGTACCATTAATTTGATCAAGGTACTACTCCACATCCCATCAAAACTTACCTAGTAAGTATCTTTGTAGGAGCAAGTGTAATCATAATGGCTCATTCTCCTTAATCATTTTCTTTTTTCAATATATCGAATTGTATCCATGAAAAACAGCTTAGTAAACCAATGTGAGGGTGTCTTCTTCTTTATTGACATTGAATACCATGGAATTGTTAATCCCTCTAATGGTACAGACCTTTATTCAATCTCATTCTCCACTGATGCCATGTTCCAATTGCACACTATGATCTCATTTCATGAACTCATTATGTACTTCACCTTTACCTCCATAGACATACTAACTTATTGTTAGTCCAAGGCCTCTTGAGGTTTCTGAGTGAGGTTTTCAAATGTAGCTATCCTTTTGTATTCTTGAGGTAGTTGCAAGACTACTTACGATCAGTTTCTTCATGTTGTGAGATGGTATCGACATCCAAAAAAAACATGAGGACCTTCCAATAGCTATTCATTATACTAATTGACGATAGCCCCACCGATAGTAAAAAATGAAGCTCCTACCTCTAAGTGTTTACCGCTCTATCACAGGTGTTTGTTGACTTTGGAAGCCTTAAAACATTGACCTTAATCTTGGAAACTTTTCCACTTGCTTAACTCTTTACCACAACCTTTTTCTCACAAAGTTGTGGAGAGGCCTTTCGTTGCTTGCACTAGATTGCATGATTCCAATGGTCTTTGAATCTTACATATTGATAATTATCTTTGCATCATGCACACTATCTGTGAATTTTGTTGTAACAAAAATATATAGATCAACCCAACTTCCTTCCACTAACTAACCATTCATTGGATTTTTATTCATGGTCTTTAGCATTGGGTATGTGTTAAATGTTGTCCATGCGTGTGTGTGGATTGATGTCTGATGATCCACACTCATATAGTGCTCTCCCTATGTGCTAGGAATTGCATGTGCTATTGGGTCAGGGCGGGTGATAGGCTAGGGGGGAAGAGGGTATACATTGAATCCCTTCTCTTGAACTATGAATTACCAAAAATCGACAATGGGTGTTAGCCCATTCCCGATATGAGCTAAAGGTGAGTGTGAAACTTTTGTGTTCTTCCTGAAAGTGTGCAATTTAATCTCGGTTATATGATTTGGGTCTATTTCTTATATTGGTTAAGGGACTAGAATTTTAGATACTCTGAAACACCTGCATATTTTCTTGTGAAATGCTAATAAATATAATCACAAATAAATAGGTGTGCCCTATTTTATATTATTTTTTTCCTTTAAGGGTTTCCAGGGTTTCCAGGGTTTTTGGTGAGCACTCGTTCTTGTTTTTATTTAATGCCACTATTGAGTTTTGTATTCGTAATCATCAATGTGCTTGTATTAATAATGCACACTAATGAAAAACATATTATAATACCACTTGCCACCAAGTCTTTTTTACTTATATTAAATTTGCATAAAAGCATCCACCAAAACATGTGGTACGATTGGAGGAGGTTGTAGTGAATGTTTTGCTGAAATTTTTGACCAATCTTGTAACTCTAAAAACAATTTTTATAGCCTCTGATACAAGGCCTTTTCCTTGTAGTGTACCATTAATTTGATCAAGGTACTACTCCAAATCCCATCAAAACTTACCTAGTAAGTATCTTTGTAGGAGCAAGTGTAATCATAATGGCTCATTCTCCTTAATCTTGTTCCTTTTTCAATATATTGAATTGTATCCATGAAAAAAGGCTTAGTAAACCAAGGTGAGGGTTTCTTCTTCTTTATTGACATTGAATACCATGGAATTGTTAATCCCTCTAATGGTACAGACCTTTATTCAATCTCATTCTCCACTGATGCCATGTTCCAATTGCACACTATGATCTCATTTCATGAACTCATTATGTACTTCAACTTTACCTCCATAGACATACTAACTTATTGTTAGTCCAAGGCCTCTTGAGGTTTCTGAGTGAGGTTTTCAAATGTAGCTATCCTTTTGTATTCTTGAGGGAATTTCAAGACTACTTATGATCAGTTTCTTCATGTTGTGAGATGGTATCGACATCCAAAAAAGCATGAGGACCTTCCAATAGCTATTCATTATACTAATTGACTATAGCCCCACCTATAGTAAAAAAGGAAGCTCCTACCTCTAAGTGTTTACCGCTCTATCACAAGTGTTTGTTGACTTTGGAAGCCTTAAAACATTGACCTTAATCTTGGAAACTTTTCCACTTGCTTAACTCTTTACCACAACCTTTTTCTCACAAAGTTGTGGAGAGGCCTTTCCTTGCTTGCATTAGATTGCATGATTCCAACGGTCTTTGAATCTTTCACATTGATAATTATCTTTGCATCATGCACACTATCTGTGAATTTTGTTGTAACAAAAATATATAGATCAACCCGAATTCCTTCCACTAACTAACCATTCATTGGATTTTTATTCATGGTCTTTAGCATTGGGTATGTGTTAAATGTTGTCCATGTGTGTGTGTGGATTGTTGTCTGATGATCCACACTCAGATAGCACTCTCCCTATGTGCTAGGAATTGCATGTGCTATTGGGTCAGGGGGGGGTCATAGGCTAGGGGGGAAGAGGGTATACATTGAATCCCTTCTCTTGAACTATGAATTACCAAAAATCGACAATGGGTGTTATCCCATTCTCGATATGAGCTAAAGGTGAGTGTGAAACTTTTGTGTTCTTCCTGAAAGTGTGCAATTTAATCTCAGTTATATGATTTGGGTCTATTTCTTATATTGGTTAAGGGACTAGAATTTTAGATACTCTGAAACACATGCATATTTTCTTGTGAAATGCTAATAAATATAATCACAAATAAATAGGTGTGCCCTATTTTATATTTTTTTTTCCTTTAAGGGTTTCTAGGGTAAATATCTGTGTATTTTGCATCAAGCATGGTGTAATATATATTTTTCTTAAATATGTGAGTTTACATTGATTCTCTTCAAATTTTTAAAGCATACATTTACCTAATTGTCGCTACAAAGACAATTGTGGATATCTTTATTGTGATCTTGTTTCGTACTATGAAATAAATGTTTACAAGTCCAATGCACAAACTATCTAGGTGCCCATATTTCTCTTTTTAGTCCCTAGCCACTATCTAGCACCAACTGTCCTTGAACATGGGGACTTGGATGCCCAAAACTACTTTATATTTGACTACACCTCTTCATGGGGACTTGATTGGCCAAAATTAATTTATTGTGGATTACAACTCTTCACCTAGAGAATTTCCATACCTTCACTATCTAATTATAATGCATAATGAACTACCCATTCCAACGTATTAACTCAACAAGTTTTGGTATTGTTTCATACAATTCCTTATTTACTTATCCATTTTAACAATAACTATTAATGGAAACAAGAACAACCAGAATAGAAGTGCTCAACACCCGAACTAGGTGTTATCAAATTTGTGTTATTGATTAATACAATACAGTACTATAGGGTAAGTCTGACACAAGGTTGTAACAATATATTTTATCCATTTGCAATATTCGAACATGCATGGGAACAACCTACCCATCACCACCTTTCCTACCCATAACACTTCTAATATTCCCAACTACTCTACTTGGTGCAACACTTGTTCTTCAATAAACATGCCCACTATAGAAACTCTCCTACTCTGTAAGCTAAACCTATGCCTAATCATATTTTAAATTGTTGTCCTAGAAAACACTCGAAATTATCCTTCACTTGTAGACTTTTGTACATTCTCTCCAACTTGTTGTTTGAACATATATTCTTTCAATTATGATGTCATTAGCCTATTGGGACATTTTATTTATATATAAAGGGATATTTTTGTTGCCAGTAACATCAAATCCACCATCATGTGTGTTCTTTGTCACAAGTGTATACCAAATGTGAAAAATTCTTTATCGATGTTAATTCCTGAGAGATCTGAACATACATCTTGCATGGTAGATTAATAATTTGAATGAGGAACTTCCAGCTGCCTATGGTGAACTCGCAGCCTATGGCAGCTTGGATGGGGCTACAATAAATCCTAGTCATAATGCAAATAATTATATTCCTAAATAGGTAAATAGAAAGCAACCCGAAATAGTCGATACCAATGTCCCGAGTAGTCTGTACGAAATAAATTCTCTTCCTTTGGACGAGCAACAATATATCGCATGACCATGCGGAGGCCATGATTATGGACAAGGGTCAGTACAACATGAACATAGACATGTTGTTGCAGGGTCAGTACAACATGAACATAGACATGAGTAACTTGGAAACTTCATGCAAACAAAAACTTTCCAAGTTAGCACGCCATGAGCAACAACATATGAGTAGCTTTAATGCAACGCCATGCAAACAAAAAATTGTAATAGATTGCGTCCCCCTTGGTCAATTTGTGAAGAATAACAAGAGGAATATGTGTAAGCATTTGAAACAGATCAACTAGGCCATCCAACTATTTTTTAAATGATATCCCCAACAATTTTTGTTTTTTTAGGACACATTCCTAGAATTTAAGGTGCAAATAGATTCTGGTGCCTTCCATGATCGTGAATTTTTTGTAGTTGGATTATGTATTTATATTTTACACTCGTATGTGTTTGAGCAGGGATAATTTTAAGAACACCATGAAATCTATATGTATAATAAATTGACAAAATTTGAAGGCTCTTTTATCAATAATATAATATGCCATATATAACGTTTTGGCTAATCTTTCATTTTATTAGAGAATCTTGTAAAATCTTGGTGAATATTTCACTAAACTATAAGATCTTGTAAAATATTGGAAAATATTTTACTCAATTATAAAATATTGTAAACACATGGCAAATGTTTCATCAAATTATAAAATGTTGTAACGTCTTGGGAATCTTTTTCTAAGAAGACTGAACTTTTTAGTTTGCAGATTACTAAGGTAGTGTAATAGAAGAGCATATATCAAAGCTTGAATATTTCAATTCCTAGACACTCAATGAACAAATCCATGAATAAGGAGAGGAGATATCTATTTATACATTTCACAAGTAGTATTGGGTCAGTCACAAGAGGTGTTGGTGAAACACAACTACATTAACTAGATTTATGGAAAGTGGGGATTCCACTTTTTATCTCTCCCCTTAATGGTCCAGTGGGCGTGGGGACTCAAATCTTAACATACCAACAAATGGACAGAATTGAACACTTTACAAGATGGAGT
>LPNX010945283.1:18068-75517 GCA_001517045.1 Pseudotsuga menziesii
TAATTTTTTTTAATTCTTAGCTACATGCTATCAAGGACGTTCTTCTTATTATTCATATATCAATTATCATTCATTTTTTATATTCTTTTTTTTAATTTCTCACATTCTTCTAGTTATTAGACATGAAGTATTTGTTATGAAGTATCTGTTATCCATTTATCAGCTATGAGTTGTGCATGCATGGATACTAATTATAGGTACTAGTTATTTTTTATAATCATTTTTATATAATTTTTTATTTTGAATTTCTAACAACTCCAATAGAATCAATGTTGAAAATACACTTGCCTCATCCTAGAGCAATCTTGGAAAATTATAGGTAGTAGTCCACCCCGAATTCTCAAATAAAAAATCCTTTCTACATAATTAAATAATAAGCATTGTCTAATTAGAGATGGATATAGGTATAAATTCATTGTCTTTAGTCAAACTTATAAAAGGATTAAGCGATATTGGAATAGCGATCAGCATGTATTTGGTTAAAGATGATGGGGATTGACAGAATTGTCACTTTGGAAGATATAGATGATACCAAAAATAATATTATTTCAAAGTATAAGTTGTATTGTAATGAAAATTTAGAGGATAAAAAAAAATTAAGATATTAGAAGGAGGTAGTTAAGATATCAAGAAAATAATCTCCTTCATTTAACTAGTATCGACCTTTTCTAAAACTAGTGGGATGAAAGGATATGTCATTTTTGTGGGACTATGATTCTTGATGATGAAAAAATTTCCTCTAAGATTGCACTACGTACACCCACATAAGATTTCACTTTCCAATTTTAGTTATAGTATCAACCTCTCAAATCTTCAATCTCATAAAAATTTTAGCAATTTAGAAAAGCTCATCTCCTAGCTTTTTTAGTACAAAAGAAATTAGAGAACAAACCCAATAATTCTTTTTTTTTCATAAGAAAAAATTAATTTAACTAAACTTTCCCTATCATCATCATAACATAATCATTGACCACTAATAACTGAATATAAATATTTATTTCTTTACAAGTTACAAAGAACACTTAACATAAAATATAAGCATTTCCCACATACAAATAGTAAGAAATATCCATATAAGAATTTCCCACATACAAGTAGATATAAATAACAAGTTATGAAATTCACAAGAAACACTAAGAAACTTAATATAAATTATAAAGTATTGTGTATTTTTTTAACTATTAAAATAGTCTAAATTAGTTATCATCGTTGTTAAAAAAAATTGCCCATACACTTCGAGTCAATATTGTACACTATACTTTTCTCTTACATATATACAATAAGGTGAAATCCATAATGAACCAAACAAACTCAAATAACCAGGAAACCACAACCACAACCACCTAAAAAAATTGTTCCAATCGCCACATAGAGTACTCTGGCCCCATCCATATTCATCATCATTTCAACCCATGAACAAGAAAGAGAGACTCCTTTGGAGAGCTTATTAGCCTCATACCATGGGGGATTCATTAGCGAGGAAATATCATATCATTTCCATTCATATTGGGGGTTTGAATAATCCTAAAAAACTGAAAAATATATTTCCTCATATTAAGGAGTCAATGGGGGGGTTTTAATTTGACATGGTAATATAATTATTAGAGGTTATTTTATTTGGGTGGGTTTAGTAATAACATTCAAATTTTGGGAGGGATTCATATATATAGCTTCTTCTTCATATATTTGGAGGATGCTTACGAAGACCTATCTTCCCACCATTTTTTCCTATATCTCACACAAGGTTATGCCGTATCAAAGTTCTCATTGATTCCTATTAGCGATCTATTCTTGGAGAACAAGAAGGAACTATGAAATGCTTTTTCTTGGTTTAATAATATCCATGATCCCCTAGTGTCTCTTACAGGCGTCGAATGTAGCCTTTATTACAGATTTTTTTAAATATTAGATTGGTATGTCTATGTGTGTGTGAAATAGAAAGTTTTTTATATTTGTTTCAAGATATGGTTTTTTAAATATATAATATTTATGTTGAATAGAGTTTTATGTAATGCTAAGTAAAGTTAAATTTAGAAATTGATTGTATACAAGATGGTCAATTAATGCAGAGGAAAGTTAACACAATGGATAAGAAATATTTCATTAGGACTTAACTTTTTGTCAATGGATTATTTCAAGTTCTTTAAACATGTTTAAAAACAATAATACATTTTCCCCATGAATCAATACTATTTATTTGTTGTAGTTGGTTCGTATCGAAAATCAAGTGTTTGTTAACATATTATCTCAATAAATAAATTACAATGAAATGTATGGAAGTCCATCCACGAAAGGATTTCAATTTTAGATTTTTATAGAATTTAATTTATTAAGATTGTAAACATGATCTCCATGTGGCTTTATTTGTATTTACATTATATCAAACTGGTAGATTGGAAACTTGTGGTGCGAAACATCTGCAAATTCTCTTATTTTCTGAACATTGCATCGATTATTGGACTATCAATCTTTTACAGTATTTGTTACATTAATCTCTTGAACTGATTTCCTTTTACGCATTTTTCCTTCCTTGTTACTATTTTGTTGGTTCTTCCACTATCCAATTCTACAAATTGATCAGCCGCCCCGACAATCATGATGAGATCATTATTAGCATTATGATATTATTTTATTTAGCTTCTTGTATGCTTATACTAAGATGCACCAGGGCTCTCGTTTGTTACAACTTGATAATATGATATAAACGGTGTGTTAAAAATTGTCATTAGAGGAAATTTCAACTCAAAATGGGCCTTTTAACTTTTATTCAAATTCCATGTCATCATGTGTTAGCCAATGAACTTGATTTAAATTTGAAATATTGTATAGATCTTAAACACCTTTTTAATATAAATTTGGGGATAGGTATCATAAAAAAAACTACTTTTTTTGTTTGTATTTTTTACATATCTCCCTATGTTTTTACTCAAATTTCGATTGGGAGAGCTCATTGGATGCAGAATTAAATTCCGCATCCAACGAATACCCACTCGGCATACTTTTGATGGACCCCTCTACCCCAAAAACAAGAAATACCTGAAAAAATGGAATGATGATGTCATCATTCCATTTTTTTTCAGGTATTTCTTGTTTTTTGGGGTAGTGGGGTCCATCAAAAGTATGCCGAGTGGGTAATTGTTGGATGCGGAATTTAATTCTGCATCCAACAAGCTCTCCCGATCGAATTTTGAGTAAAAACACAGGGAGATATGTCAAAAATACAAACAAAAAAGTAGTTTTTTTCTTTTCTTCTTCCAAAATTAATAAATATTATTTTATTATTTTAACTATTATTTTATTATTTCATTTTAGGAGCTCCATTTTAAGTTGAAATTTCCTCTAATGATACCTACAATATCTAATAAAACTAGTGTTTTCTTAATTGGGAAGGTATATTGGGAAGGGGGTTCAACAATAGAAATTTAAAAGAAAATTTTCAATATTTAGTGAAATTAGGGATATTATTTAATATCCTATGAATTAATGTGATATGTAACAAGTGCATTGAGTGAACCCCCCATGACTCATACATTCTTTCTTCGAATTACATATCGAAATATGCAATATAGAGTGAAAAAGACTAACAGTCCCGTTGAAGTGTGGCTATAGATTATAATCATAAAACTAAACCTTTTTTCATCTCTCAATACGTAGCTACAAGTATATACATACCTACAATGAAGCGATGCAAAAATGTACACCAATATACGAATCGCAGCACCAAAAGTTTGGAGAAGTTGTTTTAGCCCAGCCCAATAACGACTTTAAAACTGAATATAGGACTTTTGAAGAATAAGAATAATGCTTCCACTTTAAAGTTTAAACAAAACCTTAACTAGGAAGGTTATACCTAGTTTTATTGTATTTTGTTGAACTACCACTATCCTAGATCCTTTTTTAAAAGGGATTGACCAAGGAGGAATCAAATTTTTGGAGTTGCAAACCATTTCTCAACATTTGCAATGAAAAAAAAAGTTTTATTAAAATATCTACATCACATAAACATATAACCACAATCCCTTTTAAAATACTTACTATAATCAATGTAGTATAGTTAAGACTTTTAACTTTATATGGACAACATGTAACATTTGTGGTCGACTACGTTTAAGGAATGCTCAATATTAACCTTAGCATGATCCTTGGGAATAAGGTTATATCATTTAATCATACATACACTTTGAAACAATTTTGAGTAAACTCATAAGTAAAAAATAGTGTGATTTTATTAACCTTTTCTTATTAACTAACTAGATATGTAACAGTAACATTCATCCATCAAGAACTCTTTTTAATTCAAAGTTTAAACCAACTATGTGGTTATTATGTTATTTCTCTCTTATTTATTGAGGGTACAAACTCTAAAAATAAATATTTACACTTAGTCCAACATAATAACAAGATATATGATAACCACTTACACTACACCGTAACTTTCCATGTGGTTATTCATTGACAAAGACATGTGTATAACTTATTATTGTCTTAAGGAAACATATGAAGCATACTTGAACCATAACAACAAAACCCCTTAATAGTAAAACAAATACTTACCTACACCTTGTATAAGGAATATATTAATCCTTTAAGCATTGAAAAAAATCTTACTTAAGAAAATGAATTTGCTCGTTTACACACTCTATCAAACATTTATAGAAACTAGGGGTTTAACTTAAATTATTAGAAAGTAAAAACACACTTATGAAATGTACTTAAAAAAAATTATGTGAAATACTGAAACCATGTTTAAGCACATGAACATAATGATGTTGTTCTAAGACCAATAAAAACCCCACTTCTTGGGGAAAACTCCAGAAAGAGAAAATTTCCATTTAAAGAAGACTACTCACAAAATTTTCCAACAAGACACAAAAATTATTTCTTCATCCCTTACTAACACATTCATCCAAACTGAAATAACAACCAAAATACCTTGAAATTCATGCGATTAATTCCTCAACAGTATGTTGTATGACCTCCACACGTTCCTTTATAGACTGTACTTTCTTCCATACATGTGTTCTATAGACTATCCTTTCTGCAATAAAGAATGCATCAGGAATCGTGCCACAAGAGCCTCCAATAAATGAAGCACTACGACCTATTAGTATATTGTACCTTGCCTTGATTTGTGTGCATGTACATACTTCTTAGTATGCTATATGGATTGGTGCAGGATTCCTCGATTTTTGTGCTTCTCCTTGCATTGGGATTTGTTCCCACTCTAGGGTATCTCTGCTTTCTCACTTTCTTAGTTTTCTCTCTCTCTCTTCATTGAAGGTGAGTAGTCTTTATTTCTCCTCTTTATTTGTTTTATACTTGTTTTGTGTAACCAACTTTATCAACTACCTAATCTAGGGTTGATATTCATTTACAAAATCAAGGGTCTACATCATAACTAACTTTTTAATAATTAATAAATTTAATTATTAAATACATCATTTAAGTGTGACCAAATTTTATAAAGTATAAAAACACATTCATTTTTTTTTAATAAATGCCAATTTTGTTACATAAATACATATGGACAAAAAAATTTGGTCCTCTCATCACACTCACACCAAAAACATGGGAGGAGCTTCAGAGTTAAATTTTCAACACTTCCTCCTAAGAAGGAAGGTCTGCAACACTATCTCCATCTTTGACTTTTGCAGCCGCTCCCTCATTATCTAGAATCAACCTCGGAAACAGATTCCCTACCTTAAAGTGAAACTATGAAGCATGAGACTCATTATACTGCACAACTGCACCAATCTTTGACTTGTTGAGCCTACTGCCAATGCCGAGGAGAGAGTTACTCTCCTCTTCAAATATATCAAATGCAGTATCATCCTCATCCTCTGACTTCGATATCCATCCACCTTCTCTTGTACCTAGTCGTACAACATTCCCTTTAAGGACATATAATATGTCCCAACAACACATGAAAATTATTTCTTCATCCCTTAATGAAAAATTCATCTAAACTGAAATAACAACAGAATTACCTCTAAATCCTTGTAAATTATTGAACAGTCTGTTGTACAAACTCCACACTTGCCTGTAGGGACTATACTTTCTATCACACATTGGTTGTACAGGCTCTCCTTGTTGTAATAAATTCTTCCTCGAGAATCATGCCACAGGTTACTGCAACAAATGCAGTAGTACAACATGTTAGTTTGTTGTGCCTTGCCTCGATTTTTGTCCCTATAAAGACTACTCAGTCTAATGTACGGATTAGTGTAGGATGCATCGATTTTTGTGTTGCTCCTTGCATTTAGATTTGTTCCCACTCTACGGTATCTCTTATTTCCCACTTTCTCAATTTTCTCTCTATCTCATCATTGATGGCGAGTTGTATTTGTTTGTCCTCTCTCATTGTTTTATACTTGTCTTTTGTGACCAACATTAGCAACTACCTAATATAAGGTTGATATTCATTTACAAAATCAAGGGTCTACATCATAACTCACTTTTTAATAATTAAGAAATTTAATTGTTAAATACGGCATTTAAGTGTGACCCATTTTTCTAAAGTATAAAAACAAATTCACTTTATTTACATAAACGTCACTTTGTTACGTAAATACATAAGGACAAAATTTTATGGTCCTCTCATCACACTCACACCAAAAGCATGGGGGGACCTTTATAGTTAACTTTTCAACAAGCATCATGTGTACTCTTTCAACCATTAATCATATATTTCCATACAATTTACACATCTATCACAACCACCTTTCAACTTTTAAAGTTGACAAGGAAAGACACATAGTTTTAGTGAGTTACTTAATTTGAAAAGATCAACATGGAGACTTAAGGATTGACTTATACTTTACTCCCAACCAATTGGAACTTTGTATCACATATTTTTTATGTTTTCCCACATAGACATCATGCCTGAGCTAGGCATGAATCTGCTAGAAAGGTAAAAAAAAATTTATCTAGAGCCCACTAATTTCTTAGTTCTATAACTTTTTTATGTTCATTTAGTGTTAGGAAAGTGTTGGTAATTGTGCTCTGTTTTTCTCGAACTTCTTCAACGCATGAAACTAATGGTTTCATAGTTTAGTTGTTCTTTAAAATACACAATTACACTTAAAATTAAACAAGTCTCGGGTTATTCCAATCATGAAGGATTTTCAGACAAGGGTATAATGCACATATAATAGAGATAACATTAATGCATGTCTCTACTATTTTGATTTGCATCCCTTTTGTCTATTCTTAGGCATAATAATATGATATGACTAAGTGTTTAAAACAATAAATTTGGAACAGTTATCTAAAGGTTGTATGTGAATATTTTTCCTACATATATTATTTAAACATCAATCGACTATAAGTTATAACGGGTGAAACTCCATTCTGGAAACTATATAGGTTTGATATTTACTTGTACTATTAAGAAATGGAAAAAATTTTAGCTGTATCTTTCCTCCCTTTTAATGAAAAAGGAAGTTCAAGAAAAAAGAATGTGTGTTTGGCACTTTTGTGGCTATACCAAGTTCGCATATAATGACTTCATTTTTCTTTGATTCTTTACTATTTAACAAAAATAGTTCAACTAGATAATATTTTCAAGGACCTTATATATATAATTAGTAAAGGAATCAGTTCTCCAAAAATCTATACTGCTCCCCTCAACTCCTAACCACATACCGGTCATGCAACACACACACACACACACACACACATATATACAAAGGGGATGGGCACAATGTAGTTCTGTGGCCCAGAAAAAAGTTTGATGTCTGTAGATTGGTGAAGTTTTTTATTTTCTTTTTAAATCTTCTTGTTTTTTTATGGGAGACTAGTCATCACAAACAATTAAAAACATGACATATGAGGATGAGGTTCATTATGAAGAGGGGGCCCTATGAGGGCCGATCTTCTGCTTGGATATTGACATAAAAAGAATGAACATTACTTTGAATCATGCAGAGGTTAGTTCATGTAAACAAATGACATCGACTATGAATGAAAAGAAAGATACACCAACCTCTCCCATGCTTAACACTCAGAACATCATCTCAGGAAATTAAGAGCCTAGACATGAAGCATAATAACTGAAACAAGGAAGGAAGAAAGAAAAAGAATCATCCCTGAAAATTGTTGTCCAGAACATTCAATAGGTAGATACATAAAGCTAACACACATTCCACATTACCTGAATTTCATTCTGGTAGGAAGATTTTGCTGGAAGGAGCCAAGTAAATTTTCATTAACAAGGTGGATGGAAACAAATTGGAAACCCATAATAGGATGCGGGCCAGAATTCCACATCCTTCTGAGGGGGTGGTTCCTCTTCAAGGTGAAGGAGGAAAATGACGATACAAAAATACTAGACCAAAGGTGGAAATGGGGCCCTTTGGGATTGATTCTTAGAAAATAACATATCAACTTTAAACCAAGGAAGGAACCACACAATGCACAATAGACTCGCTTGATCCTTATAATACATTCGATGATGTTTTTGCAGACACACATTCAAGAAGAAATTGGAAATAAATTGGGTAAGTTTCTCATGGTAGAACATGACTAGGAGGAAAAGGTAGACAGAAGGTGCAAGAATATTTGTAGAAATGGATATAAGAGAAGGTTTCTTTGAAGAAATTATAATTATAATTAATGGAAATACATGTACACAATGACTGGACTACTAGAAGCTATCACTTAAATGATACAACTACAAGAAGGTCGGTCATATATAGATAGAATGTGAAGCGAACCAGGATGAACAACAACAAAAACCACATATTAAAAATATATGGGTTAGAAAAAATAATGGAGATGAATAGATATACAACCCCAATGGACCTGCAACATCTTCAATGTTAAATGAGAAAGACACAGAAAAGGACATTGGGTGCAAAGAGAAGGTGATAGACCATAAATTAGAAAGTATTCAAGAATATATGGATAAATAGTATGGGTTTGAACACAAGTCCAAGTGCACCTACGGACAAAGAAGGTAATTATGTTCATAAACCTGGCCTTTCTAACTTTTCCTAAATTAAAAATTGAGGTCGCAAATAAATTGGGTTAAAGTATATTGAAAAGAAAACGAAAGAAAACTTATTGAGTTACTCACAGTCTTCTGAAAAGATAGAAATGAAAAGACAAATAATAATATAGTCTTATCATCTAAGGTACAAATCAAGAACGAAAGTTAACCATGTTTCATTAATAGGTCTAGCTCCCATTCAAAATGAAAGGATCCAAGCAGGACAGAAATATTTTCTAACCATGGCAAAAAAAAAGTGTCCAAAGATATTAAATAAGGAAAACAACTAACCATTGGAAGGGATCTTAGAGTGGAAAAATCCCTGGCGAAGGGTTCCTAAACATATACCTCTCCTTCAATACTAGGGGGCTATGAGCTCCCTACAATTTAATATCCCTTAAACGAATGATAAGCATTATAAAGCCAAAGGTCATGCTACTACAAAAAAGAATGATGGAGGAGAAGGAAGAGAAGGAAATTGATGTGAAGGTACATTTGGGAGGTTTAATCACAGCATGGAGTACCAAAGTATTATGCCAATCAACATATTTCCATGAAGCATCAATAATAAGTGAGCTTCAAGATACATAAACTTCAACTATCATGTATTTCCTAAACGTATACAGACCTTTCCATGGAATAAGAACTCACTGGGAAAATTTATGCAACTCAATAGCATTGGACCACTCAAAACTGATACTAGTGGGATATATGAACTTAGCCCTCACTTTAGGAGAATTATAGGGGGGAATGCATGTTTTGAATCTTTAAGAATTTCTTTTGTGTTTCATTTGAGCAGAAAAAACTAATTGATGTCCATCCTTTAAAAATGGATCCCACATGGAGTAATAAGCACAGTGCAGATCAAGCAATATCTAAAAGGATAGACAACTTCTTAGTTGCATAAAATCTATTTCAAGGAATTTGGTTTTAAAAAGGACAGTGGAAATAGGAGGGATTTCCCATCATTGACCAATTACATTCTCAATAACAATTATGGAAAATAAGTCAGCCTCCCATTTCAAATTCAACCAAACTTGGCTGGAATAAGAAGAATACCATAATTTTGTTGCATACAATTGCACACCAATATAAAACCCTACCTCAACTACCTAAAAGCAACAACTGGTAGAAAAACTAACCCGAATAAAACAAATATCAAAAGGTTCAGGTCAGGATCAGAAGTCCTTTTTCCAAAAAGAGTTGAGAGAAACATACCATAAGATATATGAAATTTTCAACTCAAACAAAACAAGAATCTTCAGTAACAAAGAATTGGAGTCCTTAAAAGCAACAAAGACAAAAATAAGTAACATGTTAGTTAAAGAACATAATAATTGGTGGTTGAAGATCATATATTTATGGCTAGCAGAAGGATATAATAACAACAATTACTTACATCTCTTCACATCTCATATAAGGAACATAAAAACCATAGGGGAAATAGAATATTCACAGGGGAACACAATTCATTATTTTCAATACAAAGTAAAGGTAGTAGTAGATTACTTCAACTCTCATTTTAAGGCTCCTCCGAGATGCCCAATATCACAAATAATGGAGTTACTAAATCTATTTCATAGATGAATAACATAGGAAATGAAGGAGGATCTATCAAAATAACTGACCAAGGAGGAATTAAACTCAATTATCATTTCTTTTCAAAAAGGGAAAATCTTGGGTCGAGACAGATTCACCTTGGAATTATTTCAAGGATTTGTTGATATGGTAAAGTCAAATTTGTTGAAGGTGGTTGAAGAATCACAAAGAGTTGGTAAGATACTAGGAGTAATGAATTCCACTTTCATCACCCTAATACGTAAGAACCAGAAAACAAAGACCTTTGAAGACTTCAAAACAATTTGGTGTTGTAATTTGGTTTATAAATTAATAGCCAATATTATAGCACAAAGGTTAAAGCACATACTCAAAAAATTAATATCGGAAGAACACATTTCTTTTTATTTAACATATATATCCATGATGCAGTATCATAGCACACAAAGAAATACACACCATAAAAAGAGATAAATTCTCGGCTTTTCCCCTTAAATTAGATCTCTTCAAAGCTTATGAAAGGGTAATATGGACTTTTATACATTTATTGCTAATTCAAATAGGTGTGCCAATGGAGGTTGTATATTGGATAATGGGTTGTATTCAATCAACTTCCTTTGTAGTAATAATAAATGGTGATCCCTCTTACTTATTCACACCAACAAGAGGCCTAAAACAGGGCTCCCCCATCTCTCCATTTCTGTCCCTTCTTGTAGCAGAGGCTTTAAGAAGAATTATTCACAGACCAAAAGAGGAAGGAAATATTAAATGGGTCAAGATCTCAAGTACAATGTATGTAACCCATATTATATTTGTAGATGGTGTGTTACTAATGGGACAAGGTTCATATGAGAATGTTCAAGCCATTGGTAATTTTTTTGGAGAAGTATCAGAAGGAAACAAGAATGGTTATAAACATCGAAAAGTCAAGGTTGGCTTTTAGTAATCTCTCAGAAGAACTAATACCAGATTAAGGGATGTGGTCCCTTTTCATACACCTTTGATAGCAGAAGGATTTAAGTATCTGTTTTTTTACCTTAATTCAAATGCCTACGCATATCAATATTTGTTGTGGCTTTACAAGAAAGTATAAGCGGGAATTTCAATGTGGGAAATCTCCTTCTATTGATAGGAGGACTATTGAATTTTCTAAAAGAAGTTATTAAAATAATAGTAGTATATTGGGAATGAATAACATAGATTTCAAAGAGTGTACTAACAAAAATAAGGAAAAAATGATTCAATTTCCTTTGGGCGGCAAGCAAACAGACTGAATGTATCCCACTAGTTAAATGGACTACCTTAACTCTCCCCAAATCAGTGGGAGGATTAGGAATAAAGAATCCCAATCTTTTATGTAAATCTTTGGCTTCAAAATTTCTATGGAGGTTGGAAGAGAACCCAAGATTGTTGTGGGGAAGAACAATGTTCTCTGAGTATCATCCACAGTCCTCAGTAGTATATTGGTTTTGACAACCAAGCAAAAAACACAAAAATTGTTCAATTGGTTGGAAAGAATTCGTTCAGGATTTTCCTCTAGTCGTCAATTGGGTGGCATGGAATATAGGTGGTGGAAGAAGAGCACGAGTAGAAGAAAATCCATGGGAAGGTTCTGTAGTGGGGATTTATCCCCTACTATTTGCAAAATATCCTACCCTAGATCGTCCAGCACATGGGGTAGAGTTCAACAATGGAAACAGGAAACAAGAACAACAATAATAATATTTTTATATTTTTTCATTATATTTTACCAACTAACAAACATACAACTATTCATACCTTTTTTTGTAATGTGGGCCACCATAGTCGTTGGAGGAAATGGTCTCACGACTCCATGGTTTGGTTCTCCAGTCTCTTCCATGAATGGTTGTCAAATGGGAAATGGATCCAAATGGGTACAAATATATCTTAACGTATATCGTGGAAATGGTATGGAGGAACAATGGCAAGTGGATGAAAACTAATGATGGATGATGTGCCCAAAAGTGTGGCTAAAGGTCAAGGAATGTTTGTGATGAGACCTTCAGAATGTATTTATAGGATGGTCCAAGGGTTTTTGACCCATGGTATTTCATTGTCCATGGTATTTATCTATGGTTTTTGACCCATCCTCATTTTTAGTGTTTTTTTCCTTTTTTGGAGAGGCATGGGATAAATCACAATAAATGCTCAACTTCCCTTCATTTATGGCGAAGGAATGATAATGCTTTATACAATATTTAGTTGATTTTTTTTTGTGAAGGTCAAAATTGAGAAAATAATAGTGGGAATATGATGTATCATTACAGTTTATAGCATGGAGACCTAGGAGAACATTTTTTGGTGTTAACAGATGTTGGAGCAGGGTCCCGCAGCTACAAAAGAAGCTGCTAGTTTTGGCGGAAAGATAAGTTTTGGCGGAAAGAAGTTAAGACAAAGCTACGACGCCGTAGCATGTTTCTAGCTAGAGAGCAGAGTCAGAAACCATGAATTTTAAGATAGAAAAGTCAAGAAAGGAAATGGTACCTGAGCGGCCGAGAAGAGAGAGCTCAACCACTGCATTGAAGGCAGCGGCGGAAGAAAAGAGGGCTCAGCGACCCTCATAAAGGAGAAGGAGCAACGAGGCTGAAGCATTGAAGGCGAAGGATAGAAAAGCGAAGCGGTGCATAGTATCCATGATCAGTGCCGAGAAGCATGGAAGACTGCAGAGAGCTGTGGTGTGACGGAAAGCAGCTACCTCAAGTACAGATATGGCCGACTGTCACTAGTTAGGGTTTTGGGTTACTGTTGGGACAGGCCCACAGTGTTATAATGGCAAGACCTTCGGGCTTCCTATAAAGGAATATATTTTGTATTGTAAAAGGGTTGGAGAGTTAGCTAGTCATTTTGCTAGCTAGTTAGTTGGTTCATTCAGTTGTTAGTAGTGTCTTGCAGATTATTAGACTATTGTAAAAGCCTAGCTCTGGTTCTGTTATTAGCGGTAGCAATATTACGCCAACCAGTAGCTGGCTTATAGAATATGTATGTAATGATCCGCAAGGATCGACAGAGAGGGAAGAGTATATTGTAGGAGAGCAATATAGAAGAGAAAAGAGATTAGTAATAAAGAAGATCTTGAGCTGCATATGCGGTGCAGCAGAACTGTGTTTTACCTTCCCCTCAGCTATAATAAAAACACAGTTCTATGGACATAACTTCCATCCTGGAGGTGAACCACGTTAAAATCAAGTGTTATGCGATTGGTTTACGTGTTATGTTTACTTATGCATTTCTCAGTCAGTTCATGGAATTTGGTTACAGTTTAATGAATGAATGTGTTAATCAATTCACAGCAATATAGAAGGGTAAATATAAGTTAACGTCTTTGGCACACTGTTTATGGTTCATTTATGCTTTGTGTAAAAAAGTCTCTATTGCAGTATCGAATAGCCTTGTATGTTAAGTCTTGCACGTCGACACGAGAAACGCTAAGTGCGCTAAACCGCGGAGGTAGGATATCACAAAGAGGTGATACTGCACCGGCAGAGGAGCTGCGGTGCGCGATACCGCAGGTGAAGGACTTAGCGTTGGGCAGGAACTGCGTGTCGCACAGTGCATGGCGATGCGATAAGGTCGGAGATATCGTGAGTCTGGGAAAGTGCACACTGTAGGAAAGGATCGTGCGATGGTATAAAGGAATATCTCGTGGCTAGAAGAGCTGCGACGCGAGCTGGAGATCGCGCGACGCGCAGAAAGAGACCTCGCAGCTAAGAGAGTTGCGAGCCACTAGTAGGATTTCCACAGAACCTGGTCCAAGACGCTTGAGTCCTTGGCCAACCCATTAGAGTCACTTTGGGTGAGACTTCAGGCCGCTTTGTGGTCTATCGCCGAAAGGGCCAGTGATCTAGGGGTGTTGTTGGTTGATTATAGTTAACCTGGGTCTGCCCATAGCAACCAACAAATGGTTCCGTTGTCGGTTTTGAACAACTGAGCGCTAATGTTCTATTGGCATCCCACCAGAGAAGAGTTTCACCAGTGGATGGATTCAAACCTAAGGGAGTTTCCCTAGAAAGAAAATCGGAGCCCTAAACTGAGCACAGAGGACTGGTTACAAAATCATATCGCTTCAGATATACACGCCATAATTTGTGCAAACTATGGAAATGAGCTTTTCGACTAGTTATCCAAGTTGATAGATAGGAACATATTCAAGAAGAAAATAAACATTGTTTGGACACTAGAGCTGATTCAGACCGTGCAGAACCTCAACAATCCCATTACGAGAGTAGTAGACTTCTAGCTTGCGAGTGTGCTAGGAGGCTTTGTTACAGAATTTGCAGTTGACCAGAGAAAAAGCTTCAGCGAGGCTGAGCGGTACTTCTTCAAAGGATATCATGGTAAGTACCTAAAGTCTCTAAACTTGTCCATTAAGATGCTGCTACATGAAAAAGGAGTAATGGATATGATTTCAGATGAATAAGTAAAGATAGTAATGTCACAAGAGTTTGAAAGTGATTTTGATGACATTGGACGCACACGTAGTGGCAAGAAATATGTAGCTCTCGGCTCTCCTGTATTTGGAGATAGTTCAGATAATATTAGGCAACCGAGTCCTAGTACCAAAGAAGAACCAGAGGGGGGTATCCCTTACCAGCCCTACACCCCACAGAAATAGACAGGGACTCAGAGTAATCTCGTAGGTACTCGATCCAGTAGCTCATAGACAGTACCTAGTGCCGTTACATCACCTTCACCCACACCGCTGAGTGGTAGTAATCCAGTCAATCAGAACCCACCACAGAGAAATAGAATGGGAGATGATATGAAGGTACCTACCTTTAAGGGTACAGGAGCAGAGGACCCAGAACAGCATTGGTTTCTATGTGAAGACATGTGGACCATTAAAACAATCAACGACGATAACCTTAAACTTGTACAGTTGGTCACTACACTCAGAGATCGAGCTTTAACATGGTACATAAAGTATACCACAGTACCCAAGACACTTGTCCAGGTCAAGAACGCCATAATTAAAGAGTTCAAGAAACCTAAGTCTGAATCTCAGTGCATTACAGAGCTCAAGGATATTAAGTAGCTACCATCAGAATCGGTATGGGACTTTGACCAGAAATTCAAAGCTCTTATAGACCAAGTAAATTTTGAGTTTGTGCCGGAGCAGCATAAGGAATGGTTTATTGCAGCGCTGCTCCTTCACATTAGAGTGCCACTAATGCAGAAGAAACTCCAGACGCAGGATGACGCGTTGGAGATGGCGATGAAGCTAGAAGCTTCACCTTTAGCAAAAACCGGTGTAGGCATGACAACTCTACAGAACCAGTTGGCCAATCTCACGTTACAGATACACGAACTTAAGAAAGGAAAAGAGGTTATGCAAGACATATGGTGCTTACGATGTAGAGAACAGGGTCATACTAAAGATAACTGTCCAGTCTTTGCAGAATATTTAGCATCAGGGGATCCTAACCCCTTACCACGAACGCAAGGGCCATGGTGTGAAATATGCAAAACACAAGGACATCTGCCTCAGCAATGCCCTTTGCTTCAGAAGTATGTACAAACACCTAAGAACCTATACTGTGTCTTCTGCAGCTCTGTCGGACATGATGAATAGAATTGCTGAGCCTATGATCTCATGTTAGATAGAAAACATGATGTATACAGAGTCTAGTCAGAAACACAGGGTCCGCAGCAGGACCACAGCCTGATCCGAATTATGGTGGCCGGGGAGGAGGATTCATAGGACGAGGCTATGGAGGAGGCTTTGCAAGAGGAGAAGTCTTTGGAAGAGGAGAGGGTTTTGGCCGTGGTCGCATACCAATCACTTGTTATAACTGCGGAGTTGTAGGACACTATGCTAGGGACTGTCAGAGCCCCACTACTACTTGTAATTACTGCAAATCTTATGATCATACCATAGAGGAGTGTCCTACCTTGATAGCTAATATCAAAGATCGTAAGCCAGCAGTACACCAAAAAATCTAGCTTATTGTTGCTGAGCAGGAAGAACTAGAACCAAGAGTCAATATTGTGACTCGTAGTAGTGCTTCCACCAGTGGGACATTGCAGGAGACCAAAAAGAACACAAGTCAGGAGTGGGTGCGCAGAGCTCCTGGTAAAGCAACAACACTCGACCTACAGAAGAATAAAGAGACATTTCATGAAGCCAAGGATTCCTTTGATGAACCTACACAATCAGGATCGCAGGTACTTCCATCTAGGGGCATACCGCAGCAAGCACCGTGTGATGATAGTCCAGAACAGATACCGCATGCTACCACATCGGGAAGATGCGACGAGGATGAATCGACAGGAAGTATACAATCCTTCCTGCGCAGTTGCTTGAAGCTCTTGAGAAATGAAAAGGATATCGGTGAGCTACAACGCATCATAGATCAGTGTCAGCATCCTTCTCTCTTGGGAAGTGCACATCACACTATTCATAATATTACAGGACATACAAGGACCGGAAGAGAGATGAAACTCACAGCACAGATTGGAGAGTTCGAAATGGATGAAGTCGTCTTAGATATGGGATCAGAGGTGAATGTTCTAACTAAGCAGACATGGGAACAGATGGGTAGCCCTCAGTTAGTTAGATCGCCTATCCACCTGAGATTATCTAACTAGCAACGAGTATCACCATTGGGTCGACTGCCACAGGTGCCAGTTGACATTGACGGAGTTCATACTTTTGCGGACTTCGAGGTTATAGAAATCATTGGAGACAGTCGACTGTATCCAGCACTATTAAGTATCGATTGGTCGATTGGTAGCAAGGCTGTCATCGACCTAAAGAGAAGACAAATGCCCTTTGAGGATGCGCAGATCCGGGTCATCGCGTCTCTGGATCCTTACCAAGGTCCTAGATATATCGAACCTATCCGAGCTGAGGAGGAGGCACATAACATGGATAGTCTCTAACAGATGACTGCGAACCAGAGCGACTACATCAATCCAACCGCAGAAGGGAACATTAGTTGGCAATGCGACAACTCATGCACATCGGATTCCGATATTGGTCTAGAGAACTGGCAGAACAGACTTTACGAAGTCTCAGCACGTAGATGTGCGTTTATGAGTAAGTCACTGCGATGGATTGGCACAGAGATCACTGAGATTCCATCATATCATGGTCTAATAGATCTTCAAGAATTCCTTGAGCAGTTTGAGCAACAGATTCCTTACGAGCAGAGGAACGCAGCTATGGACCTTGCAGTACGAGCCACACCTGCAAGATGGTGGTATGCGCATAAAGAAAATATCACATCATGGGATGATATTAAAAGACTGATGGTGATCATATTTTCTGTTGACAGAGAGTATGTCCCGCAGAAGTACACAGGAGAAACTGACCCCAGGGCACACATTCAGACATGTGAATAGAACTGGTCGGACATTCCCGAGGATGAATGGGTTCATAGATTCATTCACACATTGGACACAGTTCCAAGGAACTAGTACACAGAGACCGAGTTGCACAAGGGGACGACCACATGGTCACTTATGACAAACATTTTCCTACTTACCTTCGCGTTTGAATCAGAACATCCAAGTGTTGCTTAGGCCGTAGACATAATCAAGATCAAGATATTCGAGGACTATACCATCTCAGTGCAGGCTCAACCTGAGTGGGCCATCCAGTTGCAAGACACGCTTGAGTGCTATAACTTCGCAGCAAATCCAGACAATGACGATAAGGATGAGGATGAGGATCCTCGCAACACCAACATTCCAGAGTCAGAAGGGACTCGCGATGTTGGGGGACCACAATTAGAGATTCCAGCAATCACCGAACCTATCAAGATTAAAAAGATCAATATTGGCACAGACGCAAAACCTAAGTTTGCCTCTATTGGAGACTATTGGAATGATGAAACAGTCGGACAGATTGCCGACTTGTTACATGACTATCAGGACCTATTTCCCACTAAGTTCACAGATATGAAGGGAATAGTTGGAGACTTGGGAGTTATGAGGATACCATTGAAGGAGGATGCTAGACTAGTTAAGGAGCGCCCATATAGATTGAATCCGCGCTACAAAGAAAAAGTAAAGGATGAAATCGATAAGATGCTAGCAGCAGGCATCATTGACCCGGTAGAAGAAAGCGAATAGGTTAGCCCCATGGTCGTACAAGAAAAGAAAACAAAAGGAGACATCAAAATCTGTGTTGATCTGCGCAAGCTCAACGATGCATCGCTTCACGATCCATTTCCGACACCGTTCACTGATGAGGTATTAGACAACGTGGGAGGACAGGAGGTCTACTCCTTCACTGATGGGTTTTCAGGCTACCATCAGATCAGAATACATCCAGAAGATCGGTCCAAGACCACCTTTGCAACAGAATGGGGCTCGTTCCAGTATATGGTAATGCCCTTTGGTCTTAAGAATGCACCAGCTATATTTTCTAGAGTAGTCGTTGCTGTATTTAAAGAATACATTCATAAATTATTAGAAGTATATTTTGATGATTGGACTGTATTTGGACTAATTGACAATAATATAGGAGACTTAAGACTGATTTTAGAGAAATGTAGGCAGTACCAGATTTCTCTAAACTTGAAGAAATGTATATTTTGTGCACCATTTGGTATTTTGTTGGGTCACATTGTTTGCAGACAAGGCTTAATGGTAGATCCCGCGAAGATTGCCATCATTGTAAATCTTCCAGCACCCAACTCAGTCAAGGAAATAAGGACAGTACTTGTTCATACCGGGTACTACAGAAAGTTCATCAAGGGCTATGCAAAGATTACAGCAGCAATGGAGAAATTGCTCAAGAAAGATGTAAAATTCCTATGGAATGAGGAATGTCAGCAGATTCTAGACATGCTTAAAGAGAAGATGGTTACAGCACCCATCTTAGTATTTCCTGATGCCATTTCATGTACATGTGGATGCGTCTAGCATCGCATTAGGGGTTGTTTTAACACAACCAGCAGAAGGGGACATCGACCACCCTATCGCATATTCCAGCAGAAAGCTCTCGACAGCAGAAAAGAACTACACCACAACTGAAAGAGAAGGCCTAACTATGGTGTATGCGCTGCAGAAGTTCAGGCACTACCTGTTGCGTGCCCCGTTCAATATTTTTACTGACCATTCCGCGTTAAAGTATTTGGTCAATAAGCAAGTGTTAGGGGGGGGAATCTACAGATGGTTACTCCTCTTTTAGGAGTATGATTTTGAAATCATTGTGAAACCAGGAAGATTGAATGCAGGACCTGATCATTTGTCGTGGATAGACTCAGGAGAAGAGCCAAGTAACCTAGATGACAATCTACCGGATGCGCCGTTGTTCTCTATCCAGATCGCAAATGAGTACTATGCCGATATTATTCAATTTCTCACTACGGGAGTAGCACTGGATGAGTTTACTAAGCAGCAAAAGAAGCAGTTGGTTGTTAAAGCAGCAGACTTCACCCTCATCGCAGGACACCTATAAAAGTTAGGTCCGGATGAAGTTCTGCACAGATGTGTGATGCCGCATGAAAAAGATGCTATTATCAGAGAGGCACATTCAGGAACCGCAAGAGGTCATTTCGTAGGAAAGCCGACTACGCAGAAAATCCTAGAGGCGGGATTATGGTGGCCTACGTTGCATAAATACACCAAGGACTTTTGCAGATGCTGCGATATCTACCAAAGGGTAGGAAAACCCTCGCGACGTGATGAAATTCCACTGCGACCACAGGTCATGTTGCGCGCATTTGACAAATGGGCTATAGATTTTTTGGGTCCTATCAACCCACCAGGAAAGCGCACTGGTGTGAGATATATTATCACAGGAACAGAGTACCTCACCAGATGGGCAGAGGCCAAAGCAGTAAGAAATTGTGATGCTGCTACAGCCGCACAGTTCCTTTTTGAAAACATCATCAGTAGATTTGGATGCCCAGTAATTTTGATGAGTGATCAGGGCACACGTTTCTTTAACAGCACTATTGAGGCATTGACAGAAGAATTCCAGATTTAGCACCATAAGAGCACTCCCTACCACCCATAGGCTAATGGTACAATGGAGGCCTTTAATAAGATTTTAGAAAATGCTCTTACTAAGATCTGCAATAGCTAGAGGAATGATTGGGACCTTAGAGTTAACATTGTATTATGGGCGTATAGGACCACATGCAAGAAACTTACGAAACACACACCTTTCAGCTTGGTGTATGGACAGGAGGCTGTTATGCCTATGGAGTATATTCTTCCCAATTTAAGAATCGCTCAGATTACCGGGATGACTGATACAGACACAGTTGAGGAAAGGCTAGCATAGCTGCTTGCCTTAGAAGAAGACAGATTCATCGTCGAATTCCATCAGAAAGTGCAGAAGGCACGAGAAAAAGCTTGGCATGATAGACACATTAAGAATAAGACTTTCTAGATTGGAGACCTAGTGCTCCTCTATGACAGCAAATTCATTAAGTTTCCAGGGAAGTTCAAGACACATTGGCTGGGGCCATATCAGATACAGCAAGTCACAGAGGAAGGTTCCGTTCAGCTCAGCCAGCTAAATGGGGAGGTTTTTCCCACATGGATTAATGGCAGTAGGATTAAGCCCTATAGTGATAGCCACCCCGCCTCTCATCCCTAGCTTAACCAGTCTATGGTGGTGCAGATGTCCAGTGTAGTTGAAAGGAGGCATCGCACCGGGAACTAGTCTACACCGGCAGGTATTATTCTAAGAATGAGGAATCAAAAAAAAAAAAGGTAATATTGTTTTATGCAGGTGATGCGGAGTTGTATCGCAGCAGTGCGATGTTTCCCCATTCCACGTACTCAGTTTTGCAACCAAAAAAGGCCAGTCAAGTCAGCATCTGACAGGTAGTTAATGAGGTAATGACCGGTATATCTTACCGTAGATTTAGCAGCAGTATAATCATTTTTTATAGATTTAGCACTAACCGATGCGACAAACACATGGGCCGAGTTAGATGAGCTGCCGGAGAAAGTAGAAATCTAGCAAAGTATTCAACAGATAGAGAATACTGCTGCGGCAATGAAAGAAGAAATTAAGGGCTTGGCAGCTCTTCAAAAGATGAGGAAGACAAAGGAGATGAACTGTTTGCAGCAGGAAGCGCAGCAATTAAGAACCAAGGAGATGTACATTAATGACCTGCTTCAACCATATCAAGAGAAAATCGCAGAGATAGTCGATACGGTTGAACAGAAAATGAAGGAGTTCACTACCACCAGAGAGAAAACTGACGCCACAGAAGATGACAATATTAGTCAAGCTTTGCTTGAATCAGCACAAGAGAGTGTCGAAGTGATGCAGAAGGAAGTCACAGGACTTTGTGACAGGTTGCAGAGGGCTTCACAGGAAGCCAAGGCAAAGCTACAGCAGGAGAAGCGCGCTGGAGGTGGCTCGAGGGCGAGCCACAAGTAAGTGTTAGGGGACTGTTGGAGTAGGGTCCCGCAGCTACAGAAGAAGCTGCTAGTTTTGGTGGAAAGATAAGTTTTGGCAGAAAGAAGTTAAGACAGAGCTACGACGCCGTAGCACATTTCCAGCTGGAGAGCAGAGCCAGAAACCATGACTTTTAAGATAGAAAAGTCAAGAAAGGAAACGGTACCTGAGCAGCCGAGAAGAGAGAGATCAACCACTGCATTGAAGGCAGCGGTGGAAGACAGGAGGGCTCAGCGACCCTCATAAAGGAGAAGGAGCAACGACGCTGAAGCATTGAAGGCGAAGGACAGAAAAGCGAAGCGGTGCATAGTACCCATGATTAGTGCCGGGAAGCATGGAAGACTGCAGAGAGCTGTGGTGTGACGGAAAGAGGCTACCTCAAGTACAGATATGGCCAACTGTCACTAGTTAGGGTTTTGGGTTACTGTTGGGACAGGCCCACAGTGTTGTAATGGCAAGACCTTCGGGATTCCTATAAAGGAATATATTTTGTATTGTAAAAGGGTTGGAGAGTTAGCTAGTCATTTTGCTGGTTAGTTAGATGGTTCATTCAGTTGTTAGTAGTGTCTTGCAAATTATTAGACTGTTGTAAAAGCCTAGCTCTGGTTCTGTTATTAGCGGTAGCAATCTTCCGAAAACTAGTAGCTGGCTTATAGAATATGTATGTAACGATCTGCAGGGATCGACAGAGAGGGAAGATTATATTGTAGGAGAGCAATATAGAAGAGAAAAGAGATCTAAGAGAGAATATCTTGAGCTGCATATGCGGTGCAGCAGAACTGTGTTTTACCTTCCCCTGAGCTATAATAAAAACACAGTTCTATGGACGTAACTTCCATCTTGGAGGTGAACCACGTTAAAATCAAGTGTTATGCGATTGGTTTATGTGTTATGTTTACTTATGCATTTCTCAGTTAGTTCATGGACTTTGTTTACAGTTTAATGAATGAATGTGTTAATCAATTCACAGCAATATAGAAGGGTAAATATAAGTTAACGTCTTTGGCACGCTATTTATGGTTCATTTATGCTTTGCGTAAAACAGTCTCTATTGCAGTATCGAATAGCCTTCTATGTTAAGTCTTGCACGTCGACACGAGAAACGCTAAGTGCGCTAAACTGCGGAGGTAGGATATCACAGAGAGGTGATACCGCATCGGCAGAGGAGCTGCGGTGCACGATACTTCAGGTGAAGGACTTAGCGTTGGGCAGGAACTGCGTGTTGCACAGTGCATGGCAATGCGATAAGGTCGGAGATATCGCGAGTCTGGGAAAGTGCGCGCCGCAGGAAAGGATCGTGCGACAGTATAAAGGAATATCTCACGGATAGAAGAGCTGTGACGTGAGCTGGAGAATGCGCGATGCGCAGAAAGAGACCTCGTAGCTAAGAGAGCTGCGAGCCACTAGTAGGATTTCCACATAACCTGTTCCAAGACACTTGAGTCCTTGGCCAACCCATTAGAGTCACTTCGGGTGAGACTTCAGGCCGCTTTGCGGTCTGTCGCCGAAAGGGCGAGTGATATAGGGGTGTTGTTGGTTGATTATAGTTAAATTGGGTCTGCCCATAGTAGCCAACAACATATTTCCCCTTGATGTGTGAGGGAAGGATCTCATTGTATGGTCGATAGACATCATAGCATAAAGGGGAAATGATGACAATGGTGGAGATACTAGAGAGGATCGCGGAGGAGTGGAGTGTCCTCATTTGATTTATAGTGGGTTTTGGTTTGTATGTCTTCTAAAAAATGGATGAGGTACATATAATATCAGACATGTATACGACCAGTGCGGGAATACCCATGCTCGTAACAATGTCTCAAAAAATAAAAATGGTGATCAAGGCTCAAATAATGGAATTCGATCAATACATATTTAGAAGTGGTAGTACATCATGGTGGCCTCATTGGGAGGTTGGATACATAAACTGATCTGAAGAACTGATACATAGCAGCAATAGCATTCTCATGGAATGAAATATCATCACAATTGATGCTCTGTTGGATATGGAGGTGTACATAACTAGATGGAATCAATAACTGAGAGTCATAATCTCTGTGGTATGATATACATCATCCAGTACTAGAGATACATGGAATCATGACAGTGAGGGGATTTCCAACACTGTTGCCAACAAAACCCAAAAATCACAAGGGACATGAGACTATATGTGTCCCAAAAATAGACTCACTAATGTGCTAGAGTCAAGTGACAATTGGGGTCTTCGACCACATAATGAAACTATCAATAACCTATACGAAAATTAATGGTGAAATAGTGTAGCTAAAGTTGAGCACGTGAGACACAACCAACCCAAAAGGAGATAATGAATCCTTTCAAGTGGTCCAATGAACTCATCAACAAGGTGGATGAAGCTAAGATACAAGGACCTCTGGGTCTATCCTTTGGAATAGATGTGTTGATGTTGATAGAGAGAGACCTACAACTTAAAAAGGAAATGATGTTTCTTTGATAAAAGTGCAAGGGGTATAGCCTAAGATGTGGAATAGTCAGGGGACTGAGACACTAAATGGGGAACAAGGGCATGGGAGTACGGGGGACTGAAAATTCCTTTCCTTAGAGTATGAGGATAGGGATGACTTGGCAGTAAATGAAACTGACTCATGGGAAAGGGATCATAGCTGTGAGAATGGGGAGATAACTGCAATGGGAAATACTTAGTGGAGTAACTAGAATAGTGATATCTAGGGGATCCAAGGTAGACTCCTCACGGAGTGCTCTAAACAAAGGTGATCAATTGGGGGAAAGTTGTCATAATGTGAGATCATATGTGGTGGCGCTTAGAGACATCATTGTGGGCCTTCTTCATATTTGAAGTAGCACAAAGCAGGGATAGAATTATGCTCAATATGACACTATATCATGGAATTTTATCGATCCCGATACACTAAATGCTCAATGGTGTTTTCATTTTTATAGAGTCTGAAAATAGGAAGAAGACTCCAGTTTGATCTCTTTTTCATATGGTAGTATCCTAAGTCTGAAAAAAGATAAAATTGTACGAAGGAGATATCTCCCAACCTAAAGGGGAAGAGAGACTTATTTGTTGTAGGTAATCCGACTAGGATGGAAAAGGTTAAACCTATATTGATTGAATGGTAATTCAAATAATTTTACGAGCATGAACGAAACCAAGTTCTCTCGGTAGTATTTTCTTAAGGAGAGGGCTGGAAAAGAGATTAAAGACAACCCATAATGATAGTTTTTGTAAGGTATAGTTAAATTCCCGACAAAGAATAAAAGGATACAGAGGGAAATGTTCCTAGCTGGAAGCTGCTAGGGTGGTCCTTTTCTTTTAATAGTCTACATAGTTCAAAAAGGGAGATAAATGAGGCCACATAAACTCCCTTTAAAATAATTTAACAAGCATGAAATGAAGCAAGCATGCTCGAAAATCTTTTGATTCTTTTAGGAGTTAGAAAATATCTTAACCGAAACTCCACAATGGTCTTTCAACTAAGGAAGATATGTTCAATATACCAAAAGGGATGGTGATGGAAGCATGGATGATATAAATAATAGTGGAACAATGGTTGGGCCTCCTTTTGAGATGATGGTTGGTAGTAAAATAAGGCCAAGTTTGCAGTATGGATGGAGTGGATGACCCGTGAACAAGCCAATACGTGCATGGTGTGATTCACATGGTGGCACACAAATTGAGGTGACTCCAAAAAATTGCCAAAAAATTCAAAGGGAGAATGCGAGACGAGGGTCTCATCAGAAGACAGAGGATGGAAAATTGAAAGTAGTGGTGCAAATGACATAGAAAATGGATTTTGGATGACTCTGTGGTGCACAAAAGAAAAACTAGACCAACTAGAGGCCTGTAAACAGGGGGGCCATATGACATGTGTCATTTTCACTATGCAATGTTGAGTTGGAGTGGAGGGCCCCAGAATACAACTGTTGATTTCTTCCCACTAGACCGATGGTTTTTCGATCTCTGACTTGCAGGTAAGAGCTCTCACTGATCCTATCATTTTCAGTGGTGCATTTTTTTCCTCACTCTAGGGCCTTGGGCTACCCGAAGGTTTCTCGGGGTCGAGTAACACTTTTCAAGGGAAAAGGATTGACCCTAGTGACACTTATATGGCATACAGGAATGAATCGGTTGTACCTATAGGGGAGACAGGCGTGATCCAGGTCACACCTATGCAGGTGATAAGCGCGACCCAACCGCACCTACTCAACATTTTTGCGCGACTTGGTTCACACAAAAATGGAAAATAGGTGCAACCTAGCCCAGAATGAGGATTTTTGAATGATTGGGTTAGATATGAAATTTTTTCATCTTCATTATTCCTCAAGTTAGGTTGAGAGAGAGAGAAACCGATGATATTTGATTAGATGTGGAGGATGATGGAGCGGTATAAGAAACGGTCGCCCGGTGTGGGATGCTGAAGTTATTTCGGATCGCCTTGATGCGTTCAACAAAACTATTGCTAGAAAATTTGGTGAGTTACTAGGACTGAGAATTCGATTGTTTCATCATCCATGATGAGCATTTGTAGATAAACCTTCAATATGTATACCTTCTAATTGGCCTCCCACTCATGGATGTGATCAGCGACATCTCACCGAAGCTCCCCAGTGGGGTGTTAATGGATAAACTATGGGTTAGGAATTACTATGCGTCATAATATGTGTAGGAGACATACATACCAGTGTCTGACATAGAGAGTATGGAGACTCCTGTAGTGACATCTATGGTGCTGCGCATATTGGGATCGACAGGACCGCACAAGATCTGAG
Source organism: Pseudotsuga menziesii (assembly GCA_001517045.1). Lineage (NCBI taxonomy): Eukaryota > Viridiplantae > Streptophyta > Pinopsida > Pinales > Pinaceae > Pseudotsuga > Pseudotsuga menziesii. The sequence goes on from LPNX010945283.1 coordinate 44,774, forward strand.
GTGGTCATCTCTTGATGGTAAAGCGAGTGTTGAGGGTAACCTACTATGGGTGGGCCCATATTTATTTGAAGAAGGTTCAACGTGGGATGAACTGGTCCAGTTTAGTGGGAGGGGATTTAGGTTTCTCGTCATTATTGTGGTCATTTTTATTTAAGCGACAATCCTACATTGCAACTACATCTGGTGGTGTGTGAGGCGGGACCACCAGAGCCTCGCATGAGGAGATGGTATGAGATGATGATTAGAGAGGGAGGAGGATTATTGGGTTGCTTCTGCACTCAAGATATTTTCACATGGTGGTGGAAAATTCCTGTCCCCGTATAGGACTATCCATATGCTGGCATGGATTATCAGGGAGACCCAGAGATACCCCAATCTACAGGGAAGGTCTAGGGACTTGCAGATATGTATACATGATAATTTTTTGGTTGCATTCATATATACCATGCGATCATAGTGGTATCTAAGCATGTTTGTTATAGATATTGATGACATACTATGTGCATGTGCAGACGTCGCACCACACCCTCATGTGGGGTACCAGTGATGTAGGGGCAGGGTTGAGGGTTTAGATGCACCTGCTCACGGGAATAGACAACAAAAAAGTATGACATTAGAATCACTGTAGCTGGACATAGAGAGGTTACTAGAGGGACTCACTGATGATGGATGTCAGTACCTCGATGACGATTTCATCGTTACGTACTATAGGGCTTGTCTAGAGTGGATCTCTCTCATGAGGATGATTGTTGTTTCCACTAATTATGTTAGAAATATGACACATGTTGACATTCTTATGAATGAGGAGAAATATGAGAAGGATGAGGACTCAAATTAGGACATAGATTCAGAGGACGATGAATCGTACTATCATCTTTTAATGCTACCCCTAATGCATTTAAGCATGGGGTTTTTTATGATATGTATAATCAGTCAAGAAATCCTGTGGAGCTTCTCATTTTGTACCGAACATTATGATATGATATATATATGCACGTGGATGCACTTTTTTATGTGTTTTTATGGGTTTTTTTATGAGTCTCTTTTTATGATGATGATGATTCCTATATGATGTATATGACATATGTATGCATGACTATATGATGATGCATGATGCAGTTTATTTCCTATATGCAATGATTCATCTGCCATTCTAGAACGTCATTGGACATTTAGTATTCTATACTATAGATACTTCTAGGAACATGCATGATTGAAATGGGTTCAAAATTTCTAACCAAGTTTCTAGTGCGTAGGAACTTTCCAAAGAGGGAAGGATCGCTTACCGTGTAGTAGTTATTTAACTGTGATACAAGCAGTTGGGAGCCTAAGAAGACATCAAGGCGATGAACACCCAAATGAAGGGTGGTGATCAAGAGACTAGTGGCACTATTGTACTCAGCCTGGTTTTTGGTAGCAACACCAAAACACATTCTATCGATATGGATCAAGTCATGTGATGTGGAGTAAATGATCCACGCAGCCGAAGAGACATTAGGAGACCATCTACTTGCATCGTCAGTGAAAGAAACATATAAAGGAAAGGTAGGATCCATATGGAACACCTAAGGAAACAAACTATGAGACTCGTGGAAAAAAATGATGTGCAAGAAGAAATAACAACTATGATATATGGGTCTATATAGTGAGTGAATTTAGGCATATAAAATCTTGAGGTAGACACCATTATGGGGATTCTTCAAGATGCGACCATCACAATCAACAAGGAGATATCCCTCCTTGACGAGGCATTGATGGATGACATAAGCACCATATGACATGGATTCTATCTTCCCTTTTACAGTCTTATAATGGGCTTGGTCATAAACGAGGACGAGGTCCCCCTCACTAAAGTTGTGTGTGTGGACATGGGAGTCATAACGGGAATTTGACCGGTTCTTCAGTACTTCAATCATTTAGAGAGTGATGTGATGGTCCTCGTTGGTTTTTTCAAGCATAAGAAAGAGTTGTCCTAATGGTGAAGTATCAGGTACAAGTTCGACGCAAATGTGGAGTGATGGAATATGGAATTCAATGGGAAGAACCATCTCCACACCATCGAATAAGTGAAATTAGGTAAAACCAATGATGGTCTCAATAATCTCTTCATCATTGTGAAAATGGTGCAAGGATAGATGAGTTGGACCTTCCAGGATCAAGGATGGGAAAGGACTATTGGAAGTAGAGATCGTGTAAATGGTGTTGGTGTTTTTCGAGGAACAAAACTAGAGGGTGGATCTCCTTAAGGATGGTAATGTCAGACTCGGGGGAGCGTTGGTGGAGGTCACTAAGGAATGATCTGTACTCATGAAATTTTAGGCAATGGTGGGAATAATAACCATATGAGCCACAAAATGCACATGGATGGTTGGTGGGGAGAAATTTGTTCTTAACCAGAGGGAGGTCTAAGACATTGACCATTGGGGCATCATCAGTCTCGAATATTGTGTTCATATGGCTGTAACAGATAGGAAAATAGGTTCAAATTTGGTTCACATGGCCTTGGACAATGCATAACACACACGTATGATAAGGACGTGGTTCTTCAATCGCTTTGAGTGTATTTCCCCCAGTCTTCCTGAGAGGTCGAGGGGTAGTAGTAGAGACAAGAGGAGTCATTGGACTACCAGGAGGTGGGTTCAACGTCATCTCAATAGGTTGGATGGGATCTAGCACGACTTGTGGTGCTCGGGGAAGGATGGGGGATTCGAGGTACCACATGGGAATACCAAAATTGAAATCCGAAATGTTAAGAGTATCCATGCCTAGATTGCTCACAATACTGGATGGTGGAAAAAGGAAGGGAATCGTGTGTAGAGGCAATGAACACCAATAATTCCCTGAGTACTGTGGTTCAAGATGAAACCGAGGTTGTGAGGAGGTCGAAACATTACCAGATGTGATAGTGCAAAAATTCGATATGTCGGTTGGTGAAGGAGGAGGTGCGAAGGACAAAAATGTGTCAGTCAATGGAGCTTTGGAAAATAAAATCATGTCAACAACAGATAGGGAAGGTATGGAAATAGTTTCAATGGTAGTGTTAACAGTAAGGAGGACATTTTCTAGTTTGGTTGGTCCCTTAGGGTCATAATATGTGAGTTGGTCGATGTTCAAAATATTCCCATCATGAGGGAACATCAAGAATTGAAAGATGGTAGAGGCAATGACCTGCATTTCATACATATAATTGTGTCCTAGGAGGAGGTTGTAATCGAGTTGTGCATTGACAACCTCAATGTCAATCAACATTGTTTTCCATCTAACTTGAAAAGGACGTTGATGAGAATTCCTTGTGGTCAAGCAGCTCAACCATTGTAGGTGCGAAGGGAAATGGTGGAAGGTTGAAGGGTTGGGGATCCAAGTTTTTTCCAAACAAAAGTTGACATAACACATGTGGATTCTCCCTCATTAATGATGCATCGGTGAATGACAAAATTATGAATGGTGACCATAACTTGGAAGGCGATGGATGATAACATCCGAGGTTCTCCTTGATCCAAGTCGAAAGTGATCAACTGGAAATCAGAGGGATCGATTGCACCTAACACGTATAACAAATAAACATATGGGGTGGTGGAGTTAGATGTCTGATGGAATATTGCTCAATACCGAGAAGAGGGGGTGAATAAGTATTGTTAATTTTTTACCTTTTAGCCACTTATTTAAAAGTTTAACCAAAACATGGAATAAAAAATATACACAAAACATGTAAGAACAAGAATACATAGAACACAATTTTAATGTGGAATCCCAATAGGGTAAACCACCAAATTTTTCTATAATTCAAAATTGTATTTGTAGGAGTTATTTGCAAGCAACCATTTGTTGGAGACAACTATCTCCAAGTTTCTCAGGCACCACTGAAGGATGCACCCACACCTTGATTTTTACCTGCACCTACATACAAGGATACACCTATACCCTAAATTTCCAGCCACTATTGGAAGGAGGATAAGACCCCATTGTAGTCTTGTATCCTTCTCTAGCACCACCCTACCACCCTAATATGTTATATTTATTTCTCCCTCCATTCTCTATTTGGTCCACTAGTCTTTGTCTTATGCTATGGTTACATCAATCTCAATGACATCGACACATTTCTCACTCATCCTTCTTCGTATAAGTATCTTCATGTTTCCTATGAATGTACCTCTTCATTCAGGAAACATACCCTTTCACAATCATGCCCTTTCACATTCATACCTCTTCAAATATCCAATATTTTATCTTTTAATTGTAACTCTATTGATTACAGTTTTAATTAATTAATTAATTAATCAATAAAATTCTTTAGATCATCTTATAGCCTACGGGTATCTTTCAATTCGATTCTACTCATATGCTTTATCCTTTACTTGCAGGCATCCTCTTCCCCCAAAACACATGCTTCTTCCTTTTAGCTCCCTCAAGCGAGCTAACCTTCAATCTACATGCAGTGAGCTTTCTTATGCCATCTGCAAGCTTCCTCCTTTCTTGATCGATGGATTCACTTCTTCATATGCATGCGAACTCCTTCTTAAACCCTTTAGCTTCCTTAATGCAGGAGTCACTTTCTGTTCATGCCCACGGGCTTCTCCATCAACTCATGCTGCAGGATTCCTCTTATTTCATGCCTACAGGATTGTTCTAACCTATGAGCATACACTTTATGTGGGATACATTTTCCACAATGCAGGATTCCTTCATTTCTGGCCTGTGGGCTTCATCTTTCACAACACAAGCTTCCTTCATTTTTGGACTGCGATAATCTTCATCCTTCACATGTTTTTCTCCAGTTTTCATCTTATCTTTCCATTCGCCTCCAGGAATTGTCCATCTATTTTCTTGTCTGGGAATCATGAAACAAACTCCATCTTTTGGACTCTTCCTCCCTTTTTCTAAGGTGGTGATCATCATCCCTCTCCTGCTCATATGTATTTGTGTCAAAGCTTCTTAACTCCACCATACACAACTTCAGCAAAATCAATATCGGGCTTGAACTCCGTCGTTGCAGCAAAGAGATGGAAAACCCTCTGCTTTAACGACTTGATGGTGAATTTTCTTCCATTGAAATGGGATTAATAAGAATCAGGTGACCGACGAAGAAACCATTGGTTGTTGCGGTTTTGAAACAAGGAAGCATCCGTCGTTGCGACTCAAAATCCAAAACCCATCCGCCGTAGTGGTTTGGTATTGATCAACCATCCGTGTCTTGGGTTTGAACACTCATCCACCATATTGGCTAAGTACTCAAACACCTATCTGATGTTGCGGCTCTGAACTTGACAACTCATCCACTACTTGGAAACTTTCATCGTATCGGATCAGTCTTGAACACCCATCCGATGTTGTGGCTCCAAACTTGTCAAGTCATTGGCTAGAAATGTTCAACAAACTCATTCGTTTTATCAGCTCAGTATTGATTACCCATCTGATGTTGCAGCTCAAAACATAGAAATTTATCCATCATATGGGCTCACAATTCCAAAACCATCTTCCATATCGACTCTCAAGTCAAGAACCATCCGTCGAAGAAACCTCTGCCGCAGCGGCTCATCTTTGAACAACCATCCATTTTAGCAGCTCATAGTTGAACAACCATCTTCCATAGCATCTCATACTAAAAAATCACTCTCCGTTGTGCCTCATACTTGACAAGTCATCTGTTGTTGCAGCTCAGTATTGAACACTCATTCGCCGACAAACGTCCATCGTAGCGGCTTGAATTTGAACACCTATCCACCCTGGCATCTCAGAACTTGTCACATCACCTGCTCACATCTTTGTCTATCTGAAACTGATTTTTCCTCAACTTGGCATATATTCCTTTTACACATGTGGACATCACGGAGGAAAATTGACTCCATGGATGGATAGCCACTTCAACATAGAACATCCCCATGTCTTATTTTGAACTTTTTGATACACACGCATTATCTGAAGATCATTTGAAAGTAGGCATCTAAACTGCTTAATTCAACACTAAGAGAAAATTGTCTTTTACTTTGTAAAAACAATTTTTATTCTACTTTGGAAAATTGGTTTCTCCTTGATGTCATCACCATAAGGAAATCTACAATCATGCCTAGATATCCATTTCAACAATGAAAAATACCATATCAAAAGATAAATCTGTTGACACACACACAACCTTTAGTAGGCATCTTTCTGAGGCTTCTTAGCCATTTTTACGTCCAGTGGCGCAAAACCCTGTTTTGGCAGACCTATATCATTCTCCTCAAAATGTTTTAAAGCTAGCTGAAACCATGAATGGGTAGCCAAACCAACTAGCTATAGGATGGTACCATGGTGCAGGCATTCTCTTCCGGTTGCTCGGACTAATTTTGACTAATTATTCCATACTTAATCAATTTCTTGTTTTTCAGCATTTTGCCATATTTCTTCATAGTGATGTCATAATACAACAATGGCTTCAACTTCTTTCCACATCAACATTATATCCTCCATATCATCATTCATACCATGTCATGACTACTTTTGACTTCTTTTGACTTTTACTGAGTTTTCCTTGCCATCATGTCTTGGTTAGTCCTTTTTCATCATTGAACTCTTCTTGACATCAATGACAACTCTTGCCAACCTATATTTCCATATTTTTAATATGTGTCTCATTTTTCATTATGAGCATTTAATTGCCATTAGGATAAGTCAACATCCAGGAGTATTATGACATGCATCATCATCGTGGGCATCGATGTTGTCATCATCATCATCATCAATGCTATAGGGTACATCAAAGTCATCTTGATCATCATCCATATTATCATAATAATCATTAGCATTAAGTAGATCATCAAGAAAATCATCATCATAATTGTCATTATGGTCACTCATATTCCTTTAGTGTTCTTAATCACCGATTTCCATTACGATTCATGTCATGTAATTGTTAAGGTCATTTATATGTCATTAGAGTCATTTCGATGATAATAGGGTCGTTTAGATGTCGTTACAGACATATAGGTTCCATTAGAAAAAAAATAGTATCCAAAAGTGCTACCATATGCATAATCATCATTGACATCCACATTGTCATCATCATCATACAGTAAATCAACATCATTCTCGTCATCGTAGTCATCATCAATATAATTGTGATAATACTGAGCAAGGAACCCTACTATCCCACAAGAATGGATGAAATAGCCTTATACTTATCAAATCATATCCATATGCTCCATCATAATTATCGTAATGCATCATTGTCATGTTGTTAGGGCCAATCAGATGACATTATGGTCTATCAAATGTTTTTGGAGACACTCAAATTTCATTAGAGCAATTTAGGTGACATTAAGGTAATTTACCCCTCATTAGCATTAATCAAGATCCAAAACTGCCATGATTACGATCATTTAGGTTCCATTATGATAAATCAAGATCCAAAATTACTATTACATGAATCATGATCATTGACATTGATATATCTGACATTAAGTTGAACGTTTTCCGAATACAATTCCGAGATCTAAACCTACTACAATTCCTAGCGTGGTTCCTTTTGAAATTTCTAACATTATTCCAGACGATATACCTAGTTCTATAACTAGCGCTATGTTGGATGTTTTCTAGATGCAATTCCTGACTCTCTACTTGGTGCTATGTTGGATGTTATTCCTATTGAAATTCATGGTGCAATTCATGTTGCTAACCCTGGATCAATATATGGTGCTATGCTATTCCGGACATTTTTTTGGAGGCCATTCTCGGTGTTATATGGTATGCCTTTTTGGACACTAAATGGGGTTTTAAGTGGGATGCTAATTGGGACGATAATTGTGATGCTAATTGGGACGATAATTGAGACATTAATTGGTATGTTAATCATCATCCAAAATAGGCCAAACTTTTGAAAAATGGACGCTAATTGGGATGCTAATTGTTACACTAATTGAGATTCTAATTGGGACGCTAATTGGGATGCTAATTGAGACGCTAATTGAGAAGTTAATTGCGATTCTAATTATCGTCGAAAATAGGGTCATATTTTAAAAAGAGAAGAAAATAACGCCATTAAAAGAGCCATCCCATGGAAAAGCATCTACTTTGTCTAAAAATGATGAAAAATACACTAAAAGGGATAGTGGACCCTAAAAAGGAAGCTAAAAGAGACACTAATCACACGGTTTTGTTGTAGTGTGTTTAAGTTGTGAATATACCCTAGCCCAACAAGGACCATGAAGATGGGGATTTGCTCTCGTTCTCGAATGTAGGGACATTAGAGGAGTGTTTTCTAAATTAACAATTGTTGTCGAAAATGTTCAACATAGGTTAGAAAACACAACATAGTATAGCAAGAGAAGGTCCACATTGCTCAATGGAAGTTAAAACAAGTCCATTTGGTTAAAATTTAATATGAACAACGTGGGGTTTAAAAAAATTGTCGACTTGTGAATGTATAATGAGTATGCACAATTTGGGGCTCCAAAACGTCCACTTGATTAGAATAGAATGTACGTGCATGGTCATTTAACTTTGTGATAGGGTTATGCAAGATGGGTATTTAATAAATTTGGATTTATGTCAACGAAATCGGTGATCTAAGGATCCTTAGAAACCCAAATCAAAATTGAGTCGACGAAAATGCATTTATTTTCCTCGTTCTATATATAGTTACAATATAGCACTTCCATGAACTATCTGAACTCGTTCGAAAGACAGCCAAATGTTTGTGCGTGTTGTGGAGGCGCTCTCTAAAATCTTGCGAGCAGAAGCCTATAAACATGGCATGTGCAGCGTGCCAATTTTCGAGGAGAAAGTGTTCTCAAAGCTGTATATTCGCGCCTTATTTTAGCAGCAAGGAAACGGTGAGCGAGCAATTTCGTGCAATACACAGTGTTTTCGGAACCAGCCGCTTCGCAAAGTTATTGTTGGAGGTGCCCGATGACCAACGACATGTTGCTGCCTCCACCATATCATTTGAGGCAGAGAGTCGGCTCCGATATCCCATTCATGGCTGTTATACAAATATTTATGCTTTACGGGAAGAGGTTTATGTACTGCCACTCTCCAGTTTATGGTTTTGTTTTTAACTCGAGTAACTTATGAAACATGCATTGTGTCCCGTTTAGCGTCTTTTTCTTTTAACTGTCATTCTCCAGTTTAGTTTTGGTTTTAACTCCAGGAAAATGTATGTGAACCATCATGTTCCAGTATGGATTTCAATTTTGAAGTTTGTGGTAATTGCGCGAGAGATCTGAACAGATATTTTGCATGGCAGATTAAGAATTTGAATGAGGAACTTGCAGCTTCCTATGGTGAGCTCGCGGCCTGTGGTGCCCTGAATGGGGTTACAATAAATCATGGTCAGTATGTAAATAATGATATTCCTGAATATGTAAATCGCAAGCAACACGAAATACTCGATATCAGCAGCCCGAGTACTCCTTACGAACTCAATTCTCTTCTTCCTTTGGACGAGCAACAATCGATCCCATCCCAAAATTGTGCAGTTCATGATGACCATGCAGAAGCCGCGATGATAGACGAGGAGTCGAACTATTCAGCCGTGTGGTTGTCCGGTCAGCACAGAATGAGGAGAGACATGACTAACCTGAATACAACTTCAGGCCAACAGAACTTGCCAATTCAGCACAGTATGAGCAACGACATGAGTAGATTAAACTATTCCGCCGGGTGGTTGCAGGGTCAGCACAGAATGAGCAGAGACATGAGTAACCTGAATACAACTTCAGGCCAACAGAACTTGCCAAGTCAGCACAGTATGAGCAACAACATGAGTATCTTAAACAGTTCAGCCGTGTGGTTGCCGGGTCAGCACAGAATGAGCAGAGACATGAGTAACCTGGATACAACTTCAGGCCAACAGAACTTGCCGAGTCCGCACAGTATGAGCAACGACATGAGTAGCTTAAACGGTTCAGCCCTGTGGTTGTCGGGTCAGCACAGAATGAGCAGAGACATGAGTAACCTGGATACAACTTCAGGCCAACAGAACTTGCCAAGTCAGCACATTATGAGCAATGGTACATGAGTAACTTGAATGCAACTCCACGCAAACATAAAATTGTACTGGATTGCATTCGCCTTGGTCAATTTGCCAGGAATGCTCCAAGGTGAAACAGAAAGACTTTAACGTTCATCACCAGGATGAAGACGTGCAAGCAAAAGAAAGGAGATAACAACAGGTAGAAAGGAGATAACAACAGGTAGATCTTTAAGCGGTTCAAGCAGATCAACTGGACCATCTAAGTAATTTTTAAACGATATGCCCACTAAGTTTTGTTTGGTAGACCACATTGCTAGAATTTAAGGTGCAAAAAGGTTCTTGTGCCTTCGGCAATTCTGCATATTTTAGCTAGCTTTTGTAATTACATTTTACATGGATATTCTTTGATTAGGCATAATTTAAGAATATCCTTGAAATTTATATATAGTGTCAATCAATCTTCTAGGAAAAATGGAATGCTCATTTATCAATAATATAATATGTATATATGATTTTTTTGGCTAATCTTCCATTTTATAAGAAAATCTTGCAACATCTATAAGATATTGTAAAATCTTGGTAAATATTTCACGGAATTATAAAATATTGTAAAAACTTGACAAATCTTTCATCAAATTATAAAATATTGTAAAGTCTTCCTGAATTTTCTTCTAGAAAGATTCAACTTTTGATTCTGCAAATTACTAACTAAGGTAGTGCAATAGAAGAGCAAATATTAGAGCTTGAATCTCTCAACTCCTAGACACTCAATGCACAAATCCATGAATAAGGAGATGAGGGTTTTATTTATACATTCCACAAGTAGTGTTGGGTAATTTAGAACTGGAATTGTTGGTGAAACACAACTACACTAACTAGATTAACGAAAAGTGGGGGTTCCATTTTCTATCTCGTCCCTTAATGGTCTAATGGACATGTGGGGACCCAAATCTTAACATACCAACAAATTGATAGAATTGTAACTTTAGACTGTGGAGTGATTATGGCACCCACAGACCATTATTGCAACATGGAGTATTATGAAGGTCCGCAACCTTAATATAGTGTATGGATTCTCAATTAGCATATTTTGCAAACCTCTCATTTTTAATCTATCTGTTCAGAAAAAAAATAACATGCTTGTTTGTTTATAGATATCTATGCCACTTTTTCCTTTCTTTTGTTGACAATCAAAATATGAACTATGTTATTTGATGTAAAATCTTTAGAGTTACTTAGAAACTTGCAATGGTTATTAGAAATAGGAGCATGCACTAACAACGATAAAAAACACATGCATGCATCATTGTGCATATGATTAGAACTATTATGTTAAACTGAGGAGGTATTTCTATACATGTCCTTAATATTTTTGAAAGCAAGCAAAATGTGGTAAAATTGCTTCCCCCTCATTGACTTAAAAAGACTAGATATCAAATCGCATAATATCTACATCTTAGGTCAAACGTGCCCTGCATATATTATATACAATCATTATGGGAAAGAAGTATTATGTTCCAACTAAATCATAAATTCATCATACATAACTAGATCCATTTCTGGATGATGATAGCAATTACACATCAAATCAAATCTCCAAAAAACATTTTACTTTTGAATGACCCTTCTAAAAAAAAATATAGTAAAACAATTATCAAACCCAACAAATTTATGTCACAAATAAAAGTGACGAACTTTGCAATATGAATAAAATAATCTACTAGTACATTTTGGACAACTCTACAAGAGTACAACCAAAATAATTATCATTCCATTCTATGCCCGCCATTATAATGAGTGTGCATTCATTTATATTACAAACATCACAAACATGAACAATAATAGACATAAAACATGAACATATGCACTCTCATTAATGTATTATGTCTTATATCCAATAATAATTGTAGAGCAATATCCTAATAAATCCACATTTTTAACAATAAGGTCAAATTCAGTTTGAATATATAAAAAACATGTGGCATTTCTTGTTGATGTATTTGTAAATTCGTAATAGATTCTGATGTATATTATCATTGTATGTTGTTGTACCCCCATTAGGGATGTGTGTCACCCCTTTACGGGATGTCTAAATTGTGTGTAGACCTTGAGGTACAACCTCCGTTGTAAGTCGGGGAAATAGTCCCCAATGTAACATCATGTAATATGTAATTGTGGCCTGTCTAGGAGAAGTGGGCCCCATGTGAGATGACATGTACGATTGAGTCTTATATTTTGGTCAGTGACTTGAAAGGGTATAAATAGGGAGGTGCTCTCCCTGATTTATACACACCCACAAACCTCTCTAAGGTGCATGAGAGAGAGAGAGAGAGAGAGTTAGAGGAGAAGAGAAAGATAGTCGTTGAACATATCTTATTACTGCTTTTCATCATCTTATTATTCTAAAGAAGTTTGAGAGGTTTTCTCCTTTATGGTTTCCTCGATGAAAATATTTGTGTATTGTGCATCTTTTACATCTAATGCATTTTGTTGTACTTGTTATTCTTTCAGATAAATATACTAGATAATCTAATTAGATCTTAAGAAAATCTAACATGGTATCAGAGCCTCTCTAAAAGAAGGCAGTCTGCACCTGCAGGAAGTAGGGCTTCCTAGTTGAAGGTGTTCTCTCCATCGATCATCAAGAAAGGAGGGATAGGATAACTTGCCTCACTATGGCTCATATGTTTGTGGTAGCAGTTTCTGAATCAGATAAGTTTCACTATGTAGCCAAAATAAAGCTACAATGGCACCTAATAGAAATTAGGGTTTCATGCTTAAAAACCCTAGAAAAACTGAATTTAATCATTCTAGAACTTTCTCTATAACACGGTATTGGAGAAGGAGAAGAAGATGTAACTTTTACAGGACGAAGAGAAATTCATGTTGTACACTGTGTAAAAGTTTCATTCTCATATTCGATACACTTCACTAGATATGCTTCCTCCAAATCAAGGTTCCAACCTCCTCTAGAATACAGTCATAAACACGTGAGCTAGGGATATTTGCTATATATTGGTCTAGGAAGGTCCAAATGAAATTTCGCAAGATGTTGTAGATAGGGAAAAGACTATATTTTCTCTGGTACGCTTTTCATACCCAAAATGTGAAACAATGACACATATAAGTCCGTTCAAGTTTCCTATTCTAAACAATCCCCAAAACAGTCACCTTGGGAAAATCCAAATAAGTCCCCCTTGGAGGATCCATTTCTGCTTTAACCTATGGGGTTGGAAAGAAGGAGTATCATGATATCACAGTGATAAGCTTTAGACCTTAAGGATATGAAACATTGTAGATACAATAGAATCATATCACTCATTTCTGCAGAAGAAATTGGAAAACTAGGGTTTCCTATTTCGGGAGATTCCCTCTACTTTTTTCAGAAAAGGAGTACATTGGATAGCTCACCTTAAAGAGGTTCATATTTATTTCCAATAAAAAGTTTCAAATTCCAAGTTTTTAAAATTAGGGTTTCTCTAACAAAACCTAGATAAGCCAACTTCAGAACTAGGACAAACACCTGAAATCGGTAAGATCTGATTTTTTGTTATTTACATTTGGGGCTCTCATTTTAAAATGACTAATCACACCAGCTTGATAATACGCTTGGTGAAGCTGACATTTTTTGAGTATTGAAGTATAGGACCTTCATGATCCTTGAAATTGACTTGGATCAATATTTCAGTGAGGAAGTTCTAAGAGCCAAAGGGAGATGAGGCTAAGGCTAGAGCCAAGAGAATCATTGCAATCATCTCATCCCTCATGTGTTATCCTTGAAGACACAAAAAGGAAGTGTTTGATGCTCTGACAAAGAAATCAAAGAAGAATAAGATATTGTTATAACCACCTTGAATGGACTCCCAAGATAATGGGATTCATTCATTCGAGGAATGTGTGCGAGACGGAAGTGATTACCTTCAACAAACACTGGGAAGAGTGCATACAAGAAGAAGCTCGACTCGTAATAAGAGAAGAGAAGATGAGAGAAAATTAATATCAATCTCTCACGATTCAAAGTAGATACCTCAAGCGATGAGGAATATGAAAGAATCAATTCTTGAAGAACCTCTTATCTATCTTAGCATTTGGATAAGAAATGATGCTATTGTGAATGAACAAGATGATGAAGATGAAGGATCAAGAAGGAGTCTACCCAAGAAACAAATAAAGATAAGTATTCAATTTTCATTTAATGATATTTTTTCGTTGTGCATTTGTTTATATTGAGCTGATGTGTTATGCATGTTTGAGTATTCGCATTTATACTACTAAATTACACTTGATGGGTAAGAAATCAACGATCTTGTACATTATTCCATTACTACTTATCTATATTGAAACCTCTTTGTTGGCTTATTAGGAGTAGTACACACTCTTAATAACATTAGGGTAGAATGCATGTAGAATTTATTATATGAATACATGATATGGATGAATATTGTAGCATTGGATAAAATACTTGCATGGCTATGTGACATATATTTGTCCCTATTAATATGTTTTGGAAATTATGATATCTTTCTAATGATGCAAATGAATTTGACTTGTATATCATTCCAAAGAACAAAATGACGATAGTTAATAAGAGGAACTTGAATATTCTCGGGTCAAAGACACCATAGCAAAAGAAAGAGCTTCAAAAGAATATAAAGAGAACAGTAGATGAAGAATAATCCAAGATGAAGAATAATATGATGAGACATCCAAAAAAAGAAAGAGGAATCAGACAGACTCTAGTTATGTGACACTGTTGAGTGACATCATTGATGCAGATCCTTCCAACTATGAAGAAGTAGCTAAGAAGAAAGGGAAGGAGAGTACCAGTTCAAGAAGAATGATGTCTAGGATGCGGTATCGAGACTTGAAGGGAAGTCTTTAATGTCTTCCGTATGTATCTACAAGATCCAACATTCAGTATATGGAAACATTGTGGGATACAAGGTACGATTCATAGCACGAGGATTCTCATAGCAAGAAGGCATATACTAAAAAGAGACATTTGCAGCCACTGGGAGTTCATACACATGACAGGAAGACTCATGTGTGAAAATTAAATAAGGCCTTGTACGAGCTTAGAAGGAACCCATGGGATAACAGATACATGAGGAGGTTGAAGATCACCTAAAGTGATGAAGATATTAACCTTTTGCTACAAGGTTGAAGACAAAATCCTATATAGGATGACAAGCTCATAGATGGTGTGAGAAGAAATTTTCAAAAAGGTCAAAATAGAGGATCTTGGTATCCAGTTACCCTAGATTGATACATAGAATATTAGTAGAAAAGGAAGATACTTGTCACTCAAGTACGAAATGTTTCAATACATAGAGTATGAAAGGCAGAGGGATAATGATGCTCCATTTTAGAGGTAGTAACTACAGAAAATACTGAAGTTCAATATGGTACAATAGGATAGAGAGATTACTAATGGATTTAGGATTTACTCAGAGTAATGCATATTCCAACCTCTACTTCAACGTCGACGGTGGAAGACCATTGATGCTCCTATTATATATCGATGACTTGTTCCTAACAGGAAAAGAGGAACTAATTAAGGATGAAAGAAGGATACTTTCTTCCGAGTTCGAGATGAAGGAATTGGGTATGATGCACTACTTTCTAAGAATCGAGGTGTGGCAGAGTGTGAATGGAATCTCCCTTGGACAAGGGAAGTATGTAGTGGATATCCTAAAGAGGTTCGAGATGATGGAATGAAAGGCCATGGCCACACATATTACATCAAACCTGAAATGATTCCATGATGTATGATGAAATTATTTCTTCATGGATGTTGCGGATGAATACACGAATAGACACATGCTTTGCTGTGAATGATCTGAGCCAGTTCTTGATGGATCGGAGACATGCTCACCTAGTTGCAAAGCATGAAGTGAGGTACCTAAAGGGTACAGTTGAGTATGGGATCGAGTATGATATGAATTAGAAGACTAACCTGCATGATTATGTTGATTTATATTGATAGCGCCACTGAGAAGAAGAGCACCTTGGGTTGCTTCTTCAGTTTGAGATCCAGTATGGGCTACTGGTTTGGCAAGATGCAGTCCTGCATGGCGCTGAGTACAACTAAGGAAAAATATGTTGCCACTTGCTCGACTATTTTTGAGGTAGTATGCTTCTTTTGAAAGATACTATGTTATTTCATTGATCTGACTTGCAATTTTTGTATGATGCAGTGAGGAGCGATGAAGCTCCAATGTGTACTTTAGATTGAGGTTCCTTCAAAGGGGAAGTGATGAGTTGGAGATCCTTTTCGACATGGTGGCAGGCTCGGGCTCCCATAGTTGGATGTAAGTGCAGATCCTTTCCAACATGGTGGCAGGCTGGGCCTTCCATCGTCGGATGTAAGTGAAGATACTTTCCGACATGGTTGAAGGATGGGCCTCCCATGGTCATATGTAAGTGCAAATCCTTTCCAAAATGGTGGCAGGGTAGGCCTCCCATGGTTGGATGTAAGTGCAACTCCTTTCTGACATGGTGCCAGGCTGGGACTCCCATGTTCGGATGTAAGTATAGAGCCTTATCAACATGGTGGTAGGTTGGGCCTCCCATGGTCGAATGTAAGTGCAAATCCTTTTTGACATGGTGGCAGGTTGGGCATCCAATGGTCGAATATAAGTGTAGAGCCTTTTAGACATGGTTGTAGGCTGGGCCGCGCATGGTCGGATGTAAGTGGAGAGACTTTTCGACATGGTGGTAGGCTAGGCCTCCCATGGTAAGATGTAAGTACATAGCCTTTCCAATATCGTGGAAGGATGAGCCCCCCATGGTCGTGATGGAAGTGCTGAGAGCATGTCTGACAAGGTCGGAGGGTAGGCCTCCCATGGTCGTTGATGTAAGTGTTGTGTTATGTGTATATGTATTTTGCTTCGTATGACGATGAGATGATCCGAAGATGATGAGGTAATAGTAGGGTACACAGGTGTTCCAAGGCATGTAATCAGTCCTGGGATGCTCCTTCAGGTTTTGCAGTGGCATATAACCAATACTGGGAGATCTTGTAGGTTTCGAAAGAGGCATATAATAAGTCCTAAGATGTACCTACTTTATGGATTTCTCGCATAAATCATGAAGACAGGGTAGAGGTCTATGCTTACTTCCAGCATGAAAAAGGGTTTGTAATGTAGATGAAGACTTGACAGAGGACTAGGCCTACATCCAACATGAAAAAGGATTGGAAATGTAGAAACTTCCAATGACAAATAGTATGGGATGATGGTCAAATTATAAGAAGATGATGGTAGCATCTATGATGAATAATCTGTGACATCGTGATGATGATGATGCGATGAAGATCTGACCATATGTGTTGATGACTTTGTAGAGAGAGAATACCTTCCTAGTTAAGAGGGAGTGCTGATTTATTTGTCACTTCAGAATATGTTCTGATGTATATTATAATTATATGTTGTTGTACCCCCATTAGGGATGTGTGTTACCCATTCAAGTTATTTCTAAATTTCTCCTAGACCTTGAGGAACAACCTCTGATGTAAGTCAGGGAAATAGTCCCCAATGTAACATCATGTAATATGTAATTGTGGTCTCTCTAGTAGAAGTGGTCCCCATGTGAGGTGACATGTAGGATCGAGTATTATATTTTGTCAATGAATTGAAATTTTATAAATAGGGAGACTCCCTCCCTCAATTATACACACCCTCACACCTCTCTAAGGCACATGAGAGAGAGAGACAGTATTTTGATCATCTTACTATTCTGAAGAAGTTTGTGGAGTTTTCTCATTTATGGTTTCCCTGATGAAAATCTTTGTGTCTTGTGCATCTTTTACATCTTATGCATTTTGTTGTACTTTTTATTCTTTCAGATAAAGATCCTAGATAATATAATCAGATCTTAAGAAAATATAACATCTCTCCATTAAGAGTAGCATCCACTCACAACATATAAATGTCAGTAGTTGTTTAAACATGACAAGGCATAGAATAAATCATATCTTTTGATCTCTATAACACTTTCAACAAATACTCATATAATAAAATAAAACGAATGAGGGCTCATAGTCAAGAGTGCCATAAATTTCAAGAGGCCTAAAAATGTATCCATGATAAAAAAATAAATTTAGAATATAATAATCTATTTTAACCATGGATAAAAAAACATAACATGTTAATTATTTGATGAAAAACGTGATGTGAATTTGTATTCTTTGATAAATTGCATGTGCAGTATGCCACTTCAAGACTTGATATTTTGGCAATGGAGATGTTATGTGAAAATTAAAATGTCGAGAAAACTGAGAATGAAAAGTGGAATCACATGAACCAAACCCTTTACCCTATAAACGCAATCCGATGTGGGTGAACCATAAATCACCACAGTCTTTATATAGAAAAAAAATCCCTTATTTTTCCCCCAATATTGGAAATCAAGGGATGAAAGAAGGTATCACATGAAATTGACTAAAAATATATGCAAATGCAACTATATTTCTAAATTACATGGAAAACGGAGGGCAAAAAATACCTTGGGATCTTCCATTATTGAAAATTTGGTGCAAAAGAGTGATTTCACTAGATTTTCCCTAGAAATTGTCAGTGAAAGATAGATTGGAGGGATATTTTGCTAGGGAGAAAATAGTTTTTTTCATTTTTCTCATTAATATACGGGATGCCATTCATTTTGGATTTTTTTTATTTTTTTATTAAATATTGAGATATTATATTTTAGATGAAAAACCATTTCTATACAAAAAAATCAACCAATAAATTTTTCGTAACCCGTTAATATAGACAATGGGCTAATATAACTGCTAAAATTATCCATGGTGTTAAGTCATAATGGGAAAAAGTATTTATAAAAATAGTTTTAAAATATGAGCAATACATTTGATTGATCTTACATATTTTTATGTGATTATGGTATAGTGAAAAATTGTAATTGTAATATTTGGTCGTTTATTTGTTATTTCTTGAAATAAAAATAACCTAGTGGTGTTAAGAAGGTGATAGAATCATTAACGCTTAGGTTTTAGTTCATTAATATATTGGTTAAATATAATTTATTAAAGTAACATGTTTGTTTTTATTATTTAATTATTATTTTACATATAGTTAGATTTAATTGCAAAATTAGTTTTCTTTTTTAATTGAAATATTTTTTATGATTAAAAGTATAAGTTCATGATCATAAAAAAAGTATTTTTTATTTTATTTTTTGAGACTTTGAAAAACAACCTTTCCTCATGATACACTTGTTTTAGAGTTAGTCCAAAACACAATCACTACATCCTATCTCTATTCAACATAATTATTTGACTATGAAAAAACTAAATAAAATTAATAATAAACTTCACATTATCTAATTAACTAACATATGTATTTATGTATTTATATATATGGAAA
Organism: Pseudotsuga menziesii; assembly: GCA_001517045.1. Lineage (NCBI taxonomy): Eukaryota > Viridiplantae > Streptophyta > Pinopsida > Pinales > Pinaceae > Pseudotsuga > Pseudotsuga menziesii. Next base: position 64,106 of record LPNX010945283.1, read on the forward strand.
TATTTCATTAGTAATTTGAAAACAAATTTTGTTGTCTAATTCATCCAAGAGTAATCATTATTTAATTTTTTAACCTTAAATAATAGTCATTGTCTAACTAGGATATCCACATACTTTGTACTTGGATCATGCAAAATGGTTAAGAGACACTGATGAAAAGGAAAACACATTATAATTGTTTTTTTAATTGTTGGCTACATGATATCACATACATTTTTTTTTGTTATCTATATATAAAATATTTCATATCAAATATTTCATATCAGGTGAAGTATCTATCATTTATTTTTTATATATTTTTTTAAATATTTCACATCTTTCTAGTTATTTGAGGTTAAGTATCTACCAGTGTAGATCTAAATCCTAGGCTCTATCAAGCATCGAGATGGATCAAATTTCTCGAGGTGCAAACCTCTTCTTAGGTATCCATTGATTTGATTCAAACCAAAAGACACATCTTTTTATTTAAGGTCCACATATAATTTTATTATTATTAATATTTAATATTATTTATGGCCAACATATAATATTTTTTTATTATTTTTTATTTTTTTAATAATGAACATTGCATCATTTCCCCACACATGGTTTTAAAACCATATGCAAGGCCTCCTACAATCATGGGTTGTTTAGGAGGCCTTGCACATGGTTTTACATGGTTTATAAGCCATGTGCAAAGCCTCCTAAACCATGTATAATAAAACCATGGGTTGTTTAGAATTGAATTATGCCTTGTGAATAATTCAATTTTGTGTTTGTTTTCTTGACTCACATATTTTTTTATGGATAATTAAATTTTTACTTTTTTATTATTTTGTTAAGTAGGAAGATTAAAATATCTCTCCCATAATATTCACTATCACTATTGTTTTTTGCCGACATGTTACAAACATTATTAACGTTACATCACGTTACAAGATCTCCCCCATACTAGGATGTAGAGCGCCTCTCGGCGCGACTAGTTCTTTTTATAATCATTTTTTTTTATAGTTGTTTATTCCAAATTTTTAGACTCCCATGGAATCAAGGTTGACAATACACTTATCTCATCCTAGTGCAATCTTGGAAAATTATAGGTAGTAGTCCACCTAGAATTCTCAAATAAAAAATCATTTCTACATAATTAAACAATAATCATTCTCTATTTAGAGATGAATATAGGTATAACTTCAGTTTCTTTAGTCAACTGTATAAAGATTAAGTATTGGAATAAATATGGCCATGTCTTTGGTTAAAGATGTTCGGGATTCATTGAAATGTTACTTTACAAGATATAGATGATACTAAAAATAATATTATTTCAAAGTATAAGTTGTGTTGTAATGAAAATTTAGAGGATATAATAAAATTAAGATATTACAAGGAGGTAGTTAAGATATCAAGAAAATTACAAACCTTTTCTAAAACTAGTGGGCTAAAAGGATATGTCATTTTTGTGGGACTATGATTTTTTATGATGGAAAAGATTTCCTCTTATATTGTACTACTTACACCCACATAAGCTTTCACTTTCCAATTTTTGGTTAGAGTATCAACTTCTCAAGCCTTCAAAACTTCAATCCCATAAAAATTATAGGAATTTAGTAAAACACATCTCCTAGATTTTTTAAGTACAAAATGAAAATTAAAAAGCAAATCCAATAATTCATTTTTTTTCATAAATTTTTTTTTTTAAGTAAACTTTACATATCATCATCACATAATCCTTGGTCACGTATAACTAAATATAAATATCTATTTCTTTACCAGTTACGAAGAACACTTAATATAAAAAAGCTTAAGTGAACTTTACATATCATCATCACATAATCCTTGGTCACATATAACTAAATATAAATATCCATTTCTTTACCGGTTACAAAGAACACTTAATATAATATATAAGCATTTCACACATACAAATAGATATAAATATCCATATAAGCATTTCCCACATACAAGTAGATATATAAATTTCCTGTTATGAACTTTACGGAAACACTAAGACACTTAAAATAAAATAAAAAGTATTGTGTATCCTTTAAACAAATAAAATAATATAAATTTATTTTAATTTGAATTTGAAAAAAGAATATTATTTATCACCGTTGTTAAACAAAAAATACACTTCGAGTCAATATTGTACAGTTTATTTTTCTCTTACATCTCAACAGAGAGATTCATAAACTAGCTATATTTATAACCCACAACGAGCAAAACAAACTCAATTCACCAGACAACCACAACCGCCTGAAGGGGGCCCGCGGATTATAATCATAAACCTGAAACTGTTTTCATCTCTCAATAAGTAGCTACAATTATTCAGATACCTATAATGAAGCGATGAAAAACTCCACACAAGCAATATACGAATCGCAGCACCAAAAGTTCAGAGAAGTTGTTTGAGCCCAGCCCAATACCGACTTTAAAACTGACTGTAAAACTTTTGGAGAATGAGAAGTATACAGCCACTTTAAAGTTTAAACAAAACCTTAACTAGGAAGGCAATAAGTAGTTTTATTGTAGTTTGTTGAATTAACACTATCCTGATCGTTTTTAAAAAGGATTTACCAAGCCTAAAGAGTAATAAAATTTTTGGAGGTGTAAAGCATTTATCAAGAATTGTAATTAAAAAAATAGTTTATTTAAAATATCTATATCACATAAATATATAACCACCATCCCTTTTATGATATTTAGTAAAATTATGGTCAATATGTAACATTTGATGATTAACTTTAGGGAATGCTCAATCTTCACAGTAGCATAATCGTTGGGCATAAGGTTATATCATTTAATCATACAAACTATTTTAAACAATTTTGAGTAAACTTATAAGTAACCAATTCTATTAACCTCTTCTTATTAATTAATCTAGAAATGTAACAATAACATTCATTAATTAGCAACTCTTTTAAATGCAAAAGCTTAAACCAATTATGTGGTTATTATGTTATTATTATGTGGTTATTATGTGGATACAAACTCTCAACACAAATATTTACACTTAGTCCAACATAATAACAATCTATATGATAATCACTTAGAATACATCATTGAGAAAGACATATGTATAGCTTATTCTTGTCTTAAGGAAAGATATGAAGCATACTTGAACCGTAACAAAAAAAACCCCTTAATAGTCAAACAAATACTTACCTACAGCTTGTATAAGGAAGATATTTTTTTTTTTGTAAGCCGCTTAAATCTATTATAATACAAAGGAAAAAATTACAGAATTCATCATGACCAGAGGAGGTAGAAGGCAGTGGAGCCACCACCTTGACCTCTCAAAAGATGGTCGTCTGAGAGTGCCAGAGGCGAAACTGTTCCCCTTTGAAAGTAAATTCCGAGGACCATAAACTAACATAGTTACATATTTTGACAGTGAAATGACATAAACAAAGACAAGAGCCTGGAAAAGACACAGGAAATGACCCAAATAGACATAGACTTAGTCTTGGAGAAAGACACATGCATTGAATCTGCAATAAACATAGACAAAGGCAAAGGACTCGAAATAGACACAGGCATAGGAAATAGACATGATAAGAAAAAAACAAAAGAACCTGGATAGCTTGAGCATCAAATAGGTGGAATGTATGGAATTTCTTCAGTTATGGGGAAAGCCCATCATTCCTCACGCGACTAGCTGGGTGAGTTGCTGGCAACTTTCGGATGCATCTGAGTGTGTAGCTGCTGTGGAGCAGGCTATTGGTCAACCATTGCCTTCAAGCGCTTGATTAACAGCTCAACTGTCGAGGGTATGGAGAAGGCCATAGAAAGACGAGGTGCCATGGTGTACCCAGTTGCACTGCCACTACCACCTCCAGTAGGCAGAACCACGCCACCCATGGCACTACTGCTTCCACCACCACCCCGACCATGGTTTTCCCCATGTAACCCTCCATGGCTTGAGATACCTGTATTTCCTTTCCACATGAATGAGCTCTCCATTGTCGTGAGTTGAGCATCTATTTCTGAGATTCTGCTCTTCACCATCTGAACCGTGTCGCTGGCATCCACCAAATTGGTAAGCATGTCCTCCATTAAATTGCAAAGCATGTTCTTCATGAGCCCGTAGTGATTGATTTGGCTACCATCCTGACCTGTTCCCAGCTTCTGATTTAGAACATGGTTCTCCCAAGCATCCACAAGCACATGAACCCTATTAGAGATGAGTGGTTTATAGTCTGCAATCACTTGAAAGCTATAGCATCTCTATGCTTTTCCCCTGCCCGAGGTGGCTCTTCGCGGAGTGCCCCACTGCCGCGACATGCTGATGCAGAATCACTTCTTCTTCTAGAGAGTATCAATTAACAAGATGCCTTCCATGGAGGCAGAATCACTGTGAGTTTGCAGAATCTCAACAAGCAAAGGTGTGTTCTTAGCTGAGCAGAGTTGAACCTTCATATCCAAATACCACACCACCGCGCTCAAAATATTCTCCCTTCATTCCATAATACATGCCATGAATGTCGATGTAGAGCATTGAAGGCTAGGATTGAACCAGATATTTGACACCCGACGTCGTAGGTGCGGAGGTGATGGCCTGATCAACTCCCATGCTTGGAGGATGATGAAGTTTCTTGTAAGTATCATCGCTACCGATTTTAACACGATAATCTCCATGCGTTCGTCGCTTAGATCGAGGGACGGCTTGCCATTGATCCATGGATCATTCACCTGCATCCAGGAGAGAGAGATCATTTTTATCCAGTTGATTTCTTTTGAGAAGTATCTGAGAATCCAAACAATCTTGTAATGTACCTTCCACTAGAGCTAGAGGATATTTCACCCCGGAGTTAGCTAAGAATTCATCTAGGGCATTGGATTTCCTGTGCACATGGTGGAAGGTAATCGCATGCATGCACTACAGGAGTGTGGCCAGACAGGTGAGACTGTGGGTGAGGCGCCAGCTAGAGGTGACTTTGGCGATGGATGTGTTGTGGAGGATTTTGGTTTCTAGGGAAAGGATGATGGCTGAGTGCCCTTCCACAATTGCCGGAAGAATATTTTTCCTGCCAACTATCATTAAACCAGCAATTGTACCTTCCAGTTCCTCCGCATTTTTATGTTGTTTCCCATGTTACCATATAAAATGTGGATGATGATTCCTTTATGGTCTTTGATTGCTCCTCCGAAGACATCCATGCTTGGGTTACCCTTGGAGGCGCCATCGAAATTTATCTTGAATACATTTTCAGGAGGAGGTTCCCAATGAAGAGAGCTTGCCACTTACATGGTGGGTTTGTTGCAGGGAGACGGGACGACAGAGGTATTGAATCTTAGAGTGACCATGATGCTTCTCTCATTATGGGTGGTGGGTAGGTCCTCGCTGGACCATCCTTTGCCATGGATTGTTTCCTAAATATTTTCTTTATTTCCTCCCAAATATTTTACATTGACCCTTCAAAGTTCTTAAATATTCTGTTTTTTATTTCTTTCCATGTGCTCTAGAGAACGAATCTCGAGGTGAGATTCCAGAGATGATTCAGGATGTTACTTTTAAATGGAGAGTCCCTCCATAGATGAATAGTGTTAGTCACATTACCTTTACTTCTGTTTGTCAATCTAAAGGATTCCGCAACATAATCACATAAGGAGTTGGTGAAGGGACATGTGTCTAGGACATCATCTATTGTTTTCTGATGACCATTACATAGGAAGGATCTAGAGGGTCCTTGGAAGCATTTTCTGGCTAGATTTTCCTAGGTGAGGATCCTCCTATGTAGGAGAAGCTAGAGAAAATTAGATATTTTGGGCCATCGAGGAGGCTTCCTAATATGGTTCCAAATAGAAAAGTTATGGCGGTCCGGCATGATTCACAGAATGTCATATGCCTCTTTGACTATGAAGGTGCTAGATGGCCTGTAACCCCAATGGATGATGTCCCCTCTGTGATTGCATTTGAGCCGACAGTTGCAAATTTTGGGCCAGACAGAGTCGACAAGTTCTTTGCTAGGGAGCACATTCCAGGTAGAGGGATCTTTCCAACAGGGGAAACCCCCGGACAAAGGTTTCCATAACTCTTCAACTTTTAGGTGGGAATTATGTTGAATGTATATCTGACCCATAGGATCAAGTATTAGAATTTTTAAAGATGGAAGTTGCTTCCAAGAGACATTCCAAAATAAAGCCTTGTCCCCTACTTTTATTTCCCAAAAACTTTTCTATTGCACTAGTTCCCTTTGCTTGTTAGCTTCCTTCAAGATATGCGAGCCCAAAATGTCTTCATCAAATATGATTAAGGAATGGGGGGGGATAATATAGAGCATACTTCCTGTTCCACCATTTGGTCCAGGGAGAGTTGTTTTTAGAGATTCAAGTCCACCAAATTTTTGCTGAGAGCACTTGATTGTTAAGTTATAGATCTCTAATTCCAAGGCCACCCACTTTTTTCTTAGTGCAGAGTTTCTTCCAACTTACCATATCCCAGCGACTATTTTACTTGTTACAAACCCAAAGGAAGGACCTTTGGAGAGATTTGATGGCTTTCAACACCCATTTCAGGGCTGCAAAAACATAATAGAGTTAGAGAGGCATATATTGCAAGGTGGACTTAAGGAGGACCGCACGGTTGGGGAATTTAAGGGCTCTGAAGGTCCAGGAAGAAAGACGGTTCTCAAGTTTGTCAAGGAGTTCCTTCTAAGAGGCATGCTTGATGGCTGCATTTAAGAGAGGGGCACCCAAATATTTAGTAGCAAAGGATGAGACTGAGAAGCAAAGGATGCGAGTGATGTTTCTTTGGGATGCCACCGCAGTATTGAAGAAGAAGATCTGAGATTTTTCTAAGTTTAGGGAAGTTCCAGAGGATTCTTTAAAGGTTTGTAGGATCGAGTGAATAGTGCAAGATTCTTGGAAAGAAGAATGACCGAAATGGATATTGTCATCCACAAATTGTTGGTAAGCCAGTCGGGGGGCATTGTGCATGGATAAGCCCCTTAGGGTGCGAGCTGCCATTGCTGATTGAATCATGCAGCCTAGACCTTCGGCCATGAGGATGAAGATAAAAGAGGAAAAGGGGTCCCCTTGATGGATACCACGCGAGGGGGAGAAGGTGGAGGAGGGAGAGCCAATGACCAGTATGGAAAAAAAGGTAGAGAAGATGACATAGAGGATCGACTGAACCCAGTCTTGACAGAACCCAAAATCCAGGAGCATTTTTTCAATGAAGGACAAGATAAGTTTGTCAAAGGCTTTGGAAAGATCAAGTTTGAGGATCATGCCAGGGTTTTTGGTGTTTTTTAGAGAGTGTACCACATCATGGGCAAGGATAATTCCATCATGTATTTGGTGCCCTTCTACATAGCCTGATTTCTCTAAAGAGATGAGGAGGGGAAGTGTTTTAGTCTATTGGCCACAACTTTAGAGATGATTTTATAAATGACATTGCAGAGGGAAATGGGACACAACTTACCTGGGTGAGAGGCGCCAATTTCTTTTGGGATTAGCACTAGATGAGTGGCATTGAGGGCCAGGAGGAGCCATTTTTGGGTGAGAATCCTACACCAGATCAAGTACTTCCTCTTTGAGCATATTCCAGTAATGGTGAAAGAAATTAATGGTAAAACCGTTCGGTCCTGGTGATGTACCTTCTACCATTTTTTTGACTATTGCTTCCACTTCTTGCATGGTAATGGGTTGCATAAGGGATTGGTTGTGCTCATTGTTGACTAGAGGGGGGATGTGCTGGATTACGTTTTGGATTGAATTTTGATGGGAGAAATTTTGTTCAGAGAGGAGACGTGTGAAGTTCCTGGTAATATCATCAGATCTTTCCTCCTGCTCCTCCAACATTTCTCCAATTTCTGAATGCAATTTGCTTATTCTATTCCTCATCCGGTGTTGGATGGAGGACTTGTGGAAGAAGCTTGTGTTTTTATATCCTTCTTTGTACCATTTGAATATTGCTTTCTAGTTCCAATAGATAGCTTCCTGGTCATATCTCTTGTTAAGTTGGTTCAGAAGCTCCCTTTCTTGGAGTTTCGTTTCCAGGGTGAAACCGTGATCCATGGTGTAGTGCTGGATGGAGGATAGATTTTCTTGAATACCTACTTTATCCTTGAAGATATCTCCAAAAGTGTTTTTATTCCAATGGCGAAGGTGACCACACAGCCTCTTCGGTTTTTTAAGCATGGTGGCCATTTTTGAATGCCAGTCACTTTCATCTCCTCCCACTAGGAGCTAACAGAGTCCATGAAGGTTGGATGACTGAGCTAGAACTTTTCAAATATGAAGGTTTTATGGAGGGTAGTTCCCTGACTATTCCAGGAGAGGGCTATGTTCTAGTGATCCAAACCAGCCATGGGAAGAACATAGGCATCCAAAAGGCCACCAAGGGGGAGAATTTGATCTGAAACAAGGAAATGATCAAGGTGTTTTGCAATTTGATGAGCTCCTCCCATTTATTATTCTAGGTAAAGAGGCCAGAAGAGGTTTGAATATCCACCAATGCACAAGATCTGATATTGGATTTGAAGGCATCATCTTCAATTGAAAGAGCTTTGATCCCACTATTTTCTTCCTCTAGATTGGTGATCATGTTGAAGTGACTACCGATTAAAATGGGAGAGTTTGAATGAGAGTTGCAGAACTAGTATAAGTGATTCAGAAGGTTCATCTTGGTGTTCATGATTTGAGGGCTATAGATATTCATAATAAATCCCTTGATACTGGAGGCAAGGATGTGAAAGGAAGCGGAGATTGAATGCGGGAGGGGGCGGTGTGATCTAGGGAGATGAGAAGAGGGTTCCGACTTACAGATAATCATCCAAAGTCCCCTTGAGCATCTATCACAATGGTAAGACAATATTTCTAGATTTCATTCATCATCTGAGAGATGATCTCATTGGAGCATTTGGTTTCTTACAGAAAAAGGATACAAGGTTGATCTTTCTGAATCTTCATTTTGAGCATTCTTTGTTTAGATAAACCATTGATACCCTGTACATTCCAGGAGAGGATCCTAATTGGATAAGAAGGTGTGACCTTCCATGTCTGACCGTTGATACCTCAGACATTTCATGGAGGATCTTCCCATGAACTAGTTTTGAGGGTTCAGTAGATCTACTTTTTCTATTATGGGTTGGGGCTCTAGGTCCTCTTGCATCAGAATTGGTTCTTCAAGGATCTGATCATCCAGAACTTGGAAGTTTTTACTAGTTGAAGAGGGGATATCACGGGTATTCCCTTGTTGGGGTTTCTTATGGTTTTGTTTCTTTCTGGTGGTCTACTGAAACCCTTCTTCATCCATTCCTACCCTCTTTGTGATTTCTTGCTTTTTGAGCATGGGGTGTTGTTTGAATAGGTTCCCATGTTCATGGAATTTTCAACATCTAAAGGGAATGTGTTCATAGTCCAGCGGCTCGATCCAGTCAGTGTCTTTGTGGGAGAGGCATATTACATCTAGAAGGTCCTAAGCAATGTGCATATAGACACATATTCTAGCATAGGAGGTGGTTTTGTTCATTTTGGTTTGATATACCATGCGAACAAAAGTCCCAAAGGTATTTCTGATCTCTTGGAGGGTAGATTCATCCTAGTAATCTTAAGGTAGAAAGAACATGCAAATCTAGACAGGGCCCCAGGAGAAATCCTCTTTTTTTCTGGGAAGAATCGCTCTACCCAATTTCGTAGATATAGGCCTGCAGAGTTAAAAAAGTAAGGTCTATCGTCTTCCAATCGCGCTTTGTCCTCCAAGTGGTGAAACATAATAGTGAAAAATCCTTTGGACCCTAGTTGTAGGTCGAGGTGGGATTTGGGTTTACACTTTGGTGCGATCTAGCCTTTGACGTCCTGTTCGGTCAGCCAGAAGCCCATAAATTTCCCAATCATGGATTGATCTTTCATTTTTTGTTTTCTGGCATTGATTATTTCTTCCAGGAGTGATAAGGATGGTATTTCTATTGTGGATGGAATACACAATTTTTTCAGGGTATGAGGACTTACTTCATTGTTATTACATGCGTCAGAATGGGGCTTGTCCTCTATGCTGATGTCCTCCATTGGGATGGGAATATCTTCCATACTTATCTTTATTGTGGAACCAGACTCGAGACGTCCCTCTAACAATTTCAGCGCATCCTTTGACTGGGATGTGCCTGGCGCCCTCCTGAATGTTTTCGTCACGATGTAGAAAATGGCCAAGCTGACAAACACATTCAATTCTAGCGTTGCTACATCGAGATAGGTGTGACAGGTGAAATGATCTAGAGAAGGATGAAAACCCTAGCGGAGCGATTGGACATCATTTACCCCATAATATGAGGAAGATATTAGTCCTTTAAGCATAACGTGTATTATTACAACCATTGAGAATATATTTTCATACAATTTACAAATCTATCACAATCATCTTTCAAATTTCATAGTTGACAAGGAAAGACATGTAGCTTTAGCGAGTTACTTAATTTCAAAGATCAACATGGAGATTGAAGGCTTAACTTCTACTTTCCTCCCAACCACTTGGCACTTTGTCTCACATATGTTTTATTCTTTCCCACATAGATTTCACCCCTAAGCAGGGCATGAATCAACTAGAAAGGAATTTTTTTATATCTAGAGTCCACTAATCTCTTAGTTTTATAACTCATTTGTATTCATTTAGTGTTGGTAACTGTGCTCTATTTTTCTCCAACTTCTTCAACGCATGAAACAAAGGTCTGCATAGTTTACTTGTTCTTCAAAATACATAATTAGACTTAAAATTAAACATATCTTAACTCTGTAACTACACCATTAAACAAGTCTTGGGCTATTCCCATCATGAACGCGTTCATGCTAAGGGTATAATTCACATACAACAAAGATATTAGTAATGCATGTATCAACTATTTTGATTTATAATGTTCGTTAAAACCCTTCTGCCTATTCTTGGGCATAATAATATAATATGACTAACTATTTAAAACAATGAAGACGGAATAGTTAACTCAATGTTATATGTGAATATTCTTTAAGTATATATATATATGAAGATGAGATAGCTAACTCAAGGTTCTATGTGAAGATTCTTCATATACATATATATATATATATATATAAACATCAATCGACTATAAGTTCTAATGGGTGCAACTTCATTCTTGAAACTATATAGGTTTGATATTTAGTTGTATTATTATGAAACAACAAAGTATTTAGTTGTATCTTTCCTCTCTTTTAACATATAAGGAAGTTCAAGAAAAAAGAATGTGTGTTTGACACTTTTGTGGATATACGGAGTTATGTCGAAGAAGTTCACATATCATGACTTAAGCTTTCTTTGATTCTTTACTATTTAACAAAAACAATTCAACTACATAATATTTTCAAGGACCTTATATATATAATTAGTAAAGGAATTGATTCTCCAAAAATTTATATTGCTCCCCTCAAATCCTAACCACATACCATGCAATATATATATATATATATATATATATATATATA
>LPNX010945312.1:727-33269 GCA_001517045.1 Pseudotsuga menziesii
ACAATATAGGATATCGGCATAATCCTCGATATGTACACATATATCTCATCATAATATGACAACAATAAACTCATTCATTTGCCATGCACCTAGCATAACATTCATTATTTCAACATATATCTGTAACGGTATCCACGTACCCATCATTCAGTAACTTCCATATATTTGACATAATTAACACATGATACATATCTAAACATGACTACCGACCATAATACTATCATCACACACACACACACATATATATATCGGCAAAATAATAGAACCATATGTCCACAGTGTCGTCAAACCGACGAGGTCGCACAATCAAACAAATACAACATATAATAGTAGTTCAGGTAGAAATGTCAAAATGGGGTGTTACATATTACTCCTAGAGTTGTTGAGGTTTGTGCTTTTAAGAAGTTACATTAGAGAGAATTTGAGGTCAAAAATGGGCCTCCTAAGAGATGTACTACAAAAATATAAGATATATTAAAATATTATGAGTTAGAGGTTTTATGGGGTAGGTATATATGACAACTCACCTCCTACACTACTTTTTATGCACATTATAAATAACCATGGTTGAGTTACTTTTCTAAATTGACTATAAATAAAATTAATAAAATAACTCTAGAATGATGTGACTAAGATTCATTGTAAATTCCCAAAAATTTATTGTCCATTAACATTTATTTGTCTTGAACTTGTAAATAAAATTAAACAAAAATGAATTTAATTTATTTTAAAAGTACAAGATTATATATATATGTTAGTTTGACATTATGATATTAAATACAATTGAGTGAATATATAATTTAAAATTAAAAAACATGAAAATGATAATATATTATTTTATAAAATAATGTGAAATTTTTTTTTATGAATTATGAGTACTTTACCTGAAAATGACAATAATATTATTTTATGAGAAAGTGAATTGTGAGTACTTTACTTGAAAATGACAATAATATTATTTTATGAGAAAGTGTGAAATGACTTTTATTGTGAGTACTTTATTTTATGACTCAAAAGTACTTGTACCACTACCTTGGTTAACTATGGATTTTCATCCACCATAGAAAATGTGACAAATAAGCATTCTTAACTCATGCAATGCCACCTCAACCATGGGGGATGATGTCATCTACTAGAATGTAATTGGTTGATTTTTATAGTGCATTTTGATCCTTTTGAGGCCCATTTTTTACCTCAAATTCTCTCTAATGAAGCATAGAAAATCATGGTTAGTTCAGCTAGCCACTGGGACTAAGAGAAAGGTTAGTGAAGTGGTAGAGAAATGTCCATTGGTTATGGATAGATTGGTCGCTTATGCAGATATGAATTTTCTACCACTTAGTTCCTGTAATACTCCAAAAATTCGTAAAAATTTAAAAATTTTCATGTAACATAAATTGTCCGTAGTCATCACTGCCTAGGAACAATTAACTGCTAACGGTTACTTTAAACAGTATTAAACTAGAACTGAATATTTTGTTAATATCTAGTTCTGTATACTTATTAATTTGTTTTCATAATTCCATGTTAAGGATTTGATTTAGCAGATTATGATCTGGAATAACAGGAATTGAAACATATGTTTAAATTCTAGTATTAAGTTTGTTTTATTGTCTTATGACAAGTAGGAAAGAACTTCAGATGAGATCGAGGCTTACTTAGCTTATAGCTAATGCAGTGAAGTGATGCTTCTTTTACAGGTCCTTTACATGTAAGAAGTTTGTTACCAATTTCCAGATCAAGATTATTATCTCAACTAGCATAGAATAAAATGCTTGTTAATTTATCTGTTTTACAGCTTTGAGCATTAAAAGAGGTATTGTTAATCTTATTGTTTATGTTCTTCATAGTTAATAGTAATATGTATTTTTAGTAAACTGAACTTAGCTCAGTTACTCTTCCAAATCACTATAACTAGATCTTGTTTGTTTAATTTTTTTATCATTCTATTTTCAGTTTAAAGCCTGTATGCAACTTTAGTGAAAGGAATCTCGTATAGCAGTTTCCTTTGTTTATATACATGATGCTGAAATAACCTCCAAGGTTTTTGTGTTTTTACAATATCAAGTTAGCCTAGGAAACATAAGATTTGAGTATAGACATTAAGTACATTAACTGAAGGACACACATAGAACCAGCACTAAGTTAGTTTTTAAGCTATTCCAGTACTTATCAATTAGAGGTGCACTAATACAACTTGTATTTCTTTAAACTATAGTGTTATTACTTTTTATGTAAGGAAGGATGAATTATTTTCTATAAGAAGTCTATCATTTTTATCTTTTGTATAATTCCTCATCTCATAAGGTATTACTAATAAACAACACCCTAGTAACTTTAATCATGATATCAAATCAATATCTAAGCTAACATGCTAGTTATGCATCTTTCTATAGTTGCAAGTATATATATATATATATATATATATATATATATATATATATATAATTGATTTTAATTGTTATATTTTCTCAACTTGCTACAAGGTACTTTATTATACAATTTATCCTTGGATAGTTTCTTGCATATGTTTTTCTTACACGTTGCAAAGATTATAAATCCTACTAAAACCCTAGTATAATTACTACCTATCATCTTTAATTGTTAGGAATACAACCATATATATTGACCATGATGAAGGGTAAGAAAATTTATAACAATGTTATATCATAGTTTTTATTGATCAAAAGCTTATTATTTGCAAGCTACTTCAGATATTTTTGAACTATATCAAAAAACCCACAATTTGTAAATCAATCGGGGGACACGTGGTTGAAGTTCCAAAGATAGAATTTTGACCTTTTAGTATTTTCCATATAAGGTCTTTTAAACCCTAAAATATCGCCTTTACCTATCTTTTACTTTTCTCTGGAAGAGAGGGCCGCAGGCTCATGGCTGCTCGACATGACTGTCACTCCACTGTGTAAACTTCCTTGCCATTAGTCTTCTTCTTCTGTGTGTAGAGGTGTATTTGGATATTGTCTCTTGTTTTATGGATGAACCCCTCTTTTCACTATTACCTAGCTCTGTAAAAACAATGCACCTATCGTTACCTTACCTCTACAAGTGTTATTATTCATTCACTGATGCATTGGTGAGATGATGAGGTGAGCACGGCTCTTGGCTGGTTTTCGTAGCGTGGCTTGAGTTGTTGAGTTACGTGGTCGAGTTGGATGTAGAGTTGAATGTCTTCATAGCCTGTCTTTAGTGTGGCTTAACTCTGTATCACCAAGGTTCTTCTATCAGTATTGCATAGTACACGGCGTGTTTATTCTTAAGAGGGTTTTTCCATCATTTCTCAACGAAATATTTCTCTGGTGGCTAGGGTCTAATATTGTTACCAGTAAGAGGTCGATGTCAACCTTTAGGTAAGATAATCAGTTTTAAAACGAAGTTAAGATTCTGCTTTTTGCACCATTAATTATTTGTAAAAGTTTCTGATATTTGAAGGTTTCAATTGCAGGTGCTTGTGATTGCAAAAGGGTACTGAATCCACTGAAGATCACCCTGCACGAACTCCATGTTGCGTAACTACTTGGTAAGCCTCGGTCTCGCTGAGGTTTCTCCTCCAGTGGTGTATGGTGTTTGTTTTTGGTTGATGTAGTTCATTGGGTTTCTAGTTTTCAGCTCGGTCGTGGATACACTGTGTTGTAAAAACTTTGGAAGGCCATGTGGCCGATACTTTGATATGTGGTTAAGTTTAAATGAAGCCCTTGTGGTTGTTTCTTGTTGGGGACTTAGGGCTTTAATAGCCGAGACTTGAGAAAGAAAATATGGGTTTAGTTTGTTTACAGTTTTGTTATTTTGATACCGGCTTATAAGTCGTGACTTTGTAGGGCCGTAACTGATATGTTTCAATATACTAGGTTTTTAGATATTGTTTAGATTTTCTTTTAATAAGCTCGAAGCTTATTGATTGTTCTTATGTTTTGATAATATATATATATATATATATATTTCCTGTGATTTTAAAACGAAGAAGGCAAGCTTGTAATGTTTCGTTCTTTTGGTTTATTCTTGTTGAAATTTAACCTAACAAAGGTTGTTGTTAAGTAAATTAATATTTATTTGTTTATGTGTAAAATTGTAACTAAGGGTTCAGACATTAGGTTTTTAAATCATAACTTGATTATTACTGTCAGTAATGGTTAAAAGAACAAGAAGTGAATAATACCTCATGTATCTTTATTGTTTCCTGGTTGGAAATATATTAATGGGTTTTTATTTACATGTTGTTTATAATTTTCCAAGCAGTTCTTAATATTGTTTCCTTAGGGAGGATGTATTAATTTTGCTATGTTCTTTTAATTGATGCTTATGGTTATATAAACACAGTATGTAAGCTTTAATTTTTTTATGTATTAAAGATTAACCTCTCTGTTAGTGAAAGAGGTGGTAATGTTATTTTAAATTTACAGTTTCTTTTAATTAGGTTTTATTTATAAAACCCTAATTTCTCTTAGCTTAAGTACATAGTTAGTATTTGATTTTCAGGTTATCGTAGTTTTCATTTTACTTAGATGAATTTATTACAGTAAATATCTAGCCTTGTTTATTGTTTCTTCAAGTTAATATTACTTATTTAATTTATGTTTTTATAATAACTATTAATTTTTATAATAATAGACTTATAGTAATAATCTATCTACTGTGTAAACAATTACACATACTAAGTAAACCTATACTTTTAGATCTTTCCTAAACATATAGATGTTTATGTTATTCAAATATTCTGCCTAAATAGAGACATCTGAAATAAAAAGAAATACATACATACGAATCATTCTTATGAACCTGTAAAAGATAATAAATCACATTCATGCATACTTCATTCGATTCTTTCTCAGAAATTAATCTAACCTACTCTACTAGAGTACTACCTTTAGAAAAGGTGTGGAAAAATACAATTAGGTATTTGTTTATCTATTAGTAAAACTAGCAATTCTTTTAATCAATTACCCTAACCTATCTATTCTAGCATTTAACTATCTTTTCACGGTATAAGTACTTCTTTTAACTAACCCTAGCAGTAGCAGATTAGTATCATAACCTATTATTGCTTAAACTTAATCTTTCCAGATAACAATAACATTTAAAAATATAGATATATCAAGTAGAACCTGGAAATATAGATGAGGTGACAACAGCTTAAGGAACCTGTTCGTCCCAACCAACTCCTGGAGAAAAGCTGGACTGCAAATCTCAGGACCCCCGAGCTTGTCTCCTGGTCTACATGGTAGAAGTACTGGGTGAGATATGTAGTTTAGTAATCCTCTGCAACTCTACTGAGTGTTCAGCAGTCAATCAGTTCTGCATGCAGCAGTATGAACTCAACTTAGAGTATTTTCACTAGTTCAGGTCTTCAACACTTTTCCACTCAAAACATAATTTAGCTAGTCCCCTCCATCGAAATTTCTTGTGCACTTCATTCACTCAGAATTTTCACAAGTCAAGAATGAGCAGCCTCAGCTGCCTTCAATGGGAATTTTTATTAGCATGCCTAGGTCTTTTGGGTTAGTTTTCACTTAATGAGCCACCTTCTCTTGTTCCACTTTATTGGGGAACATGACCACAAAAATAGGGAAGTTGCCTCCTACAACAACTAGAAGTAGTTTGAGGATGCTTCCAAGTGTCAATATGCTCTCAACCCAGCCTTCTCCACCAAGTGACTAGTAAAACACTCATTTAACAACTTCCCTAAGTTGTTGTCTCATCTTTCATTTATTTATTAATTAAATATTCAGCAATTACATTCAATTATCCTTGACCCCACTTGGTCATTAATTACAAACTTTATAATAAAATATATCATAATTTTTCTTAAAACATAAAATGTTTTGCAAATTGGGGCATGTGACAACTACCCCTTGCTACCAGCTTACCCCTAAGTTGGATAGCCATCAATTCGAACCCTTGCATAAGTTTCTTGGTCATATCATCAAAATATGACTTAATGAGTTTCTTAAATTAATATATATCATCCATAACTTCAATAGGTTCCAATACCATGCTCTTATACCACTGTAATGTCCCTTTTCTGAAATTTTGGAGAAAATTACAAATTGGGCAAAATTCGAGCTTAACTAGTCATGACTCTAGAGGGTTCCAACTTTCACCAAATGGTCCCGAATTTGAAAGGAAATGGTATGGTGAGACTTAAAACATACCAAGGTGGTTTATGGAAACTTTTTATCTAACTTTAGACATCTGCAACCTTGTTTTGGGATGATGACAAAAGGGCCAAAATTACTAGGAAATTGTGATGAAATCCCCCTAGCGTGTAGGCCAACTGAGCTTCCCAAATCATGTATGAACCTACCAAATTTGTAAGAAGAGTATGAGGAATGATCTAATACATCATGTAATTTCATTACACATGGTTATTAGTTCTACAAACTGGCTATATAATTCGACATTCGTTTGATAACTTTCAATGAAATTGCTTATGGGGAAATTGCATAACTAGCTTGATTTTGACATATGAAAGGTAGAGTTAAAGGCTCATATCATGAAGTGAAATATAGAGACCATATAAAACATAACAATTTTTGCCCAGACATTATTAAACACCATAGAAATCCTCTCATAGAATTCTTGTATACAACTCATTCAGTATGGGAGTCAAATACAGGAAAACTAGTGAATTAGTAGCATGGAATTGCAAGATTTTCACATATGGATTTCTTTGATTTTGACCACAGAGCATAGGGACATGACAATAAAGAGTAAAACATCATACATGACTTCCACAACATCATCAAACTCATAGAACATCCCTCATACAAATCTGATACACGACTTCTTCAAGATTGAAGCCAAAGTCATGGAGACTAGTGATTCAATGGCATGGGAATGCAAGAGTTTCGCATATGGATTTCTTGGGTTTCTCCCCACAAAGTATAGGGACATGAAATTATAGTGTAAAAAATCATATATTCAACATTATCCAAATCATAGAAGACCCCTCATACAAATCTGGTATAAAACTACTTCAAGATTGAAGCCAAAATCCATGAAAACTAGTGCCACAATGGCATGAGAATGCAAGCCTTTCACACATAAGTTTATTGGAATTCGAGCTGAATAGCATATGGGAATGAAAGTAGAGAGTCTTACATAATATATGGCTTCCCAAAAATCATATAAAATTCCTCATACAAATCTGATATAAAACCACTTCAAGATTGAAGCCAAACCCATGGAAACTAGTTATTCAAGAGCACGAGGAATGCAAGCCTTTCATACATGTATTTCTTATACTTCGACTTACAGAGCATATGGAGATGATATTACAAAGCCATACATAATATACCCAAGCTTGGGCATCAAATTTCCTCAGCAAAGTGCAAACACCACTCCAACAAGTGCACCATCAACATGAGAGTGTGGAGGAATGGAGAAGAAGGAATGAGAGAATAGGGAGATATATGAGAATTCGACTGTATGGAACTTCAACATGCAAATAAAACCCCTTCATTAAGTTCCAATGAGAGGTATGAATGGCATCTCCATCAACCAACTTGGAAAGGAATCCAACTCCGTCGAAATTGGTTCACAAGCAGGCAAAGTGAACACTCACCGTGCAATGGACAAGCAAAAGCTCTCCAAAATGCCAAAGGCCAATTAACAAATGATCAAAAGCTATTTTCATTCATCATGACATCCTTTTATTAACTTCATGATGCCTCCTAAGGTCGAATTTCCCTCCATGGGATTCCTCCAACTCATCTTAGTGGTTTAGTAACTCTAATGACTCTTGTCTTCCTCTTCATGCTCCAATTCTTTCCCCTATTCGAATGGATGCCTATAACTCCTAAATTCGACCTCTTGGTGGCTATTTTTATCCCTGTCATGTCAGAATTGTCATGTGTCTGCAATCAGGTCTGAATTTGTCATACTTGTTATAGAATCTTTCAGCATTTGTTGTCATAGAGTGCGTGGAATCTCCTTCCAAGTGGCACACCTTGTCTTCTAGTCTCTTCCTCTTCCATGGCTCCTATTTTGAAAAGACCAAAACTGTGTAAAAATGCTTAACTCCTACATTAAAAGTCTCTGGATTGATATTTCCATGATCAAGAAACATGTAATATTAGTAGCATTGCATCGGTTAACAATGTGGATGCTGTTGCAAAGTTCTACAGGGATGTTTTCTATTTTCTTTCCATTCACTTAATTATGCAAGAGCAAGGATTGTAGCTATTTCTCTTGTTTGTAAATACTATGTATATAGATTTCTATGGAAATGTTCATAATTTCAAGTGAGATTCAAAAAATTTAACAAAGTAAAAATAAAGAAGTCAATTTATCTATTAAATCACTTTTCATTAGATAAGTCATATGCCATTTTAAGTTCAAAAGGTAAGGGACATTAAAAGCACAGCATTCATCGTTTTAGAGTTTATTTAAAGATTTTCTTGGTGACAATATGTTACATAAGTCATAGCTAGATCACTTTTCATTAGATAAGTCATATGCCATTTTAAGTTCAAAAGGTAAGGGACATTAAGTCATAGCAAGTTTGGGATGTAAGCGATATTTAAAACCCTTTAGTCATCTAATAATAGCCATTAAAATAATTTTCTAGCGTGTACTTTGTTACATAAGTCATACATTGGTCACACATTTTTTTGCAAGGAAGTGAATCCATTAACCTTGGTCGCACTTTTTCACAAGGAGGTGTGTGAAAACAATTTATTTATACCTTTGATTAAAGTATTGTTTAAGTTTTTGATCTACCTATTAAAACCTCAATTGAATGTTTAAAAAATCCCTTGATTGAGTGTTTTTATGAATCTATTAAGACTTTTTTTTTGGACCTCCATTCACCTCTAGTTTGAACCCCACACCTACGTCATGGCATCTAACCCAAGAGGTATGGTATGTGGCATTTTTTATAAATAGATTTTGGAACTTTATATTATTAAATTTTACGTCATTCATTTGAATTTTATCTTGCTGGAGTAATTATATACTTTTTCTTTTATATATTATCTATCAACAAGTGACAAAATTTTAATTTTTTTTTAAATTGTATCACTTAGTAGCATTTTTTGATATGACCTTAAGTGGGTTATATATGGGGTAAATGTACGTGTAATACGATTGATTTAATAAAAAGGCTACATGTACAATGAGTGACCCTAGGTATATATAGAGGGCATATTTAGATGTGGACATGTAATTTGGATGTATGAGTGTATGCATATATTTAGAGGAAGTTATCCAATTCTTTAAAGAGTTATTGTGTAACATGTTTATTGTCTCTTTTGGAGTTGTCCTCCATGTTCACATTTTGTGTGTGTTGCTTTATTATGATATTTTAAGGATTCACGAAACAATGATTGTCATTGTTATTAATGGAACAACCACTCCTTGAAATAGCAAGAGATAATGCCCTCTAAACTTAATATTGATGAACGAATGACATTGTCATTGACGTTGTTGATCTAGAAACATTTCACTAAGAAATCTTGTCCATGCAATGGTTTAACTAAGACTTTTTCTTGTATATTTGGTTTAACTAAGATTTTTTCTTGTATATTTGGGATGAAGGTGGGGAAAATACAATGTCAAAAATATTTGTGTGCACGAGGATATCACATTGATAAATAAACATATATTTATGGAGATGAAAAGGAAATCCCTTGAACATCATAATCTTAAACAACATAGGTTTTAGGAGTTTCACATGATAGTCTTACACATAGGTTTATAAAATTAAAATTAATTTCACTTTATAATACAAATTTTAATGAGTTTTTATTTTAAAATCATTTAAGAATTTGAAATTGATATTTCAATCACATCTTCATTTTCTTTGCACATATCTTTATTAATGGTTTGAAATGAATTTTCTTTCATCTTTGACTCAAACTTTTAACAACAATGTGATTAAAAATCCAATAACATGCCACAATGGTTAGGATCATGTGTTTCCTCTTAGGATGTCATAAGTTCAAATATGACCTCTATAGACTTTAGTAATATATTTGTTGTGTGGATGGTCCCTTGTCCGACAAACAGAGGTGTCTCATACACCAATTTGGTATCTTGCTTGATTGTGACCTTAAAATTAGACTACTACTACTACTATTACCAAAAATGATCTTAATCAACATGCAAAGCCATAAGAAACTTTAATTGGATCGATTTTTTAACAAGGATGAATTTGAACCACGACAAACAACTTGTGTTTAAGGTTTCGTAGTTGTTGCTTAGCTACTACACCTAAAATATATTTGTTTCAAGCTTGAGAACAACTAGATTTGCAATGATTAGCTATAGATTGTCATCTTGTCACACTCATATTATCAATTTTTGTAGTGAGCTCATGAATGGGAAAGAATCACGAACCTATTGCACTCAAAAGCATTGGATTTATGCCACTTTGTGTCCTTGAAACTTGTTGTATGAGAATGGTTTTTACTATGTTTGGAGTTCAAGTTTGTTGAGGGTTAAAAGAGCTTTATAGTTGTGGTCATTGGTTGAAAATAGATCTCTATAACCCTTCTAAGTGTCCAAACTTTGTTAGCTCTTGGAACCCAGCGAAAAGACCTAATGAATTTAAGAGAAAAACCATTAAATGATTGGAGGAAGTTTTAAAGCTAGAGTGATTACTTCCTCTAGAATCGAGACAAAAATCCCTCATCCTATCAGAATTTGGTATGGTTGGAAACTTTACTGGCCTGTGGCCAAGTCCAAGAGCATTGGATTGTAATACCCCAATTTTGACTTGGAATGTATTTAACCGAAATTATGTAAATGATCTAATTATGCTAGTATGAATTTCCAGTGTGGTGCTCAAGGCCAAGGCCCAACTAGTGAATCGCTAGGCATGTATGATGTATATATGTTTATTTGGACCCTATGGTTGGCTTATCATGCCAATTCGAAATGTATGTAAATATTATGTTGGAAATTGATAAAATGGTCTAAGATGGCTATGTAAAGAGCACTAGAGGGTTTATGATTCCACTAGATGGGAAGAGGAAAGGGGACCTATGGGTGAAATAAATCCTATGTTGCCAAGTGTTGACTTTAGAATTCATCCAAAATCTGCCACTCACTTTAAATTATCCAATTATTTACTTTTTTAACTATTACCCAATCATTGATTGCATGTCTGAGGTTGGTGGGAAAAGTCACTTCATGTAGTTATTGAAGCA
This sequence comes from Pseudotsuga menziesii, assembly GCA_001517045.1. Lineage (NCBI taxonomy): Eukaryota > Viridiplantae > Streptophyta > Pinopsida > Pinales > Pinaceae > Pseudotsuga > Pseudotsuga menziesii. The sequence goes on from LPNX010945312.1 coordinate 11,893, forward strand.
TGGGAGTTGTGACAGTTATGTCAGTTGTCAGTAGTCCATTTCTTCTATGGTTAGAAGCTATGTCAATTGTATTTTCACCATCATGTCTTATCCCTTAGATTCAACACCATTATGATCATTCTTCCATGCATGTTTTCCTACACTATATAGAGTTTCCTACTATTGTTCATGACCATGACCAGATTGTGTTGAACCCAGAAATTCGAATTTAGAGACATAGCTGAATTTTGGAAAGGGAACATTGATGTTTGTAAGTGAGAAGAGAGGTTGGGAAAGCTCGGAACCCTTACCCATTGAGTTCTGCCACTTGTGAATGCTCACTGAATTCTTAAGAAGCCATAGTTAACACTACATGAGGTTCTCTAATAGCATACAATAGATTGGGCTCTTACTGCACACACTGGTAAGAACTATAAGGGTTGGATTCCCTTAGGGAAATGTGGATCAGTGAAGGGGAATTCCTTCCTTGTGTTGTGTGGGGAAGTTGGAAGGAGTGCCATGGTTGTGATGGATCGGAGTGAGATCTCTGTATGAGTTTTGGCTAAGCAAGGTGAGTAGATGTTATCAACCAAAATGGCACTTCTATGTCCGTGTACTGACTCCCAATATGTCAAGACACAAAAGGACAAATATGATTGAAGTAGCCAAAACACTATAGATGTACATGACTGTTGATACATAGTCTCCTAACCAGCTTAATATATTTTTATTTGGAGATTAGGGTTGCACACACGAGTATTTGCATTGCAACCTACGTGTACATTAAACATGTGAGTTTCCTTAAAGCAAGGAGCGTGTCACACACGCCTTTCGTATATTAATACTCACGTGTACCTTAATTTAATTTTAAAAAATATAAATCACGATTAGTCAAGATCAATTGAGTCCCTAATCATAACTATCTAAACTATCTCAACCATCCTAACCTTCGAAACCTCTCTATTTCTCCATGTATAAATAGAGGGCATGGGATGGGGCTAATCAATAATTCTTAGAAGAGCAAAGTTATGCTGGTGGTATGCCTTCAGACATCTTGGAGCAAAAGAACTCAGTTTCCTCGGGTTGCATAGGATTCCTTGTTTCAGAAGCTGGGTTGTAATCTCACCATTCTCTGTTTATTAATAAAGAAAGTTCTTCTTCCAATCTTTGTATTGTTGCATTCTTGTAAATGATGGATTATGAATTGTTTTAATTATTTTAATATGAATATGCATCTCATTAACCATTGATATATATACAAGAGATTGATGGAAGAAGTTTTTCTTTGCAGGTGAATTGGAGAAGCCCTGGAAGCTTTGGAAGAGACTAAAAGAGGAGAAGACAAAGCTCGGATCAACCGTCATAAGCCAGGTATGCTAAGTTTCCTTCCTATTCCTATTTCAATTTCTACATAAGCTTATCTTTTGCAAGTTTCTTAGTAAGTTGGTAACCCCAGAGACCCTAGTTTACAAGAGTGCATTGTCCTGAACAACAGAATCGGTGACTCCATTGGGGAGTCCACCCTGCTGTGGGTCCATTCTTTAGGTTCCCTTACTAGCCTTTGCTTCTTTTTTATTATGGGTGTGATTTGTCTATGTTTTGACATTGATTTATAGTTTGGCATGTTCAGGACCCTTTTACTAGTCTTTTTTCTTTGAAAAAATTTTAGTAGCACACACGAGTTGTCTGCATAGACAGTCACATGTTTCACTGTGTACACACTGGTTTCCTTTTGGACAGTTGTGTGTCGTATGCAGGTTGTCTACATAGACAGTTGCGTGTTTCCTATACCTTTCCTTGGGTTCATTAGGATTTTCTTGTCCCTGTCTATTGGCCTTTTGATTTCTTGTGAGGGTTCTGTTTATGACATGACTCTGTGATTCTGAGGTTTGTACGTCACATCGTTCACTTGATTCTTCAATTCCTTGAGCTTTTTTGTTTGGTTTTCTTTCATTGGTGAGTGTAGGTGGTCCTCTTGCTTAGTTTGTAGGTTTGAGTTTGTGTGTTCTAGGTCAGTGATCAAGTCCTTTGAATACTTTATGTTATGTACCGCTTCTTGTAGTCTGAGTCTATCACTCTTCTTTTTGTGGATCTAGTGAGCTTTTAAGTTTGATAGTTCCTCCAAGTCAAGGTTTGTTCCAGTTTCTTCCATTTGTTCTAAGTGGGTTACTTTGGGATCTTTTTTCCTCATTTCACTATTGTATGCTTAGATTAGTCAAATTTGCTCAAGTTTGCATTCATTTGCATAGTAATTTTTGAAGTTATTTAAAAAGAAAAGACAAAAACTATTTTATACTTTTTCATTAGGTTGCATTCAGTATTTATTTTCTCTATTTTTCAAAGGAAAATTCAAAAATTCTTAAAAAAGAGTCTTGTAGTTTCTCATGCTTAGTTTTAAATTCATTAACTTTTATTTACAAGAAAAGAAAAGAAAATTTGGCTAGGTAATTGCATCTTGCTTTGAATTTCTAGCTATTACATCATGTTTGCTTTCTTTTATCGAGTCTATAACACCATACAAGTTTCACACCACTGCCTCTGACTAAAAACAACCTATTAAAAAGAACGACATAATTAAAAATTACTGGTAAGTTTCTCTTTTTTAGGTTCATACACCAACTAGCTTAGGCTAGACTTGTGGACTAGGGAGTTCAATTTTCCATAAGTATTTGACTTCAGACGTAGTTGGCCAATCACTAGGTAAATCCTCCTCTATATTGAGTGTATATGGGAATCTCCTCTCACACAAGAGTTAAGCACAAGGCCGTGTGAGGACCTAGACTGAGGAGATAACCCTTTGATTCCTTGTTCGAGCATAGATTAGAATTTTTACACATCTGGGGACTTCTGTCAATACCACCTCTTGGGCCCCGTGCAGTGTCGGTGTTGATAGGGTTTCAAGATTTGCTACCCTTCCCATGTGTACGAATCAGGGTTGCGACTGTCCCCCAGACTCTCAATGTAGTTGTGGTAGCATTTAGTCTCTTTCACATTAGAGATTGTACACAGGTATACCGAAAGGCTATTTCTGGTCTACCTTGGACAAGCTTGGAAGGTTACTCGGGTAGAAGGCGTGGGACGGTAGTTGGGTGATCCCTCCGCTTGTGCCTAAGAACATCTACAAGGATGCCAAGTAACCATATATCATCTTTCTTCTAGAAGGCATATCTTATACTCGTTTTTTTGTTTAGCTTTAGGAAATTTTTAGTGAGTGTTGTGTGGTTTGTTTGTATTTAGTCAGCCTTTAGGTGCATGAAGAGTCAATTTTTAGCTGTGGAGGACCAACCTCTCAAAAGCTCAAGAAGGTTGCAAAACCTTCCACTAGATATTGCAGTGGAGCCTCCACCACCCCCTCAAAGGAAGAGATTAGATACTGATGGTTCATTTGAACCGATAGGAGTTAGAGAAGTTCCTGATGAACTGGAACTTAGGACTAATTAGGTTGATACAACCGCAGTAGAGATTGAAGAATTTCAGGATGACAAGTTTGCAAGGAAATAACCCATCTCTTACTGACTTAAATGATCATGTGATTGTCCAAGTTATTCCTTTTACTTCACCTGTGATTGGTGTTCCTGTGAGCAGAGTTATGGCTAACTCTGGAGAGGATATTTCTACCCCACTTCATCCATTTTGGTTGGTGGAGTGCCACCTCCCCTGGTTAGTACTCCTATACCAAGTGCATCTACTGCACCTTTATCACCAAGTAGTCAAGTGGTCCAACCACTGGCTTCCTCCCATGTAATAAATCCTTCTAGTGGGGTGGTCACTGGGATTCCCAATGCACCTTTTTCTTCCCCCTCTTTCATGCACACTACTTAGAGTGGTCCTAATGGATCCTCCTCATTTGTCCAGGGATTCTCGTGGAATGGGGGGAACATTTCCCCATATACTCCTTATGTAGGTCCTACACCTGCATATGTGGGGATGCAGTTTGGAAACACAAATACCTTTGGCCAAGGTTTCCAGACCCTGGTTTCAACCCCGTTTACGAGCTCTCCCTTTTTTTCTTTTCAGCAGAGGGATACCCACTCATGTCTTTCAGAATCTGTTGGAGGAGCTAGTCGGTGAGCCGACTAATTAGAGATTAGGTCGACCGCATAAGGTCTTATCGGTTGACCAAATCGACGGGTAGTTATATGTAACTGTTTGTAAATCATATATATTAGGCTGTTGAGCCAGATGAGAACTTGGTTCAGTTTTGTGTGTGTATGGACTCTCATAATATAATATAATCTTTTATTCTACATCTATGTTCTTGTCTCTTGTCTCTGTTGTGTATGTATGCTTTAATATGTATTATCGGTACCCTCTGTGATCTGTGACATTACAACATTGGTTTCGTTTTCGGTAGCACATATCTGAGATGAATATAAGCAAATGATATCAGAACATGAGATTAAGAACTTGTGGGAGCGTAAGATAGCAAATTATTTGCAGAATTAGGCGAGGAGAAACAGAATGACGAATGCTCAGGAGAAGGAGAGATTCTTCACTGAAACTCATGAGAAGTTCGTAGAATCAGTACCCCAGCTTTTGAAAAAACTTCTAGATGAAAAATCCGGAAGCGACTAAGGACCAAGAGCTGCTAGAGAAATTGATTCAAGGGGGAAGAACAAACCTATCTAAGTGGTTTGAAAAGATTACCGATGAATTCTGCGAGGAGAAAGCTATAGAAGAAAGAACTTCGGTGGAAACCATTCAAAAGAAATTTTATACAGACCTTACTGAGAAATTCTTGTGCTCTCTACCGACCCTACTGTTCAAATTCCTGATAGAAAAAGGAGTGGGTCATATTGTTGAACCTCATCCGTCACTGCACAAACCACCACCAAATTCTCGCTGGGCGGAGAAACAGAAAAAGTGGGCAAAATTTATTGCTAAAAGGGAGTGGGAATATTTCCTAAGCAAGTAAACAGAACTATCTGAGATTTCTAAAGCGTCGGGTAGGCTATGAGGGGGTAGCTGGTTGTATGTCAGGGTAAAGTGAAGAGGATTCTAGTCAACTAAAAGGAGATACCATCAACAGCAATGAAAATTCAACCTAAAAAGGAAATCGAACGGACAGTGACACACGAAGGTACGACGGATTTACAAAGAATAGAGAGAGAGAAGAGGATGAAAAGAAGGGAAGAAATAAGAGAAAGGGATGTAGCACTACAAAGAGGAATGAGTACTAGGGTGACAGACCAGGAGCACCCCCCCTCCAAATACGACTTTGGAAAATATAGAACAGTCGGACATGTAGACAAATAATTGCAGTTGGACATCGACGGGAGAAGTTGACCCAAACCGACTGCTTGTCAGAGAAGAAATGACAAAAAAAACAACCGACGAGAATGAAATTTCAGTCGACAACAACTCTACACAAAGAGATAAGCAAAACATCCAACTACCCCCACCACAGCCACCTCCTGGAGGAGATAGCGACAGTGAATTTGACATGGGTCACGGATCAGCGCATATCCCTCTATATCAGGGTGACGAAGATCCTATACAACATTGGTTTGTCTGTGAGTTGACATGGGAGGAAAATTAGGTTACAGCTGAAGATCAATAGATGGCACAGTTCGCTGGTGCCTTGAGGAAAAGAGAACTAACATGGTACATGACCTTTACTGAGAGAACCCCTCAAGCATCTAAAGCAGAAATTAAAGCACAATTATTGTCATTCTTTAAAACTCTAAATGCAAAACATCTGGCAGCTAAAAAGTTGAAAACAACATCGCAAAAACCAACAGAGTCTGTCCGAGAGTATGACAAACATTGTAAAAACCTCCTCAGCCAACTAGATTATGTAATTGATGAACAACTATTAATTCAATGGTTCCTTGCAGGTCTATCACCTAAAATTTGGTGCCACATAAGCTTGGAGACATTTAAAATGTATGAAGATGCGCTTACTAAAACTCTGCAAGTGGAGATGGACGAAGATTTCCCAACATATCCCATGGATACTAGATTGGAAGAACAGATAGAAATCATGCAAAAATCATTGAAAGAGTTGAACCTTAAGAATCAGGATGTCTGGTGCACAAAATTCTCAACGGTCGAACACACAAAAGATAACTTTTGACAAGACATCGGCCGACAGGACGTTCAATTTGTTCAGACAAAGTGCTTCTGTGACATCTGCCAAGAACATGGAGAACAAACAACGAAATATTGCTCGTATAACATGAAAAATGACAAAGCATCTTGGTGTGCAATCTGTGAAGTAAAAATTCACGCCACGGCTGACTACCACCTAAACTTAAAGAATTGACAAAACTACCAAAAAGTATACCAGACAAACGCAGTTGCGCAGAACAACGATAACAACCAGCGAAGCAATGCTCAAAACGAACAGAATAATCAAAGATATGAAGGTCGTCGATATGAGCGTCGGTTCGACAACCGTCAGGGAGGATATGGAAGTCGAGGTCGATTCTCTGGGAATTGTGACAACTGACCACATTGGCCCATCCAATGTTTCACATGTTATAAAGAAGCCCATCAAGATGCAGACTGCCCATGGCAAGGACAAAATCGATTTAAAATTTTGTACTAGCTGTGGAGTTGGGGATCACTCATTAGAGGATTGCCCTACTATGCTTGATGAAATCCATAAAAAGACAAATTTTAATGTCTTGTCATGTGTTCAAAAACATGATGTAATCCATACAAAGAATCTGCATATAGTAACCCGACAAGGGACAAAAATCGGGAGTGATAATCCTCGCATAAGCAAAATAAAATAAAAGAACGATTATCCTAACCCAGCTAAACAAAAACAATTGTATAAAGACGCAACAAATATATTTAAAGAAGTTGCTCGACAAGAAGAAGCTAATGATAGTCGACGAAGCACAGTTAACGAATTAATACGTTTAGTACAAGAGGGTAAAGCGGTATCTCAATTCATTGATTTATTGTATAATATGAAACACAACAATAATACAGAAAAACAAACAAAAAACATATGTAGTCTAAACCAGAAGGAAAAAAGTGATGCCGACCCACTTGTCAACCTAGAAATTGAAGGATACCATGTCCAACAAGTTGTACTCGACTTCGGCTCACAAGTAAACATTATGACTTGCGACACTTGGGAACAATTGGGTAGACCTCGACTATATGAGTCAGAAATATACCTGAAATTAGCCGAACAAGGTCTGATTGAACCTATTGGAGTTTGGAGAAATGTCGATACGACAATAAAAGGAATATCGACCAAAGTCGACTTTGAAATTATTGACCCTAAGGAAGGATCTAGTTCCTTCCCTGCATTAGTAGGTCGACCTTGGGGAATAAAAAAGAAAGCATTGACATCTTTAGACAAATAAAGGATAAAACTAAAAGGGAATGGACAAAAATTCATAGTACCTATCCATCCATCCCAAAGAGAACCTTGGATAGAAGCTATTGATGAAGATGTCGAAATCTGACAATTATATGAAATATACAATAATGAGGACTATAGAGAACCCAATGTCTATTGTGAACTTAACTTAGGCAATCAAGATTCAGTAGGATACAACTCAGATGCAAAATTATTTGATTGGGAAGTCGAAAACTATGAAACACAAGCAAGAGGTTGTTGGACCATTCAAACAGTGCAGAAGAAACCAATCCAACAATGTTTCTTGGTTTCCATCATCCCAAAAATATTTGAAAAGAAAAGTAGGGAATACCCTACCCTAAAACCAACAAATATAAGTATCAAACAAATCCCAAGATACAAAGAAAGAGAATCACTAGTTATGCATAAAGAACAAGTATCCAAAAACATTGGTGAACATGGCCGACTACAAAGCTTAGTAGAAACCTTCACAGGACAAGCTGCTAGATGGCGGGATACCCATCAATCAAGATTGCAGACATGGACAACAACTTTGACTTACTTTATAGAAAGATTCGGAGGGAAAAGGATAACCAATCAAGCCCAAATACCTATGTTCATCCAAGGGCAGGACCTAGAAGAGCACATAAGAACATGCAAAAAAGAGTGGAAAAGACTTGGGTATAAGGACGAACGTACATGGCCACACTTGTTTCCATCGATGCTATCCGACTTACCAAACAAATGGTACAAAATGGAAGAAGCACAGGGTGAAAAATTCCTATGGCATGAACTTAGAGATAATTTTATCAAATTCTTCAGCTTTATACCACAAAACGAAAAGTTAGTCGAAACTGCAAAACAAATCAAGGCGTTTATAGAACCGACCGGGAACAATACCCTAACACAAAATTATGATCGACCGATAATAACATGTAATAACATACAAACTAAGACAACACCACAATCAACAAGACTACAAATGGAAAATGAAAATCCAAAAGGGAAAATATTTCGATGGAAATCATACCATTCAGAAACAACAAAACCAATTCACACAGTACTTAAAATCGAGACAGCCGACAAAGAAGATACTGATCGAATGACTGCAACAAAATTTCCTGACACATTTTCACAGTTTAAATAAGGGAGCCTACCAATCAATGAAGCCAAATCACCATAATGGTTAGATGCTAAAGTGAAAACTAAAGAATTTGACATATCAAATGATGATTGACCAAAAATGGCAAAAATTGGCAAATACTGGAGTGAAGAACAAACAACCAAAATAGTAAACTTACTAAAATAATGCCATGATGTATTTGATAGAGAATACAAAGATATAAAAGGTCTAGTTCATGAAATGGGTGAAATGAAGATCGACATCAAACCTGATGTCCGACCTGTAAAGAAGAGGCCATATAAATTAGCTCATAAATACAAAGAGCTAGTCAAGAAAGAGATTGATAATATGCTTGCAGCAGGAATTATCTACCATATTGACCAATCGGAATGGGCAAGTCCAATGGTCATTCAACCAAAGAAACACGACCCGACAAAGCTAAGGATCTGTGTCGACTTTAGAGAATTAAACAAAGTCGCCTTAACATACCCATTTCCAACACCTTATGTAGATGAAATCCTAAATGAAGTCGCATGACATGAATGTTACTCGTCTACAGACAGATTCTCAGGTTATAACCAAGTACCAATAGCCAAATAGGACCAGAAAAAGACAACATTCATATGTGAATTTGGCTCATTTGCTTACAGAGTTATGCCTTTTCGACTAAAAAATGCACCTGTAGTATTTTCGAGAATTGTGGTCAAAACATTTCAAGAATATATTTACAAAACAATGGCAGTATATTTCGATGATTGGACAATATATTCTATGCTGAAAGATCATTGCAAATGGATAATTCTCATGTTGGAGCGATGTCGACAAATCCAGCTATCTCTGAACATAAGGAAATGCATATTTCTAGCCCCTATAGGGATACTATTAGGACACATTGTCTGCAAAGAAGGCATCAAGGTTGACTTTGCAAAAATAAAAATTATCCTCGACTTAAAACCACCAGTGAACCCAAAACAAGTCAGGGTAATACTTGGTCATACAGGATATTACAAGAAATTCATAAGATACTATTCAGATATGACCTATCCATTGGGAGAAATATTAAGAGAAGATCAGGAGTACGACTGGACAGAGGAATGCAACATATCATTTGAAACACTAAAAAGGAAGCTAGTCGAAGCACCCATTCTAAGGTTCCCGAATTGGTCGACCAAATTTCACAGACACATCGACGCATCAGGCCTAGCAATAGGAGCAATCTTAACATAACCAGGGGATGATGGAATGGACTACCCCATAGTTTACAGTAGCAGAAAATGAAATAAAGCAAAAAGGAACTATTCAACAATAGAGAGAGAAGGATTAGGAATGGTCTTTGCACTACATAAGTATTGACATTACCTACTAGACAACCCTTTCATCTTTTATACTGACCACCAAGCATTAAAATACCTTGTAAATAAACCCTTGCACCATGGGATAATTTGTCAATGGCTACTTCTGTTCCAAGAATTTGAATTTGAAGTCGTTGTTAGACCAGGAAAATTAAATGTCAGACCCGACCACTTGTCATGAATCGACACAGGAGAGGAACCGACAGGAGTCAAAGACAATCTACCGGATGCACATTTATTTTGAATAGAAGCAGTCCCAGCAGAATGAGAGGAAATAGCTCAATTCTTAGAAAATAGACAAGCACCAGAGGGCATGAGCACGAAAAAAAAAAACAAATCTTAGCCATGAAAGCTGCACCATATAGCCTCATAAATGGATTTTTATATAAAATGGGCATGGGTGACATCCTCAGAAGATGCGTATTAGAACATGAAAGAGATAATATCATGTATGAAGAACACTATGGACCGGTGTGAGGACATTTTCAAGCAGACACAACTACTAATAAAATCCAACAGTCGGGGCTATGGTGGCCGACACTATACAAAGATCATAAAAATTTTGTGAGCCAATGCAACAGAGGTCAACGACTGGGTCAACCTCTGCCTAGTACAGAAATTCCTTTGATATCAGTAAACCCAAGTTTGACCATTTTCCATACCAGCAAAAAGAACAAGTGCAAAGTACATAATAATTGCAGTAGAATATGTAACCAAGTGAGCAGAAGCAGAACCAGTGCACACATGTTCCAGTGAGATAACTGCTAAATTTATCTATGAAAATATAATTACTAGATTTGGATGTCCAATAACCCTAATCAGTGACCAAGGTTCACACTTTATTATTAAATCCATAAAATCACTAACAGACCAGTTCAAAATTGACCACCGACGTAGTACAGCTTATCACCCCCATTCGAATGGAGCAATCGAGGCATTTAACAAAACATTAACAAAGGGCCTAACTAAAATATGTAATACCGAAAAGGATGATTGGGACGAAAATATACCTGTAGTACTATGGGATTACATAACAACATACAAGCGTTCAACCAACCAAACACCATTTCGACTAGTCTATGGACAAGAAGGAGTTGTTCCACTACATTTTAGACAACAAACACCTATCATAGCAGATATTTTACATGTCGATGTAGAACAAGAGAGGAAGGACCGACTGATGCAATTAAGCAAGCTAGAAGAACACCGACTGATTGCTCTACAACACCTTAAATCCAAAAACAACAGCAGAAGGCTTGGCACGATCGCAATATCAAAAACAAGAATCTGTCGGTAGGGGATCTTGCCTTACTATACAACATTCGAGTAAAAAGAAAACCCAAAAAGTTACACGCAAAATCGATGAGACTTTATGTTGTTGAATAAATTCATACCAACGGATCAGTATGACTAACGACGTTACAAGGCATAATATTTCGGAAACTTGTTAATGGTGCCCGACTAAAATGGTACAAAAATTAAAACAAGTTCGAAAAAAAAAACATAAATATAACGACCATAACTGTTAGACAAAAACTATAAAAATTTAAAAAGATTAAAAACAACAAAATAGAACCAACACCCATAACCCAGGATAACAGGAAACCAACACTTCAACAGCCGACATCAAACCCATCGACATACCACCATCGACCGCTCATATGATCGACATCGACCAATGACCCCGAAGGTCAAATCACGCCTTCATGACTACAGTCAGAAGGAGCGCCAAAATCAAATCACGATTAACGCAAACCCCAGAGACCACGCTGGACCATCACTTCTACTATTAATACACCCATCGACAGAAACGTCAACCACTCCACCTATAAATACTGGAGTAGAAAAAGATCATTTACAGTATTTTGAGAGATAGAGAAATTCAGCAATCAGAAAAGTGAAAACTGAGAACCTATAAGAAATGTCGACCAAGAAACCGACGAGATGGCACCGAAACAAACTAGAGTCGCAGCTGCAAATATAAAGGAACTGCAATCTACTGAAACCCCATTGATGAGAAGGTTAAGAAACATCAAGAATACCAAGGTACAAGAAACCTCATGGGAGAAAACGTGGGCCAAAATCAAAGAATGGGCCTATGTCAACAAGAAATCGACATAAGCAGCAGAGAAGATAAACCACGGCTCCATTATGAACTACATGAACACATCGTTCATGGCGGGGTTTGGAGGGATGAAAGAAACAACAGTAAAATTCATTATCAGTCGGTACCACAACGGAAAATTTTACTTCGACAGACCAGTCAAAATCTCTGGCGAAGTCATATACAAACTGACTGGTCTCTCCAACCAAGGTGACCTAGTCCCTATCGGCATAAAAGAAGGACTGGTAGAAAGTTTAATTGGAACGTCATCCGGGAAGAATTCAAAAGGGATAACGATTAGCTAGATACAAGCCCGGACGCCACAAATCATGGCCAAAATCATAGCAACAAAGCTCACACCTATAGGTTGAGGGAGCGACCTGAAGCTGGATATGCTAGAAGCAGTAGACACAATAACGGAAACAGGAAAAGTATACAGATGGGATCAGTATGTCACCGACATGCTCAAAACTATCTGTGAGAAATGCCAAGAGTCGGGCGAGATTATAAGGTTCCTGTCTCTGATCATCTGGATAGTGATGTACCACTTGTGCCCAATTAGGGACAAGTAGCTTCAAGAGCCAACAAAATTCCACATGTGGAGGTTCAAGCCATTTGCACAGACTAGAACACTGAAAGAACTAGAAAATGGAAAAGTACTGTTGGAAAACTGGTTCCAACACCTAAAAATCCATACAACCAGATGGAGGGTGCCTCAGAACATCCGATGAAGTCTGTCGAAAATAGCACACATCCAACTAGAACTTGATCACATCATGGTTTGGTATATGCAGGGAGCAAAATCAAAATCAAAGCCTCTCGACTATTACCCAACAGTCGAAGGGATCTTCCGCGAGCTAGCTCGACAATCCGACACAAATTTATCCATACCAGCAAAGGCCAAGGAAGGAAACATAGCAATTGAAGAACCACTGATAGACCAAGATAAGGAAGAAGACTATAAACTCTAACTACACATCAACACCTTCGTGTCGGAAGAAACACCAGCAGTGGACACCAATAGACTACAAATAACAATCATACCACCAACGGCCCAAAGGGGAAGTACACCGACAGAGCAGCAGGTAACCAAACTAGCTGAAGAAAGTATCAATCCATTTCAACAATAGGAGGGAGGGGAAGAACTAGAGGAAGACATTGAGTTCGACAATCCTGAATATGCCATAACCAAAGACAAAATCAAAAATCTAGCAAAGGAAACAGTAGCCACAAGAAAAAAGGCAACTGAGACAAAAGGGAAGGAGAAGCGCAAGCTGATCCTTTCAGAATCAGAAGATGAAGAAGAACTAGTAGCTACCGCCATCAACATCATAGAAGCTGTTGTAGTGAACAAAGCTTCGGTCGAGACACAATTCAAATGCTTTGTCGAGTCAACAGCATAGCAAGGTTGACCAAAAAAGGTAAAAAGTACAAACACTTCAATGGCTAAAAATGTTGTCGATTTAGTTTCTACACCCCCACCCCCATCTCCGACCTAGATTACACAGGAATAAATTCCATATCTACCCACTATAATCCTAGTCAACATATGCAAAAATGCTATGGCAGAAACCTTGAAAGAGAGGTTCGACCAGGACAGTGATTTCTAGGCATACATTGAGAAATTGCCTAAACTACTCACCTCTATCCAAAATATCACCACCAAATGTCCTCTGATCGAAGCTAGTGGATCAAAGAAGCTCATTCCCCCACAACCTGGACAAATACTCCAGAATCCAAGTTCTGTGGGAATTATAAAATCGACATTTGTGAGGAACCCCGACAAGACATCTCAAGTTGTCACAAGTCAAACCTCATCCTTTATCCCTGCCGACATCCCAGACCCTCCATTATCCAATGAGCCAGCAAGAGATGTGCAAGAAGAGAACCTAGAAGAAATCAACCGGGTAATCGACAACCTATTCTCTGACAACCTAGAGGATTCACCATCGCAAGTCGAGGACCCGACACCAACTGACCATAATATCCCTACCACACGAATTACACCCGACCATTCACCATCTCCACCACCACTGCCCAATCCAGAATCTGCACCTGAACCCTCTGTACAAAATCCCTCAGATACCCAAGAAATCCAACCAAAAGTTCCAACGACCGTTGCAGATCAGCAACCAGAAAACCCACCACAAGAAAATCAACCACAAGGTAGTCTAACCCTTGCAGATGCATAGGCATAACAACAGGCAGAACATCATAAACATAACAGGAAGAGCGATAGAAAGACGAAGGACCTCCGAAAAGAGTCACAGTCAACAATGGTCCACATTAGCCAACTTGGGTCAACCACTGCAATCGATGCAACAAAGCTAAAAGATGGAGAGTTGGGACAACTCTTAGAAACTCTGGCCATTGAAGCAAAAATATGAGAAGGAACAAGTCGAATTCCTATTAAAATGCAGAAACCTAGCACAATCTATAATACCAGAACCGATGGAAGCTGACACCGACAAGCCGCTTGCAAAGGCATATCAATTGTTTGAGAGTGTGGTGTCGACCCTACAAGTACATATGCAAAGTACAAAAGAAGAGCAAAAAGAAGAGACATCTAGATTACTGATGCAATAGTACACATCATTCTCAGAAGATTACAAAGTGCTACAAGACCACATGAAAGAGTTTTTCATTACAGAATGGGTACTCTGGGACTGGCCTACTTATTATGGGAAAGTATTTTAGCAGACCCGACAGAATTGAGGACAGATTCAAGCATTGGAAAAGAGAAAGAGCACTAAAGAAGCACTGAGAAATACAATACAAGATCAAATCGTGCTGGAGACAACCAAACTGCAGAGACTCGAGAGACAAGCACACCAGTGGGTGCAGCAAGCACTCCCAAGCTTGGGGAAATTAGATACCATCTGTCCCCAGATGAAAAGACTTCTGGAGACAGCAAAATAAAAAGACCAGTTCATGGGACGCGACATGGAAAGAATAGCAGACCTTTCCATTCAGGATAAGATGTTGACTCTATCAAGCATTACAACACTGGCCATCGACATCCAGAAAGTACTTTAAAGTTGGACAGAATTTCAACATCAACTTGCCGTTACAGCAGAAGCAATCTTTGAAGTATGCATACAGAAGCAACCAACCATCCGACTGCATAGCCCATGAAAAAAAACAATAAAATAACTATCTCAGACAGTAAAGAGTTTTGAGTACCTCCCATGTTTCTTCGGGACGAAGAAAGATTTTGTTCCTGGGGGAGATGTTGGAGGAGCTAATCGGTGAGCCGACTAATTAGAGATTAGGTCTACCACATAAGGTCGTGTCGGTTGACCGAACTAACTGGTAGTTATATGTAACTGTTTGTAAATCATATATATTAGGGTGTTGGGCCAGATGAGAACTTGGTTTAGTTCTGTGTGTGTACGGACTCTCATAATATAATATAATCTGTTATTCTACATCTATGTTCTTGTCTCTTGTCTCTATTATGTTTGTATGCTTTAATATGTATTATTGGTACCCTCTGTGATCCATGACATTACAACAGACTCAAGTTTCATCTGGAGGCGCTCAAACCACTTATACTACACCGCACACAAATAATCCACTGGCTTATGGGTGGAATCTGTTTCAAAGTAGTCCAACTAATTCAAAACCGGCAGTTGAAGGCAACCCCACCTTTACGTTTGGGAACCAGGGGGCAGGTCCTTCTACCTCCCAAACTCATGCTTTTCAGGCTCCGATTATGCCTAAACTTTCGTTCCCAACAACTTTAAACTTGCCATATTTATCTAAGTTGATGAATGACCCGGTGAAGCATAGTGCCACATGGCCACCTGTTCCAAGCAAGTTACCCTCGAACATTCCCAAGTTCGAGGGAAAAAATGGTGAAGATCCAGGTTCCCATATCACCACTTTTCATTTATGGTGCTCTTCCAACTCACTAAATGCTGACACCGTTCGGTTGAGGCTGTTCCAAAGAACTTTGGCTAGTGTTGTAGCAAAGTGGTATATTGAATTGCTCTCTACTGTGTTTGACATTTTTTGGCACTTAGCAAATGTGTTCCTTAACCACTTCCAACTTCATGTCCGGTATGATGCCGTCACAGATCTCTTGTCTACCTTTTGGCAAGACAAATACACGCACATCTCGAATCATATCCAAGAGCGGTGAAGATGGAAGAGGCTTATCAAAGCCACCATACCCCCTGAGTTCTTGTTAGATTGGTTCCTAATATATTTATTGCCTTATATATCTAAGGATGTATCCACTTTCGGGGTGACCACTGAAGAAGAGGCCATCCTCAGGGCCCAACAGATGGATTTGATATATGCCCAGTCAAGGATATTATATGAAATCATACCTGAGGCACCTCGGTCTACCCATAGTGTCGAGAAACCCAAGCCTAGACCCCATGCCGATGGTGTGGTCGGTTCAGTTAATTCTCCCACTGTAGAGTCACTGGCCAAGCAACTCCATGAGTTGTCAATGAAGCAATCTACAACAGAGGAAGCAAAGGCTTCCCCCTCACCCCAAAATGCAAATGTTTTTGCACAATCCTCCCAAAAGGGCAATCAACATCCCAATGGGAAAAAGAATAAAGGGAAGAAAGGTGAGGGAAATCAAAACAAGCCTAAACCCACGAACAATGCTAATGGGGGCAAGAAGGATAAGAAGAAGGTGAAATTTCCCTGTAAGTTGCGCTAGGGAGATCACTTAACTAATCAATTCCCTCTCATTAATCAAGCTCAGAAGTTGCTTAAAAACCAACAACCGGTTGTCCTGAAGGATCCTTTTCCCCAAGGACAGAATCCAACTTGTGTTTCTAATGTAGCTTGGGGCACTCCTGGTGCCCTTCCTGACCAAAATTATATCAACATGGTACGATGTAGTACCTTGCACCAAATGAGAAACAAAAATTATGAGACAGAGGCTCAGGAGAGGGGTAAGTCTGTTGGTAAAACCTCTAACCCTCTCACAATCGAGAAACCTATTGATCCAATGCCTAAAATACTGAAAGGTGTCCTTAAAAAGGAATTTCACAATCCAAACTCTAGGGATTCTTCTAACTACTCTATGGTGGAATATTTGGCCCAGAGTCCTTGTGCGATGTCCGCATTGGAAGTGCCATAGAGTTGTCCCGCTCAACAGGATGCCCTTTTAGCAGCTTTAGACAGTATGTATTCCTCGGGTTTGATGGCAAAGTTCAATCTATCAGATGTTAATATGTTCCTACCGTATCATGTGGCTTTGTCAGTAGATTTCATTCATGCTGGTAATATGATTGGATGTATAGTTTTTGACGAGGGTGCTTCCACATGTATTGTGTCTCTTTCTTGCTGGAAGGCTTTAGGTTCCCCAGAAATAGTTCCGTCAAACACTTTTCTTACTGCTTTCGAGTAGGAGGTCTTTTCGCTGGTATCCTACCATATTTTGAGATTAAGTTGGCAGGGAAAACAGTGTCTGTTGAAGTGGAGGTGATTGATACTCCATTGGACTATAACCTGCTTCTGGGGAGAAGCTGGACTTACGGTATGTGTGCAATTGCCTCAGTTGTTCTTCGAGTGGTGGTTTTTACACATGAAGGAAAGTTGGTTACTGTGGACCGACTCATTTTCACTCGAAGGGGACGTTTGGAAACGAATGAGTCCACTGTACCTTTGGTTGATTAGGTTAAACTGACTATGGAGAGCTTGGGGGCTGGAATGTATTCATCGTTAATGGGCACATTTGATATCCCAAGCCCGATAAATTATCTCGGTTCTACGAGTGTGGGTAAGTCTATCGCGATGTTTGTCGATAGAACTAATCCTTGGGTCCTTCCTACCCGTCATGAACCTCAAGTGCCCTTATTGGCAGTGGAAGTGGATTATCCTATCTCGACTCCTTCTACAGTCTCAAAGGAATAGGAAAAATCCTACCTGCCTACTTGGGATGAGAACTCTTAATATTCAGATGACTGCTTAGACATGGTTTTTCCTTCAGATAAATCCATTTTGGAAGCCATGAGTGGGTGAGATAAGATCTGTGAAGATATTCACCATAAATCCTACTTTCTTCTAGAGCTGAATAGAATTGAAAACCAGGAGTTCCACGTGAGACTGGAAGATGATGTTGATTTACCGATTAATCCCTTTCCAAGGGAGGGAATTTATTCTGAGGGGAATATGGCAAATATTTATGTTACCATTCCTATCAACATCTCTGCAAACCCTGACATCGTCGAAAATGTACATATTGATGCAAACTTCTCTCCGAAGAAGATTTCTATCTATACTACCTTATTTAAGGAGTTTCACGACATGTTTTCTTCTTCATATGAGAATATGCTAGGCATTGATCCATCGATTGTTGAACATGAAATCCGAACCTATCCTGACGCTGAACCGGTTTGACAAAATCTTAGACCTGTTAACCCGCGTAAGGCTGTAGCCGTTAAGGATGAAGTGGAAAAATTGTTGAAATCTAGGTTCATCTACCCGATTGCTTTTACAAAATGGGTATCCAATCAGGTTCCTGTTGATAAGAAGTAAGGGACAATATGCGTATGTATAGAATTTCGTGACTTGAACAAGGCATATCCCAAGGACAACTACCCCACACCTTTTATAAATCAAATCATTGATGCTTGTGTGGGTAGTGAAGTTTTTTTGTTTATGGATTGTTTTTATGAATAAAATCAAATCCAAACCAAGACAAAAGACCAACACCAAACGGATTTTATTTGTCCATGGGGTACCCTCGCGTACAAAAATATTCCCTTTGGATTGAAAAATGCAGGGGCTACCTTTCAGCGGGAAATGAATTTTTCCTTTCATGAAATTAAGAACATTGTCAAGTCGTACCTAGATGATATGCCTGCTCATTCTCATAAGAGGATTGATCATCTAGTTTACCTTCGTTTACTTTTTGAACGATGTAGAAATTACAAAATACGCTTGAATCCCCACAAGTGTGTTTTCTATGTTGAGTCGGGACAACTACTCAGGTTCATAGTTTCAAACAAATGTATTTAGGTGGATCATTTGAAAGTAGAGGCCATTGTAAATTTTCCTCCTCCTCGTTCTATCAGACAACTTCAAAGCCTGCAAGGAAAGTCTAATTTCCTTCGATGTTTTATCATTACCTATGCCAAGATCACTAAGGGTTTCATGCGCCTGTTGAAGCAGGACACTCCATTTGTATGGGATGAAACCACACAACTTTCTTTTGAGGCATTGAAGAAAGCTTTGTTGTCGAATCCTTTGTTATGCCCATTGGATTACTCTCAAGATTTTATATTGTATATGTCCACGTCAAAGTCGACCATTGGGGTAGTATTGGTCCAGGAAGATGACAAGCTCCAAGAGCATGTTGTCTATTATCTTAGTCGCGCATTGGCTGGTCCTAAACTTCGATACTCCTAGGTCGAGAAGTTATATTTAGCAGTTGTTTATGCTGTGCAGAGGTTACGTCACTACATCCTATTGAGGACCACTATAGTAGTGGCAGATGTTAATCCATTTCAGTATGTTTTGTCTCGATGCATAATTGGGGGGTTCAATAAATGGATAGTCATTCTCCAAGAGTTTGACTTATATTTTCAGTCTGCCAAATCTAAAAAGTCCTTAGTTTTTGCAGAGCTTATTGTAGAATTTTCGACGAAAGAGAATGTAGTGGTTGAAGAAGACTCATTCCCAGATGACTACATTTTTCTTATTTCCACATCTGATCCTTGGTACGAAGATATACTTATCTATCTCCAGACTTTGAAGTGTCTTGCATCCTTCTTGAGGGAAGAGCGACGTAAACTGCGCATACATGCAAAAAACTACCTTATCATCAAGGATACTTATACCGTATAGGGGTAGACTATGTTTTGTGTCGGTGTCTCACCCACGAGGAGGTCGAGCATGTCCTAAATGATTCCCATAGCAGAGCATGTGGGGGTCATTTATCTAGGTTAGCAACGGCCAGGAATATTTTACGTGTTGGTTATTTCTGGCCCGCGATCTTTAAAGATTGTGTGGAGGCTGTGAAGCGATGTCATCCATGTCAGCTCTACACCATGAAAATGCGGTCACATCCTGCTCCCTTGTTTCCTATCATCGCGGTGGTCCCCTTCATTAAGTGGGGGGTGGATTACATGACGTGCAATCCAATTTCAGCTAGGGGGCACAAATATATCATTGTCGATTTTGATTACTTCACCAAGTGGGCAGAGGCAATGACTACCTTCAAAGCTAGTGGTGAAACTGCAGCTTTCTTCATGTTCAACTAGATCATTACTCGCTTTAGAATTCCAAAGGAGATTGTCACTGACCATGGCAGTCATTTCCAGAATAGCATGATGACTAAATTGGCTACTATTTTTAGATTCAAGCAAGATCACTCATCTTCTTTCTACCCACAAGCAAATGGTCAAGTCGAGGCAGTCAATAAGACCTTGAAGACCATTCTCAAGCGTACTATTAATGTAACCTGTTCAAATTGGCACATTATGCTATATCCTACACTTTGCGCATACCGAACTAATGTTAAGATTGCCATGGGATTTTCAACTTTCCAACTCGTTCACGGGGTGGAAGCAGTCACTCCGGTTGAGTGTGAAATTCCATCACTTAAAATTGTCATTCATGTACTCCCTAACACAACTGAATTAGAATAACATTTGCTACATTTGGAAAATCTAGATGAACGACGCGGAGATGCATTAACGTCAAACGAAGCTCATAAGAATAGGGTTAAGAACCAATATGATAAATCGGTCAAGCCCAGAATTTTCAATAAGGGGGAGCTTTTTCTTGCTCTGGGATCAGTACAAAGAACCCCTAGGGACATGAAAGTTTAAATCCATGTAGTTAGGACCCTACATTGTGTCAAAGGTCTTGAAAAAAGGGGTATATGAGTTAATTGATTTTGATGGAAATAAGTTGCTTGAGCCTAGAAATGGGCTCTACCTGAAGAAGTACTATGCCTAGTCTTAGTGCTTTTTCTTGTATTTTTATTGCATGTATTTTTATGTACAATAGTTAGTTGGTTAGTGTTTCTTATACCATCTGGTGATTGTTAAAAATGTCCGCTGATTGGTCCGTAGGTTTTGCAGATGGCACTAGTCATACTTGTAACTTGGCTTTAGCCGCATGGGTCATCTATTCACCCTCAGGACAGCTAGTTTCCTCTGGAGGCGCTTGCCTAGGTCCTGCTACCAATAATGTGGCCGAGTACAGGGTTGTTATTGAGTTGTTATGGGATGCCTTGTCACTTGGCATCACCCAGTTGGAAGTCGGAATTGACTCTCAACTGGTAGTCTCCCAACTCAATGGAGCTTATCAGGTGTGAAACCCTACCTTGTTACATCTGTTTTTGCAGGTTAGATTACTTGAAAGAAATTTTGATTATATTTCATTTAATCACATTCCACGAAATGAAAATACATTAATTGATGCATATGCAAACTACATTCTAGATTGACATTTAACACACATTTTGTAAAATATACATAACATATACATTTGAAACACATGTAAATAACTAGGAAATATATA
>LPNX010945312.1:34164-94913 GCA_001517045.1 Pseudotsuga menziesii
CAAATGTATAAATATACAAAAAAAATGGATCGCAATCCATAAAATGCCCATAGGTCTAGGCCTGATCATCAGCATCATCTGCTGCAGTAGCCTCTTCGGCCTCCTTGTAAAATAGAACGACCCTAGCTACCCTCCTCAAGAGGCATATCCAGGTGGGCAGAATCCCTACTACAAATTCCTGCATGACAATAGGAATCTGCTCAATCCGTATAGTGGGAATTCCCTGGGTCAGCTTGGTCAACTTTCCCTCTTGAACTTTGAGTATCCCTTGGTCCCCACCCTGTACGAGCTGCACAAACATCCTGGGGTGCCCATCGAGGCGTACAGGTTCAACATCTGCATTTCAAAAACATTAAAAGTGGATTAAAACTCTTATACATATGTATATAATTTTATGATAAAAAAATTCATAAAAATTTAAAAACATAAAAAGAAAAATACCTGGCTCTCCCCATCCTCCACCTGGCGGGACAACCAAATCATTGTCTTGTCATAAATCTAATCCGGATTTATGAAACTACTTGAGTGCTGGAAACTTCCGCTCCCACCACGCATAAAAGTCATCATCGTATACACCCTGTACCAATCCTCCGCCACCTTGACGGAGGAAGACCTCTCCCCACGTGGTCAGTCTAGGCTGGTGAGGAGAAAATGTCGGAACTGGAACTGCAGGGATAATGGTAGGCACTCTCTCAAAGAAGAATGCTACCAATATGTTAGAATATCCAAAGTTCTTACGGTGTCCTCTCTTGCAGTCAGAGAATTGATTCCTCATGATCGAGATCATACCCGAACACCAATCAAACACAGTACCATGTACACACTCCAGAGCAACTCTCATTTGTGTCCAAGTGGTGAGATGTAATGAAGATGATCCTGCAACCCACACTATTGTACTTACCACTACCTATAGTGGGAAGCTGGTGATGTGAAAAATTGGGATGCATGATCCCTTCTTCTGACTACCTGGTGTGCAGTGGGTGTCAATATAGTCTTGGACACTTATAGGGTCACCACCCCTACTAGTACCCTCGAGGTTCACATGCATGCCCCAATGAGGCAAACCCGTAATAAAGTACATGTCTTCTACAGTTATCTCCAAGATCTCACCTTGAAGATCAAAAGCATCGGGGTCGTGATCCCAATAACCAATTAAATGCTCAAGCAAGCAGACATTGGCCCTCATTGGAGAAGTGCAGAAGAACTTTATTAAACCACTTTGTCATAATGAATGCAAAGTTGGGGCATCGTGGAGAGAATCTCGGTCCATGTCTTCATGCTCTCGTTCCCTCCACTCTAAAACCATGTTGAACCTACCCAATTGACCACCATTGATCATTAGAATCCATCCATTTCTTTCAATTTTGGTCATACTATAAAATTTTCTATATCACATTGTACAAGCGACTGTCCTTTAGACAGGTCATGTGTCACATGCGAGTTTCCCTCAAGCAGATCATGTGTACACGACTATATTAGTCTCCTACCCATGTGTACTGCGAAACCTTCCTAGGGTAGGCCCAAAACATCAAAAATTTGCATAAAAATGAAATTTAGAACGGTTGGAATGAAGGAGAGGGGAAAACTAACCAACCTGACACTTGCGTAATTTGAAATTGTCCGTCAGTTTGTCCTCATCAAGCAATCCAAGTCAGAGGTAAAATATTGCCAAATTGGATAAAAATGTCAAATGGCATGTTTTAATTCTAGTTTTGAACTATATATAGAAAAATTTCAAATTTTTGGGTTTCTAGTCTATCGTTTGAAAATTAATTTTATAATTGAAGTAATACTATGTCTTTTTCCCCAATGCAACAGGTTCGAAGTCTTTAAAAAGTCATTATCCTCTCATATAGGGTAGGATTTGGGTCTTTCATATGTCTTTATTCATCTATACCTTATCCTTTTTTAACCCTAGGATTACCTCTTTGACCACGGACTATGGTGTTTAACGATTTTTACCTCATTTACATCAATGTTATTTCGTGGATAGGGCCTCCTTTCCATGAGTACCGTAGTTTAGAACACTTTGTCATCTTTTGGTACTCATGCCACAATTGTCATAGGTTTGCGGGAGCCTTCTTAGCTATTTTTCACGACAAATTGAGCCTCATTTTGGTCTATTTTATAAGGTATCATTATTTATAAGGCTCCCCGCCCTTATGGAGTTTCTTTAGGCCTAGGTCTGACTCTTCAAAATAGACTTGACTGCTGAGTAAACTTGTCCATTCAGACTCGCTAAGAATATGTGAATGGGAATCCACATTGGTGGTAGTTTATTGCTTTTTTATACCATGTGGAATAACATGAAAAAGGAGCACTCTCGTTTCTTCGGAATTGAGAAGAGTATTCTCAGGTATAGGTTTATCACTTTTCTAGACCTAATGGACTAAACTTACGGAAAAGGAACTCCCGGTATGAGCTTAGTTTTCTTTTTTTCGTGCTTTGGACTCAAACATGAAAAATATTCTGAGCGTACTTTATGTCTTTGGCATGCTCGTTAAACCCTAAAGAACAAAGCATCGATTTTACTGTTGTAAGCCCCATTTCTCGTAATCAAATGGATCTTTCCGAGTGATCTTACCTTCCTTCACACTCGTAAAACTCAGGCTATATGCTACTTTTTGAAGGAGCGTTAGGTAGGTGGTAATTTAACCTTTTTCAGACCTTCCTGACTAAGTACGAAAAGGTGCGCCTTACTTCTTCGGAAGCTAAGAGAGTTCTTCTGTGGATTTTTTTATACTTTTCTGGCCTCAAGAGACTAAATTGTATGAAAAAGCACACCCTCTAGAGCCTTCTTCAGAGTTTTCAGACTCTCAAAATATGAAAACACCAACGAGCATGTACTAGTTCAGGCTCATAAAATCCATTAATAAGTAACATTATCAAGCATTATTTTCTCTCCTCTTCAAGCTTGTAAAAAATGAAGAGAGACCTGAGTTGAATTTCCTGGACTCGTTAAAATTTAATAGGAAAGATAAGGAAGAATTACTCTCTTTGGGTTATAAATAGTGGCAGCATGTCATCCTTGAACATAACACTCTCTAAACTTTTTGATACTCATGTTTCAGTTTAGACTTTTAGCTTAGTTATTACTTCGAGTTTCTTACTCATCCACTTGTCATTCTTACATGGGGAATCTAATCATGTATCCTATATTACAGATCAGTCTAGTTGTTCTATTTGCAAGTTAAAAGCTGCCTAGGGTCATCTCTATGTCATGCTCATTGTTCAAGGATCTATCCCTTCATCTTATTATTATCCTGATTCTATCATTATCCTATCTGAGTATTACTTGTGTCTACCTTCCCGTATTCAGTTCCTAGTCACTCTTATGATTTTTTGGAGGATCCATTGCCTTCCTCATCACAATATGGTTTATCATCAGTGCTTCCTGAAGATGAAGACCTAGAGCTTTGATGATGGTACCTTAGGATTCACTATCATTATTGGTGAACTCCTTTGCTTTAGTTGTCAGTTTTACTTATTGTCTGACATTCTATTGAGTTCTTTCCATGTTCGACTTCAGCACATGTATTCACATGGTAAGGATTGTACTAGTTCCTTTGGATTTCGATGAAGACCTTAGGTTCACATCTATAGCCTAAGTTGTGCAAGATCGTGTTATGTTTAGTTACACAACTTTCAGATTTTGAAGACTCATCGTTGTATATTGTGGCTTCGATCCATCTTTGTAATATATGTGGTCTTGTACCCGTATCACATGATGTAATCAAATATTGTAAAGGAGCTAGTGTTCCATTATATTTAACATGGCATCCTCATATATGATTTTGTATATGACATTGATATGTATTTGTTTTAGGTACTTCTTTTGCTGCCTTGGACACTTGAGTTCTCCAAGGTTAAACTATTGTAATGTATTTTGGCCATCGCTTCCCTCTAACCTCACACATTAGGGGGCATATGTTGTCAACCAAAATGGCACTTCTCTGTCCGAGTACTGACATCCAATATGTCGAGACACAAAATGACAAATAGGATTGAAGTATCCAAAACACTATAGATGTGCATGATTGTTGTACATAGTCTCCTGACCAACTTTATATATTTTTATTTGGAGATTAGGGTTGCACACGCGAGTATTTGCATTGCAACCCGCGTGTCACGCGTAAGTGTTTGCATTGCAACCCGCGTGTACATTGAACACACGAGTTTTCTTAAAGCAAGGAGCATGTCACAAGTGCCTTTCTTATATTAATACTCGCATGTACCTTAATTTAATGTTAAAAAATATAAATCACGATTAGTCGAGATCAGTTGAGTCCCTAATCATAACTATCTCAACTGTCTCAACCATCCTAACCTTCGAAACCTCTCTATTTCTCCATGTATAAATAGAAGGCATGGGATGGGGCTAATCAATCATTCTTAGAAGAGAAAATTTATACTAGTGGTATGCCTTCAGACATCTTGGAGCAGCAGAACTCAGTGTCCTCGGTTTGCAGAGGAGTCCTTGTTTCAGAAGCTGGGTTGTAATCTCACCATTCTCTGTTTATTAATAAAGAAATTTCTTCTTCCAATGTTTGTATTGTTGCATTCTTGTATATGATGGATTATGAATTGTTTTAATTATTTTATTATGGATATGCATCTCATTAACCATTGATATATATACAAGAGATTGCTGGAAGAATTTGTTCTTTACAGGTGAATTCGAGAAGCCCTGGAAGCTTTGGAAGAGACTGAAAGAGGAGAAGACAAAACTTGGATCAACCATCATAATCTAGGTATTTTAAGTTTCCTTCCTATTCCTATTTCAATTTCTACATAAGCCGATTGTCTGCAAGTGTCTTAGTAAGTTGGTAACCCCAAAGACCCTAGGTTACAAGGATGCATTGTCTTGAACAACAATAGAAGGGGTTATGGGCTGAGAGAGCAAAGCCTGTAGGTGTTTCCTTAACCCTGGTGGCCTCATAGCCCATCTTGGGGGTGGCCTATGAGAGCATAAAGAGTATATGTTGAACATAGTTCCTATGGTTGGGAGGTGATCCGGTGGATTATTCATCTTCAAGTAACACTGATCCAATATGGTACAATAGCTATTAATCTATATGCTAAATTTGTGGCACAGCCACCCAGTCAGCGCATGGGCTGCGCAGCGCAGTTGCGCATGGGCTGCGAAGCGCAGTTGCGCATGAGCTACGCAGTTGAGCGTAGTTGCGCAGGATCCACGCAGTTGCGCATGAGCCGCACAGTTGTAGCACCGACAAGTTGAACCTCGAATGGTTCGTGGAGGTTAGTCGTAAGCTGCGACATTCACATGCTACGCCATTTGTATGCTGCGACCGCAGATCAGGAATATGGCGAAGTCCTCATATGCTGCGACATTTGTGAAGTTAGTAGTGGCCTCAAACGGTTACGCTACAGGTGGCATAGCCCTGTTGCAAATACTTGTGTGTGGCAATCATGGCAACGTGTTGTGAGTCAGCATATACATGGAATTAGTTGCAACGTTTCGGGGATATGGAACGTCATGGCAACATAACGCTTGTGTAGCGACTTAGCGGAATTACATGGTTCAGTTTAGCATATGGTTGTAACGACAATCAAGAAGATAACAACTGTAGCGGAGGAAGGGAACTCGTTACTTGTCCTCTGACTAAACGCTTAAATAGCGACTCTGGCCACATTTCAAAGGACGCTTGCTGAAGGGAGATTCAGATTGTACAGAGCTTCGTTTTCTCTGTTTATGAGAAGCTTTGGGAGTTGCTGTGACGTGCGCAGATGCTGTTTCTTTTTTAGTCGACATTCTCTGTTATAATTTAGCTTTCTTTGTCTTTCGAAGGCTAATTGTAATTTTCAGAAGAGAGGTCTTAAAGACTTTGTACAGCATTCTATTTACAGTTGTTGAAGTTGATTCCAGAACCATTTTTGTACCATCTTACAAAGATTAATTGGATCGGTACCCATTGGAGAGGGACCCGGAGGCGTAGCCCAGTGGAGGGGGTGAACTCCGTTATCAAATTCTGTCTGTGACTGTCTGATTCTGTGTTTCTCTTTATATATGTTTATCAGTTTTGCTGTCTCATTGTGGTTTTTCCCATTCCTGTCTCAGTCTGCTGTTCATTTATGTTCTAAGGATTTAATTGTTGTTAATGTTGCTTCATAGATTAAGCAAACTGATTAAACGCATTCATTAAACTTTCTAATGCACGTAAGTTGAGGTCCGACAGATCATGGGGGATCGCTCTTACACAGCCAGTTGCTTGGATCTCTTTTGTTAAAGATAAGTATTCTTTTGTTTATGATGTGTAATGACATTTATGTGTATTCTTGTAATGATTAAGGTTGCATATGCATTCTAGGTGTGCATAGACGTTTTATTTCCGATGTATATTTTGGTTCTGCCCATGCACACACATTTTTATTGTTATGAAATTCGTAATTATGGTTATTGGGATTTCATTGGAGACCTCGAATCAGTTCATGTTCCCTCCAGTCGGTCGGATTGAGGGACGGGATGTGACATGGATCCCTAAAATGAAAGCTTAGGCACACTCTTTTGCTTATGGTAGGGTTTTTTTCTTTTCATTTTTAATTAAAAAGAAGATCAAGATCTTATCTTTGGCTCTAGGCCTTATTTCATGGGATCCAAAGGGTTGTTTTTAGCTTCAATGTCTCTTGATTTTTATTTGGAAATGGAGATTACAACTGCCCCAGTGTGGATAAGGCTCCCTCATCTCCCATTTATCTTATTGGATTATGACTCTCTCAAGTCTATTTAGAACAAGTTGGGCCAGTTCATAGATAGGGTTGCACAACACAAAAATCCTCTTTCTTGTGCTCATATATGTGTGGAAGTGAATTTGGAGAATGGGTTTCGTGACGCTCTGCAAATTATGGACGATTTGTGATATGCCCAAGTATTGGGTTATGAACAAATCTTTTTAAAGTGTAATTGTTGTCATGAATATGGACATTTTGCCAAAAACTATCCAAAGAATCCAAATTCGTAGTCTTCTCAAAACCACTGTAAGGATCTAGAAAAAAATACTTTCAGGACTATAAAAACAAAGCATAAAAAATCTTGTACCAAGAAGACTCATCATCAAAAATTCCAAGAAGACCTTCTAAAACCAAATGGGGAACATATTTGAAGCCCTTCAATCTTCACAAGGCTCATTATCTGAAAATGAGGAGGTAGATAAATCATTGATGGAAGTCAATAAGAATAAGCAAGGGGTATAGATCCTTCTGTGGGGTCCAAGGAAGAGGTCCTGGATCAAGAAAAGGAAGAGGCTCTACCATCATATTTAGATCCTTCATAAGCAAATTGTTGTTAAGTCATCAACTTTCCTAGGATTCACCCTTTATAAGGGGCACTCATGCCTATCAAAAATCATGTACTTTTTTGCCTTTTACTTTGTAAGAAATTGGTAAGAATATGTTCATGTACACAAGAAAATGGACATAAAAAAGCTATGGAAAAATGTTGGGTCACACTTCTTTGAAGGGAAAATACAAGTTTTAGAAGTACCAATAGCATTCTTAAATTTGTATATTTTAGGTGATTTGGTTTGACTACATCTCTTTAAGTATGGAATCTTTATCCATTTTTGTTTGAAAAAAAAAATTAACCAGCAAGAAAAATGATAATACATATTAAAAGTGAAAAAACAAAAAAATATTAATGATGTTACATTTGAATTGAAATTTTCTTTTGCAAAATTAATATATATATTAATTTTAAATAAATAATTTATTTATTTTTTCAGTTTTCTTTTAAATTTATAAATTTAGATTGAAATAAAAAAGCATAATATGTGCAACTTTCATTAAAAGTATCATTAACCTTTGGCATAGCAATGACTGGTCTAGCAAGCCTATGGGTAGTTGTTATATCTCAACACCTTGACATCCAACCATTAGCATAGCAATGATTGCTATAGCAAGCTCATTGATGGCTGTTGAATTTCAGCACCTTGAGATCCAACCATCAACAATAAATCTTAACAACAATCATTCTTCTCCCGGCTGGTTAACCACACCTTTCAGACCAATACAAGAACAGTACAGTTAAATAACAATAACAGCTCGATTTAAAATAAAAAATTTCACGTCACCCTCCATTTTCGTATGCAATATCCACGCCAAATGCAACACGGCAGCAACAGATCATTAATCCGCGTTGGGTCGAAGATATGCCAATGGATCTGAATTGCTTCAGATCCAAAGGCATATAATGCTGTGGGTGTCAGTGCTTATTGATCGCCAATGCACCACACTGCCTTCGTAGCGAAGCAAAATGTACTACAAAGTCCACGCCTAGTTGGGAAGGAAAGTAATGTTATAAAACGGATTTTGGTGAGTAGGTCTATTGGGAAGAAACTACTCTTCTTTCCTGTTGTGTTGTTGAGGCCTTCTATTGGTAAGAAGATGAGCATGGAGGATTTGCCAGAGAGCTGCATATCGCATATACTCAGCTTGTTCACACCAAGAGATGTTTGCAGGCTCAGCGCTGTCAACCAGACATTCAGCTTGGCCAGCAATTCGGACTCTGTTTGGGAAAAGATGCTTCCGATTCAGTATCCCCATCTTCTTGCAAGGCTCGATTCGCCTTTGGAATTCTCTTCCAAGAAAGACTTGTATTCCACTCTCTGTTATCCCAATTGGATCGACGGCAAAACCAAGGTATGTGTGGATTCATGGATTATTTGTTTGAATATCTTTCAATCTCAATCACCTAGGAAATTAGAGATGCCTTCCATCATACGTATGTTTGTCCAATTAACCCAACTTATTCCTAAAATTAATCACCGCAAATTGGGCTATATTACTACAATATAGTGCTATCTGATGAATATACCAAATTACCCCACAATACTTCATTGAAGTTCGCCATTTGTCAACAATGCATTTTGGATCAGACAAACATGGCTTCTGTGAGTGCAAAATATTCGAATAAGTTCTTACAGCCATAGGGTTTTAAATTTGGGGTAGAAGAAGAGAATTACGATTGAGTTAAAATTACTTTGAAAAATCTAATTAAAGCACTTCCAAAACTGCCGTAGATCTATCTTATTTCTGTATTTTTTAAATAACAGGAGGGTAAGGAAAATAAGTTAACTTGTTTAGATCGAGAATATATATATATATATGTGGGGTTTTAAAGTTGGGATAGAAGAAGCCAAATACGAATTAGTTAAAGTAACTCTAAAAACTAGTTGAAACACTTTCAAACCTGATCTATCTTTGTCTCTGTCTTGTTTAAACACAAGAGATTAGGGAAAAGAAGTTCACTGGTTTAAAAATGAGACATGATGAATGTATCCAAATTTACAAAACTGCCAGAGATCTATCTCTATCTCTGTGTTGTTTAAACAACAAGAGACTAAAAAAAGAGGTTCGCTGGTTAAAAAATGAGACATGATGAATGTATCCAAATTTACAAATTTACAGTGTACAGTTTAGCTCGGGGATTTATCAAGTAACAAGAGCTTAAGAAAAGGAGGTGCAATGTTTAAAGATGGGACACGAGGATGAATGCTTATTAATCAATATTTACACTCCAAAAGCGACATCAAAATGAATATATCCTAATTTAGTTTAGTTTAGGTGGAGATTGGTTGTTATGCATCCTAATTTTCATTTTACAGTCCAGCTGCTCTACAATCCAGGTGGGAGAGATAATTTTCATTTTACAGTCCAGTTGCTCTACAGTCCAGGTTAGAGAGATATGCAGTCCAGATGGGAAAGATGTATGTACCCATAACATTGGAAATCAAATTGAAGTCTGTAATTACAGCTAGATAAGTGACCTGTACTCTAGATCCCAGCTATGGGAGATGGCGTGTCTCGTCTTCTCGTAAAACTTACAAATAAAAATAAAACACTTAAGAGTTAAATTTTAACTTTTGGGACTTCAGTTTTTTAGATTTATTTGAAGCTAATCAGTAGATGGAATTCACACCTCATTCGTCTATAAAACTTTACTGGTCTTAGTATTTTTGCCTGGTCTTAGTATTTTTGCCGGCCAAAGATATGCATCTTGGAAACATTGTTATAGAGTTTGTAACAGCGTTGTTCGTGGATGTCAGTACACCAAAAACATTATCTTTATATATAAAAAAACTACCAAATTATCTCCAAAGAAAGCTGCACGCTATACTCTCGGGTGAGGTGTAACTAGATCTCAACTTCGGCTGAAGTGGGTCTGGTCTGGTTCAGAGTTCTTAGTTTAGTCCGAATTTCAGTTTGTATTGCTTTAGTACATGGGTTTACCAACATGGTTTGATATATTTAATTAGTCTAATAGTAGCCTCAGTTACCCAGTACTGTTCGGTGCTTAACTTGCTCCTTTATTTTGTGGTTGGCTACTTTAGTTCCCATTCAGAATAATTGAGTTTTCTCATCTTAATTGAATGTTTATATTTGGCAAGTTAATGACATGAATGTGTTTCGATTTCAGAAGTTTTGGATAGATCGAGCCACAGGTAAGTTGTGCTTTATGTTGTCTGCAAGAAGTTTGGATATAACTTGGGGAGATGATAATCGGTATTGGCATTGGATTTCTCAGGATGAATCCAGGTAACACCATTCTTTTAGTCTTTTGTTGATACTAACAAGAAAAGCTAATAACACGGGTTTGACTTTTGACTACAGTTTCGAGGAGATAGCTGAACTAGTTGCAGTATGTTGGCTCGAAGTTAGAGGACAGTTTGACTGCAAGATTTTGTCTCCTGGTCAGGCATATAGAGTTTCATTCAGGCTCAAAGTCCATGAGTCAACCCATGGCATTTTTCGTAGACCTTCTCTTCCCCGTGGCATTATTCGGAACTTTGGTCGTAGAGCTTCTCTTCCTCCCTTGCGTCGAGCATATGGATGGAAACGTAAGCCGGTCAAATTCTCAGTTACAACTCCTTGTGGTGATCACCAGATATATGCTCGGTATTTGAGTGATATGGATAAACCTGTTGAAACTGAAGGGTACCAGATGACTCCCTTTAGACCTGTAGAGGAGGGCTGGATGGAGTTTGATGCAGGCAGATTTGTTGTGGAAGAAAACGGAGATAATCCAGGAAAAGTAGAGTTCT
The DNA here is from genome assembly GCA_001517045.1 of Pseudotsuga menziesii. Taxonomy (NCBI): domain Eukaryota; kingdom Viridiplantae; phylum Streptophyta; class Pinopsida; order Pinales; family Pinaceae; genus Pseudotsuga; species Pseudotsuga menziesii. Next base: position 45,222 of record LPNX010945312.1, read on the forward strand.
GCATGAGAGAATGGGAAGGTGGGAATTGGAAAGGTGGACTTCTTTTAGAAGGGGTCAAGATCCTACCCATTTCTTTGGTTAGGGAAAGAACATAATGATATAATTTGGTTCTGTTCATCATCGAATAACTTTTGTAATATATATGGCGTCTAATTCCACTATTTTCAACTTTATTGTATCTCCATTCTATTTTATTAGTGAAGTAAATTCAATGCACAGAAATGACTATAAGAATGTTTTTCTCATTTCATTATGTTCAACTTTATGTTGTTCTCTAGTACGTTCAATGTACAGAAAAGGTTACCGCAGGAGCTCCAGTAATTTCACTCATTTTACCATGTTGAATTCTATGTATTTCTCTAGTATATGTACATAAATGGCTATAGTAAAGTTTCTTTCATTACTATTAACAGCTGCTCCCGAAGGCATGTTTTTATATGGTGCTAAAGATTTAACAAGTGTCCTTTTACCTTTAAAATGTATTGGTTATGTTCTTACTTATTATCTACGTCTATCAGCTCTTATGGAATGGGAAAAGGTGATCGCTAGAACAGGAAAAGGCACTGAAAACCGAGTTTGGAACAATGTTAAAAAAGCAGTGAGGCAAGGGGGGTTAGGATTAGGGGTCTCATGCTCGAGATCGCTTAAGGATGTGCCTTCTAAATTCTTCTTCTAGCACCTAAAGAGAACATAGATTTCTGAGTGGACTTGTCCTTGGTGATTTTAGTGGCAACTTTATAGAGGAAGAGATGAAAATTATGGAAATTTTTTGAGAACCTTCCAAAGGATTTTAAGGATTTTACTTTAAGGTTTAGTTCTTTTATCTGGTGCCTCTAACAATCTTTTGAAACGAGTTGTTTTGAGGAAGGTATAAACTTATGAGAGAGTTTATCTTTCTAGAGAACTTGTTGGAGGAATTGTAGGTAGCGATGAAAGACCTCAAGAACACGAAAGTCTTATGGTCTTGATGGTCTGCCAGTGTAATTCTAGAAGAAGAGGCAACCTGTTTTCAGCTCCTTTTATTTGATCACGTGTCAAGGATCTATTAAAAGTGGCAGTATGGGGAGCTTGTTAATGCATGGCTTATCAGGCTTGTCCCTAAAGGCGTCGAAAGGGATTCGGTAGGGAGATGAACCCACTATTGTTCTCATGATCTCCTACAAAATCTTAAACCTTAGCCAACGGTTTGAACAGGAAAATTTAAGTTGTTGGTTGCTCGGATAGTCTGAAAGGAGAAAACTGAATGTATTATGGGCATATTTATCCTCGATAACCTTATAATTGTCTAGAAGTTCTTGAATGGGTTTAGGGGATTGGCCAAAAGTTTTTTAACCTTATGACAAGTTGGAATGAGACTACATCCTTATTATGTTGGATTGGTTGAGGTTTGGTGTTTTCTATTACAAATTAGTGAAGACACTCTTTTCATGGGACTGAACAAGTGTTTGTATGAACAACACACTTTCAAACCCAATTCTTCTCCGATGATATATTTGGGAAGGCTTCCCTCTAGGTCTTCATCTTTATGTGATTGTAGTTGATGCTCTGGGCTACTTATGGAAGGCATTCAAAGTGCAAGAGGCAAGGGAAAACTAAAGGAATTTCTCTACTTGATGGAAACCATTTACCCAATGTGGATTATTTAGCAAAATTGCCTCATTTGTTGGCCCAACAATACCTGGAGGGAACTATTATCTGCCCAAAGACATTTGCAAAGGTTTTTGAAGGAATGTTTACGAGAAAAATAGAGGTCTTTCTTATTAGCCAAGATGACCCTGTACTTATTGGCCAAGAGGTCTTTCTCACAATAGAAAACTTGAGAATGAGAGGAATTCATGGTCTTTGTAGATGCCCCTTGTGAAAGAGAAATGAAGAAACAAGACCCCATATGTTCTTTAAATGTGATTTCTCTAAGGGAGTTTGGGCTTATGCATTCCCTGAATTAGGAAAACAAGTGGAAATGCCCCATAATTTTAAAGAGGCCTTCTAAGTTTGGCACAAGCACTATTCGAGTACCTTCCAAGGAAAATTGTAGATAGGCCTTCTTAGTTTGGTGCAAGGATGCAAGCATTATTGTAGTACCTTCCAAGGCAAACTGCTGCTAAAGCTGCTCCCGGTTGCATTACTCTTCCTTCCTAGTCTTGAAAGGATGGCTAGCTAGAAATTAATTAATTTTCCATCAAGACTAAATTACCTGAGTTGTTGTTGCACAAGCCAGAGGATTATTATTTGAGGCTCTAATTTCAAAAGGAATGGTAGCCCAAAACAATCAGATCTAGAGGTGGAAGAACGACTTAATCTCAAGGAGAAAAGAATTAACTAAAATTCAAATGGGAAACTAGAAAAAATATTTATCTTGGTAGTTGAGAATCCATGGAGACAATCTTCAAGAATGGTTTTGTCATAATAAAACATTCACTCTTATTTGATAGGGCATCCAAATGTAATCTAGAGGGGCAAGAGGTGTGAGGATTAAGCGAGACATTAAACAACCAAGTTGAATCTCTGGATTTGTGGCAAGGATTAATGATAGTCAAACAAATGGGAATCAAGAAATTCATGGTGCTAGAGGATTCAATGATGATCATTTGTCATATGTAGCCAAATTCCTTCTTCATGAACCTCAAGGTTTCTCAGGAACTCAAAATCATTTGGATAGATTTGAATCGATAGATTTCTTGCATATCTTCACAGGATTGAAGTTATGAGCTACACATCAGATGAAATGGCTAGTGAAGGATTTAGTACTCCTTATGGCTTGGTTTTGAAAAAATGAGGGTTTGTTGGTGCCAGTCCACCTACCCGAAGTTTTAAACCCAATTCCTTTTTCATGGATCCATTTATAACTCAAGACAAGTGTCACAACCAAACTCACATGCAACTTCAATTTGTTATATTTTATAAAGATAACAGCATAATAACAATAATAGGACCACTAAAAGAGTAACAAAGCACAAAAACAATAGTGAATGTGGATCTTGTTTAACCATGGTGATGATCTATCACCTCCCAACCATAGGAAATACAAAACTATTGTCTTCCTTCAGCTCACACCTTCTAATAGAGATCATATGTTCAGAGATAAATGCACATCCAGATAGCAGTAGCATAAAACCCAAAAAAATGTAAGAGAAACTTCTCCAAAGTGTAGAACCCCAAAAGAATTCTTTTAGCTCCAATAGTGAACTTCTCTTTTGTTTGAGTGAACTTACTTGTTGCTTAATGATGAAAATGAGAGGAAGTGCCTTCTATTTATACTTTATGTTGCTGACCTTTTAAATTTCAAGTGGGCCTGACTTGTCCTCGTTGTCGAGGTCAACTTCTCTTCTTTTGTGGGTTAACTTGTCTTCTGGAATATTCTTGTGGGCTAACTTGTCTTCTTTACTCGGGCTTACTTGTGAGGATGTGCCTCACACAGCTACTACATCAACACTCCTCAGCCAGGGAGGCATCATCATACTGGAACACATCTTGATATCATTAGTATATCACGACTATATTGAACATCTTTATATCATAAGGAAGGTATTCCAACACAATCTCAGTCCATCAAGAAGTGTCATCATGCATCAACTCAATCCAATCAATCAGAGAACATGCAACAATCAACAACTCTTCTCAGTCCATCGAGGAGTCACTCATGCGTTAGCTCAACCCAGTCCATCAGGAAACATGCACCGACTCAACAACTCATCCAAGTCCATAGGGGAGTCACTTGTATGTTATCTCAACCTAGTCCATCGAGAAAAATGCACCAACTCAACAACTTTGCTTAGTCCATCGGGGAGTCACTCATGCATCAAATCAACCCAGTCCATCGAGGAACATGCACCAACTCAACAACTATGCTAAGTCTATTGATAAGTCACTCTTGTGTCAGCTCAACCCAGTCCATTGGGGAACATGTGCTAACTCAACAAGTCCATCTATGAGTCCATATATATGTACCAGTGTGTGCTAGCCTCTCCACCCCATATTAGGATATCTGAGAGATCTCCCCACTTTACAAAGTGTACGAGAGAATGCACAAAATCTCTCCATCATTATTCATGATGTACGAGAGATGTCCCCACTCTACAGAGTGTTCGGGATCATGCAATGGCCCTTCCATCTGTTATCATGTAAAATGACACTTCTTCGTCCAAGTACTGACACGCAATGTGTCGGTACACAAAAGGACAAAATGGATAGAAGTGGCCAAAACACTATAAATGGGCATGAATTTTGATGCATCATCCTCCTACCAGCCTAACCTATTTTTTGTATGGCCATTGAGGTGAATATGCGACTATTACGATTGAAACCCACGTATCATACATGAGTATTGACACTGAAGCTCGCATATATATGATCAAAGTTGAAATCCACAGATTGCCTTTATTTAAGTCACGTATCATACGCAACCTACCAGTATTGATAGTCCCGTATGCCTTAAGCCAAAATTAAAAAATATAAACATGTTTAGTCGAGGATAGGTGGGGCCTTAATCATAACTATCCCAACTTCCCTAACAATCTCAACCTTCGTAACCTCTCTCTTTCCTCATGTATAAATAGAGGGTAGGGGTTGTGGTTAAACATCATGAATTTTAGAAAAAAATTATGCTGGTGGTTTTCCTTTAGATACCTTGGAGCAGCATAACTCAGAGTCCTTGGCTAGCAAAGAAGCACTTGTCTCAGATGTTGGGTTGTAATCTCACCTCACTTGTTTATTAATAAAGAGGGTTTTTCTTCCAATATTGTGTCTCTGTACTCTTATATATTATGGTTCATGAATTGTCTTGTCATTTCATTACAAGTATGTTATTTCATTGATCACCTATATAATATATAAGATATTGCAGTAAATGTCTTTCTCCTTGCAGGTGTTGGAGATCCCCTGGAAGTTGTGGAAGCAATTTGAAGTGAAGAAAAAAAAGCTAGGATCCACCGTCATAAATAAGGTATGCCTAATTTCTTCCTATTTCTATTTCAAATTTTGAATTGGTTGTGTGTCTCTAAGTTAATTTAGTACGTTGGTAACCCCAGAGACCCTAGGTTATAAGGTTGTATTCTTTTGAACAACAGAACCGACGACTCCACTGGGGAGTCCAACCTGTTGTGGGTCATTTTTTTTTGTTTTCTGTCGGTCTTGCTCTGATTGATCATGTTAGTGATCTGTTCAGTTTTTACCTTTAATTTTTAGTATTGCATGTTTCGATCCTGTTTGTCAGTTGTTTTTCTTTTTGAAAATTTCTGACACCATACGTGGGTTGCTTTGGTAACAGTCGCATATTACCTATTGTATACGTGGGTTGCTTTGGTAACAGTCGCGTATTACCTATTGTATATGTGGGTTGCTTTGGTAACAGTTGTGTATTATCTGTTGTATATGCAGGTTGATTTGGTAACAGTCGTGTATGGTATGTGATCTGCCTTGATGATAGTCGTATATTTCCTGTAGGTGTCTATGAGTCCATAAGGTTCTTGCTTGTCCTTATTTTTATGTTTTCTCATATGCTTGCAAAGGCTCTTTTTGGCATGATACTATGGTTTAAGGTGTGTGCATTGTTAGAATAGTAGAGTCAATCTAAACTAGTTAACCTATCTAAGCAACCAACAACATATCATAAAAGATAAGAACATGAAAAGAAAAGGATAAGAGAACACTGATATGCGTGGTTCACCCTAATGGGTTACATCCACGGGAAGGTAGTCTGATATTATCTCCATAATGTCTTCTCCAATCTTACAAGAGAGCAAAGCACAAATACTCCAAAGAATATAGATGATGTACAATAGTGTCACAATAGTATCGCTACTATATCAAGAATACATGATATCTAGAGACTCACTTGACCCTATTATATACTAAGAGATGAGGAGGATTTACTCTCACATATTGCATGTGGTATAATATAATTCTCCAAAATAACATCTCTTAATACAATACCATGGACAAATACTCTACACAAGTAAATACACCACCATATAACTATGGGTTAAATGTATTACTCTTTTACATAAGATTGTAGACAACTTCTGACATAATATAAAGACATTATTATCTTCCAAGGAATATAATATATTCCAACACTCCCCCTTAATAATAGTTGGGAGAAGGGCCCACACTAACACTGATGAAGGAAGGAGTCATTGCTGCTCCCCCTTGATGACAACTTCCAGAAGAACCAAAGCTACAAATAAGAAGAACACTTTGGCTGATGGAATTTGATGATGAACAACCACTTCTCACCGAATCATGAAAGTGCACATGAACCAGTTTGTACGATGAAAGACCCAACAATAAAATACCAAGAACATATGACGGAATCCAATCGCAAGATACCCAGATCACCACAAAAATCATCACAACCATACATGATAACTAAAGAACTCTGATATAACATCCACACTAGTGTACAGATACCTTCTAACGGCCGATACAACAGAACGTGTGGCTAAGATCACCACAACAATGTACAAAAAAACCCAGATGGCTAATACACATGCAGATAACAAACATTCTTCCAATCAAGGTGCAATATAAATATCTGTAGAAGACCTCAAACATCGAAGAAACAAGACCCCAATGGTCTATACATCGAAAATGATATCATACAGATGAACATCATGACTTTAACAGTAGAAGATGGTGCTTCATTATTCCTGGAAGAAGGTGAAAGCCTAAACAGAGAACTTATCTACACAAAAAATTTCAAGATTAAAGCATATAAAGATCATAAAACAAAATTGCTCATACAAAAATGAAAATGCTTATATACCAAAGGTTAGCAAACATCATATAAAGGAATGACAACATACTATGATCAAATAAAATATTAACTTGCTCATTAAGGAAAATGAAGTTACTTTTACACATTAAGTGTCAACCATAACATATAAATAGTGAGCCAAAGATTTCACTTAAATATATGAAAATTTAGTCATCAAGCAACTAATCTAAAGCATAGGTGCATTTCTTATTAGCATGCGGTTAATATGCAAGAGATGAATGCCCTGAAAATGTCATTGCTTCCATATAGGAACGTTAGAGACAAGTAGGAACAAGATAACCTCTGCAATCATAAGAATAGAAATCTCATTGCAACAAGAACAAGGTGCTCATGATAAATAGTTCAAGATTTAAAGATTGCTCAAAGTCATATAAATATTAGTAAAAGATGATCGAAATAAACATGACATGAGATATAGATAAATCAAAATGTTTAATATGATTAACATATAACAAATTATGATCAACTCATGATATCACTTATAAAAAATTATGAAATGACAAGTCACTAATGGTCTTAATCATGGGTTCATTTCTTGTTAACACTATGTAAATATGCAAGAGACAAAATGTCCTGGAAATGTCAATGCTTTCATATTGGAATGTTAGAGACAAATAACACAGAAACTAGATACAATCTTTGCAATACATGAAAAAGAAACTATATCCCAATTAAATAACTTATGACAAGCCAAAAAATATGATATCACATAGATTAAAAAAATGATTTTACTTAAGAATTTAATTAGCAAGAGAATATAACGATCATAAAGATATTACTTATAAAAGAATTGAAATTGCTTTTACACAAAGGTCAGCAATAACATATAAATAAAGTAAATAATGATCACTAGATAACACATATATGAGATTGTTCTTATAAAATTGTTTTTATAAACAAAACAAAGAAAAGAACAAGTTAATTATTAAGTATATTTAAAAAATATTAAGCATTAGATGGTTTATAGCTATCATCATGACAAAATACTAGAGATCCATGTCCTTAAAAGACATTCATATTTTCATATAAAAATGTGAGACAAATATATAGCAAGATCAAGAAATAATATCTTAATAAATACAATTAGAAACAAAACCTAAGTGCAAAAAATGAATAACAGAAAACTTAAATACTTTACCGTATTGATCTGAATCTGCAAAAAACACAGTTAGAAACACAGTAAAGAAAAAATGAGAAACTTTCACTTACAACCCTATGAAAAAAAATGTGCCCAAAAAATCTCAGTCTTCTGTTCTGGTCGCGTAGGTGGATTAGGAATGGATGTTCTAGTTCAAAATACAGGTTATAATAAATAATCCAATAAGAAATGATCAAGTTACGACCAGTTTTTATAACTACCGTTTTATTACCGAAAGGAAGCCCAAAAATGCCCAGTTTTTTTGTTCTGCTCACGTGAGTGGATCCAAAATTGTTGTTCTGATTCTAGAAACAAGTTATAATAAAAAAACTGGTAAAAAATGACCAAGTTACGGCCCTTTTGTATAACTGTTGTTTTTAATACTGAAAGGAAGCCCAAAAATACCTAGTTTTTTTGTTCTGGTCGCATGGGTGGATCCAAAATAGTTGTTCCAATTCCAAAAACAGGTAAAAAATGACGAAGTTACAACCCTTTTGTATAACTGTCATTTTTATTACCGAAAGGAAGCCCAAAAATACCCAGTTTTCTATTTTGGTCACGTGGATGGATCTAGAATGGCTGTTCCAATTCCAAAAACTGATTATAATAAAAAAAACTGGTAAAAATGACAAAGTTACAACCCTTTTGTATAATTGTTGTTTTTATTACCGAAAGGAAGCCCATAAATACCCAGTTTTATGTCTTGGTCACGTAGGTGGATCCAGAATGACATTTCCAATTCCAAACATAGGTTCTAATAAAAATTTCGGTAAAAATGGACCAAGTTACGACCCTTTTTTATAACTGTCATTTTTATAATCGAAAGAAAGATCTCCTTGAGGAGAGCCCCAAAATCATGTAGATCTACAGAAAAAACATCAAGAAACCCTTGAAAAAATTATGCAAAAATCTTACACAACAAGTTAGGGTTAGGGCAAAAAAAATGCAGAAATATGCCCATATCTGAAGAGAATCCTAATGGATACCAGATAGAAAGCAAATCTACAACAAAATTACAGTGCCCAAATGATAATCGTTATTGATTGAAAGCTATAGAAGGTACTAGACCATAACAACATGCTCTGATACCATGTTAGAATAGTATAGTCAAGCTAAACTAGTTAACCTATCTAAGCAACCAAGAACATATCATAAAAGATAAGAACATGAAAAGAAAATGACAAGAGAACACCGATAAACGTGGTTCACCCTAATGGGTTACATCCACAGGAAGGTAGTCTTCTATTATCTCCAGAATGTCTTCTCCAATCTTACAAGAGAGCAAAACACAAATACCCCAAAGAATATAGATGATGTACAATAGTGTCACAATAGTACCACTACTACATCAAGAATACATGATATCTAGAAACTCACTTGACCCTATTATATACTAGGAGATGAGGAGGAATTACTCTCACATATTGCATGTGGGATAATATAATTCTCCAAAATAACATCTCTTAATACAATACCATGGACAAATACTCTACATAAGTAAATACACCACCATATAATTATGGGTTAAATGTATTACTCTTTTACATAAGATTGTAGACAACTTCCGACATAATACAAAGACATTATTACCTTCCAAGGAATATAATATATTCCAACATGCATTTCACTGGTTGCTTGATATTTCAAGTTTTTTAGTGCTTTTGGTTTGACTTCTTGATTGGTAAATGTGTTGGGTCCCTCCTGCTTGGATTTTGGTATGAGTGCTTGTGTTTTGGGTCATTGATCGGTCCTTTGAAACACTGATATATTGGAACTTCTTTTCTAGTAGTCTAAGTCATTCATTCTTTCCTTCTTTTGGATCTATTAGTTCTTGGGAATTGATAGTTTCGCCAAGTCTAAGTTTTGAGCCATTTTTACCTGTTTGGGTGAAGTATGTTACTATAGGGTATGACTGCAATCATTTACAGTTATATGATCAAATTGTTTAAACTCACTCAATTTTCATTTAGTTGCACATAGCTTTTGAATTTTTTGAAAAAGGAAATACAATAGCTGCATTTAGTTGTTATTTTCACTAATTTTTTCAGAAAAAATAAAAAAGTTCCAAGTCTTGTAGTTTTTCTTTTGCATTTATAAAAGGAAAATAAAATAACATATAGTTGTTTAATATGCATGTAGATTAGGGTTTTGCCTTTAATGCACTGCATATTTTTATTCTTGAAAAAATAAAAAATAAATTGTTCTTTTGTGGCTTTCAAGTTTCTATTTAAAAAAAAAAGAGAATAGTTTTTGCTTTTTGCATTTCATTTTTCTTTTCTTAGTCATCTTGTTTCAACATTGAGTCAAAACACCATTGGTTTCACTTTCGCCACCCCCTTTGAGTAATTAACAACCCTTTAAAATAAACTCTTAATATTTAAAATTTATTAGTAATTGTTTATTTATAGGGACGACACACACTAGTTTAGGATAGTGTTTTGGGTTAGGGTTATCTTAACTTCCCAAAACTTCAAACTCAAACATAGTGGCATATCTATTAGGAAATCCAACTTCACTGGGAAAGACACCGAAAAGCTCCTCTCACACAGAAGTCAAGCACAAGGTCGTGCGATATTGAGCTGTTGGAGATACCCCTCCAATTCTCAGTAAAGCATACACCAAAGTCGTTGCACGTTTGGGGACTCATCCAGTATCTCCTCCCGACCCCATGTGGTTCTTGATACTGTTTGGGTTTCGGGCTTTGCTACCCTTCCCATGTACATCATCTGGGCTGACGACTGTTCCATCGGAATTTCTTTGTGATTTTGGTAGCCTTAGTATCTTGTCTGCTAGGATCTTACATGGGTGGAATTGGAAGGATATTTCCATTACACCTAGGGTAGACTTGAAAGGTAACCTTGGTAGACAATCTTGGAGGGTGGTTGGGTGATTCCAGTGCTTGCACCCAGAGGGCTCTTCACGAGATGCCAAGTAACTACTCTCCTTTCTTCACTGGTTAGTTATGGGCCCTCATCATCCCAGACTTTCCTTTGGAAGGCATCTTTGTTTTCCTGGCTTGATGCTTAGGTATTTTTCTAGTGGTGTGTTCTTTGTACTGTTGGTTGCCTATCAACCTCATACTTTGTCTTATTGTTTGAAACTATGGCTAACACCCCTTTGAACGCCAACCAAGAGATCCCCATGCTAGGAACTTCTTGTACTATTCCTCTCATAAGAAATGTTGGTGTTCCTTTGATGGCCACCTTGAATCTACGTGGATTCACCCTAGGGATACCAGTGTGGTTTTTTTCCACTCCAACTGTCCTAAATGCTCCTAATGCTTCTCAAGTAAGCTCCTTATATCAAGGGCATCAAAACACTGATTCCCCTTCACAAGTAGCTACCTCTCCTCCTTCTACCTCATGTGGTGAAATTTCTGACACTAGTCACCGTCAGTCTAAAATGAGTAAAAGAAGGAAGAATAGGAAGAAGACACATAAGCAAGGGGGCACCCATTCAACCTCTACAGGTCAACTTGATCCTAACCATTCAGCCTTTGTTGGTCATGCCAGTGATGCCCATCCAGGCTCTGTAGGTCATGCTGGGGGAAGTCTCTCATCCTTTATGGTTCATGCTGAGGGAAAATAGTCAACCACTGCAATTCAAGTTGACACTGTTGAAAAGACTAACCATTCAAAACACAAGCCCAAGTTTACTTGTAAGCTTTGTGAGGGAGACCAACTTACTTATCAATGCCCTTCCATCGCGGAGGTATGAAGAGTTTGGTTTCATGGTCATCCCATTTTTGAACATCCTAAAGTTTTTTAGCAACCAACCTCTCTTAGTCAGGTTGGACCCAATCACCCAACCTCTGGTGGTCATGCTGGGGGAAAGCTCTAAGCCTCTGTAGGTCATGCTGAGAGAAAACAATCAGCCACTGCTATTCATGTTGACACCGTTGAGAAAATTGGTCGTTTGAAGTGCAAACTTAAGTTCCCTTGTAAGCTATGCGAGGGAGATCATCTTACTCACCAGTGCCCTGCTATCGCAGAGGTGCAAAGAGTGTGGCTCGAGACTCAAGGATTTCCTTGTCCTGAACAACCTGTAGTTTCTCAATCACCTACTCAACCTTGGGTTGATCTAGTGGTGGAACCTTCCCAGTCTTTGGTTCACCCAACTCTTCTTTCAGAGACTGATCCTTATGTGATTGAACCAATTTCATATTTTGTCAATCCCACTCTCCCTTTGGAGAGTGAATTTCACAAAGCAATTGAATCAATTGTTGACACAAAACCAGTCGACAGGGGTTCACTCTCTGTCAACACCCAAACTATCGCGATCTCCCTAAGCACCGTCCCAGACAGGTTTTATCCTATCCGACAACACCTGCAGAGAAGATGAAGTCTCATTCGAGATGTTCAAGGGAGAGTTGACAAAACCAAGTTTCTGCAGTATGAAGGAGGACCATGTGTTTACTTAGTGACTTAACACAACATTATTCCACAGATCTTGAATCATTCAGATTATGCATTAACATAATCATGTCATCATTCAATAGATCACAATAACATAAGTGAATCACAACAAAACATTGATGTGCAGAGAGATCATCTAAAGCATAGAAACATCGCATCATTCACAAATCCATATCGCATATACACATTGCATTCACATTTGGATCGCAGAAAACATGAAAACAGGAAAATAAAAAAATATACAATGATTCTGCTCAATCTCCGTCATGTCATATTAACCTTCGCAACAAAACATAGATTCTCCAAAATAGTTCTTCAACTCCCTTACACAGATCAACATTCACAATCTTATATCTCTGACGTTGCTCACAATTCAGTCCAAAAAGAGCCAACCAAAGAAGACTTAACACTTGCAATTCTACCTCTACTTATAGGCTTGCGCCTTTACATTGATGGTCCACTTAACCAACTTCCTAACTACTTTTTAACAAAAACTACAAAATAATGATGAGCCGAATATTTATTAGCTCATACAAATAATATTACCAGAAAACTTGGTAAATGAGATAAGCCATAAGGAAAATACATATATTAATGATAAGATAAGAGATGATATGTTACAATGGCGGCCCTGCCTTAAGTATGGCTTGGGCATTTGAAATGAGGAGACACCTCATTTCATAACCTAACTTAGTTAGCCTAATTATTTAATGATTATCTTATTTTATGTTTGTTACATTGCCACTCTCTTAGAAAGGCTTTGTCCTCAACGCCTTATAATGGTGTCACGTCGTTCTTTGTGATGTCGTGGCTGATGAAACATCTCAATATGAATTGCTAAGTATAGAGCACAACTTTCGATATGTGGATGAGTCAATCCATCCTAAATTTATTTGTTGTTGATTGTTGGGATTCCCTACTGATCTATTGTCAGGAGCTTTGATCATATTAGTATAATTATCTTTCGACATTTCCCACGTTTTAGAATTTTGGCTTTTATGGTTGGGGTGTCAATAGGGAATTTTCACAATGTCGTTTTCTTTTATGAGTGTCGTATTTTAAGCATTGATGTGAGTTGGAATTTGTATTTTCATTCCTTGAGGTTTTAAGGTTTCATTATGTATCTTTTCCAACTTATTTTCCAACTGCACATAATCATTTTGAAAATTCTTAATCACTTCTACTTGCGCTTTTCTGTCATCTTCAGACTTCTTAAGTTGTTCCTTAAGATCTTTGTTATGACTTCTGATGCAACTATTTTCTTCCTGCTTGTCTAGAAGTTTCCCTTCAATGTCTTCCGTAGATTGTTCTGTCTTCTGACTATTTTTCAACTTCTTAATTTTCGTGACTAGTGTTTTGTTATGATTCCTTAATCTGAAAATTTCTTCGGAATTGTTGGATAGTGTTTTATTACTTTTTGCAATCTCCGACTTATCATGAGTCTTTTTAGAGTCGTTATTTTGTTGTTGAAGAACTTTTATCTGTTGTTGATACTGGTCGATCACTGACTCTTGATTTCCTAATTTATGTCGTATCTGCATTAGTTCGTCATCCTTGTCGCTAACGATTTTGTTCAATAGTTTTATTTCTGCTTCGTAATCGTTTATTTCTTTCTTTATGTCTTGATTTTTCAATCTTTGATTAAAATCGTTTTCGTCTTTTAATTTCTCAATTTGGGCAGACAATTTTTCTATATGATTTTTCTAGTCGAAATTTTTTTGTTCATTGAGCTCTTTTTGCATCTCAAGTATTTTAATTATTACTTCTAAGTTCGTATTTGTGTCTCGCAATTCTCCATTTTCTTTTCAATAACGCTTTAACTTGGCTTCTAATTTCTCTATTTGTAGTCGCAAACCAGATTCCATGATCTCTGATTTCTTCCACACTAAATGATGATGGTCTTCGATTTTTTTCGATTTTGTTTTCCTTTGACTTCCCCGGCAATAAATGGTATTCGAATTTTTCGATGATAGGAAGGTCTTTGACTTCGAATTCTTGAATAATAATGGTATTCTTTCTTTTTTTGTATTAAATAATAATTGTAATTATTACAATTATTAATATTAATAATATTTTTTCATAAATATAATAATAATATTAACAAGGCACTTGGATCTCCACGTTGGTTAACCTTTTGGTTTAGATTAACTTCTTTGTGGATTGTGTATAGATTAGGTGGTTGAGAAGAATGATTGTTAACTTCCCCACCTAGGTTCAAATCTCACTTCTTTATGCACTTCTAGCCTTTATGTTATTTAATAAAGAGATTTAAAGACTAAACTCAACCTAATTAAGGTATGAGTTATTATTTAATATCCAATAACCTTTCAATAAGTAAATAACTTAATTAAGGTGTGAGTTGGTTTGTTCTTTCCTTTTTTTATGGGATCTTCTCCCTTCTTCTCTTTTTTTATTTTTATTTTTACTTATTCCTTTTTTTCTTTTTTCTTTTTACTTTTTATCTTTTTATGTCTCACTTTTTTTCCTTTTACTCTCTATTTTTATGGTCAAAGACCCAATTCAGGAAACCTGGAATAATGGCTAAAATCCAATAAAATGGCCAAAGGCCGGAATCTAGCCAATGAGGCTATGATACCACTTGAAGCGAATATTTATTAGCTCATACAAATAATATTACCAGAAAACTTGGTAAATGAGATAAGCCATAAGGCAAATACATATATTAATGATAAGATAAGAGATGATATGTTACAATGGCGGCTCTGCCTTAAATATGGCTTGGGCATTTGAAATGAGGAGACACCTCATTTCATAACCTAACTTAGTTAACCTAATTATTTAATGATTATCTTATTTTATGTTTGTTACAATGCACAATTTTA
Organism: Pseudotsuga menziesii; assembly: GCA_001517045.1. Taxonomy (NCBI): domain Eukaryota; kingdom Viridiplantae; phylum Streptophyta; class Pinopsida; order Pinales; family Pinaceae; genus Pseudotsuga; species Pseudotsuga menziesii. Next base: position 60,393 of record LPNX010945312.1, read on the forward strand.
TTCAAATGATAAATGCAAGCTTTCCTATATGAAATCCTGACTAATACTTCAAAGCAAATCTAGTGCAAGAACTGTGCAAAATGCAAGATGTAATGCATAATGATAATCAAATATTTTTGGATTTTTTGAAACAAAAATGAGATATTATAGCAAAAGAATGATTCTACAACCCCCAGACTCTACAAGCACAATCAAGCAGCACTCAAGAAAAGTACTAAGGTAAAATAAATCTAATGCACTAATCCCAAAACAAAAAATCGAAAATGCAATGACAAGAACATTCTTCAAAAAAGAAATTTTACCCTTAAAAAAAACGTCTCTGGTCAGAAACAGAGGTGTATACAGACTCTAGCAGTATCAAAGGAGACTCGGCAATCATCCAAATTCACCCAGCAACAATCAATATTCCTCTAGAAGGAAAAACTAAGGGCATATGAGACTGTTCGCAATAAACCCGCATGTGTACGCGGAAATAGTAGTGAAACCCGCGTATATACGCGACTGTGAGTTAAAAACTCGCGTACAGGAAGAAAGGTGCATAAAAATAAAGGCAAATAGACAAGCTGAGACAAACTTCACACCAATCATACACTACCAGGAAAACATGCCCCCAGACCCGACACAGAAACAGAGAAATAAGAGCAATTCAAAGTCATTGAACGTCGATAGAAAACCCCCAAAGGACAACCACTAGGAACTCCCCAGCGGAGTCTCTAATTCTGTTATAGAGAGAAATTCCTATGGCTTGGGGTACCACAACAGACAGCTAGTGGGAGTTAAGGAGTCAGATTGGTCATGACTTAACGTTCTTAGCTCGCCTGACTAGCAAACGAAGGGGCCCATCAAGAGTGCCAAAGGAATGACTTGAACCGAAATCCCATCAAAGTCGTGCCTACCAAGTGAGTGATAGGAAAAAAGACAAGCTAGTGGGAGTTAAGGAGTTGGATTGGTCACCACTTAATGTTTTTAGCTTGCTTTCCTGGCAAATGAAGGGCCCATCAAGAGCGCCTAAGGAATAACTCAAACCCAAAGCACATCAAATTCATGCCCACCAAGCGAGCAACCAACAAAAAGACAAGGTAGTGGGAGTTAAGGAGAGGAATTGGTCATCACTTAACATTTTTGGCTCACTTTTCCTCGAAAAAGAAGGGCCCATCAGGAGCGCCCAAGGAACGGCTCGAACCGAAATCCCGTCAAAGTCATGCCCACCAAGTGAGTGACAGGAAAAAAGACAAGCTAGCAGGAGTTAAGGAGTCGGATTGGTCCCCACTTAACATTTTTAGCTTGCTTTCTCGGCAAACGAAGGGCCCCATCAACAGCACCGAAGGAACGACTCGAACCCAAAGCTCGTCAAAGTCATGCCCACCAAGTGAGCGACCAATAAAAAGACAAGGTAGTGGGAGTTAAGGAGTCAGATTTGTTGCCACTTAATGTTTTTAGCTCGCTTACACGGCAATAAGGGCCCCATCAAGAGCGTCGAAGGAACGACGCGAACCCAAAGCCTGTCAGATTCATGTCGACCAAGTGAGCAACTGAAAAAAAGACAAGGCAGTGGGAGTTAAGGAGAGGAATCGGTGACCACTTAACGTTTTTTGCTCACTTGCCCAGAAAACGAAGGGCCCATCAGGAGCGCCCAAGGAATGGCTCGAACTGAAAGCCCGTCAAATTCATGCCCACCAAGTGAGTGATAGGAAAAAAGACAGGCTAGTGGGGGTTGAGGAGTCGGATTGGTCACCACATAACGTTTTTAGCTCACTTTCCCGGCAAATGAAAGGCCCCATCAAGAGCGTCGAAGGAACGACTCGAACCCAAATCCCGTCAAAGTCATGCCCACCAAGTGAGTAACCAACAAAAAGACAAGGTAGTGGGAGTTAAGGAGAGGAATTGGTCACCACTTAACATTTGTGGCTCACTTACCCGAAAAAGGAAGGGCCCATCAAGAGCGCCCAAGGAACGGCTTGAACCGAAAGCCAGTCAAATTCATGCCCGCTAAGTGAGTGATAGGAAAAAAGACAAGCTAGCGGGAGTTAAGGAGTCGGATTGGTCATCACTTAACATTTTTATCTCACTTTCCCAACAAACGAAGGGCCCCATCAAGAGCGCCGAAGGAACGACTCGAACCTAAAGTCCGTCAAAGTAATGCCCACCAAGTGAGCAACCAACAAAAAGACAAGGTAGTGGGAGTTAAGCAGTCAAATTGGTCACCACTGAACGTTTTTAGCTCGCTTTCTCGGCAAACGAAGGGCCCCATCAAGAGCGCTGAAGGAACGACTCGAACCCAAATCCCGTCAAAGTCATGCCCACCAAGTGAGCGACTGACAAAAATTCAAGGTAGTGGGAGTTAAGGAGACGAATTGGTCACCACTTAACGTCCTTAGCTCACTTTCCCGAAAAGCGAAGGGCCAATCAAGAGCGCACTCAAGGGGCGGCTCGAACCAAAAGCCCGTTTAAGTCATGCCTGCCAAGTGAGTGATAGGTAAAAAGACAAGCTAGCGGGAGTTAAGGAGTCGGATTGGTCACCACTCAACGTTTTTAGCTCGCTTGCTCGACAAATGAAGGGCCCCATTAAGAGCGCCAAAGAAACAACTCGAACCCAAAGCCCGTCAAAGTCATGCCCACCAAGTGAGCTGCCGACAAAAATACAAGGTGCTGGGGGAGTTAAGGAGAGGAATTGGTCACCACTTAATGTTTTTAGCTCACTTTGCCGAAGAATGAAGGGCCCATCAAGACAGCCCAAGGAACGGCTCGAACCGAAAGCTTGTCAAAGTCATGCCCGCCAAGTGAGTGATAGGAAAAAAGACAGGCTAGTGGGAGTTAGGGAGTCGGATTGGTCACCACTTAACGTTTTTAGCTCACTTTCCCAGCAAACGAAGGCCCCACCAAGAGTTCCCAAGGAACGACTCGAACCCAAAGCCCGCCAAAGTCATGCCCACCAAGCGAGTGACCAGCAAAGGGGAAAGGTAGTGGGAGTTTAAGAAGAGGTACTAGTCACTACTTAATGTTTTTAGCTCACTTTCCTAAAAAATGAAGGGCCCATTAGGAGCGCCCAAGGAACGGCTTGAACACAAAGCCCGTCAAAGTCATGCCCAACAAGGAGTGACCAGAAAAAAGAAAAGGCAGTGGGAGCTAAGGAGAGGATTAGTTGCCACTTAATGGTTTTAGCTCACTTTCTTAGAAAACAAAGGGCCCATCAAGAGAACCCACAAGGGGCGCCCACAAGAAAAGCCCAAGGAGTGACCAGGGAGAACCCACCAGGACCACCCACAAGGGGCACGGAAGGTGTGCCAACAAGGAGAGCCCACAAGGAGCACACACAAGGAGCGCCCAAGGAATGGATCGAACGCAAATCTTGTCAAATTCATGCCCACCAAGTGAGTGACCACCAAAAATAAAAGGCAGTGGGAGTCAAGGAGACAGATTTGTCACCACTTAACATTTTTAGCTCACTTTCCCAGCAAATGAATGGCCCAAGGAGGGCCCATGGGGAACCCACATGGAGCACCCACAAGGAGCACCCAAGGAGCACCCAAGGAGTGCCCAAGGGACAGCCAAGGGGTGGAGGAGGTACACCGACAAGGACTACCCAAGGAACGCCCACAAGGAGAGCCCAAGGAACAGATTGAGCCCAAAGTGTTTCAAATTCATGCCCACCAAGTGAGTGACCAACAAAAAGACAGGGTAGTGGGAGTTAAGGAGAGGGATTGGTCACCACTGAACGTTTTTAGCTCACTTTCCTGACAAACAAAGGTCCCACAAGGAGCGCCCAAGGAACGACTCAAACCCAAAGCCCGTAAAAATCATGCCCACCAATTAAATTACCCGCAAAAAGATAAGCTAGTGGGAGTTAAGGAGGGGGATTCGTCACTACTTAACGTTTTTACCGCACTCGCCTAGAAAACGAAGGGGCCCATCAGGAGCACCCAAGGAATGCCTCGAACCCAAAGCCCATCAAATTCATGCCCACCAAGTGAGTTAACAGCAAAAAGACAAGGTAGCGGGAGTTAAGGAGTGGGATTCGTCACCACTTAACATTTTTAGGTCACTTTCCTGCAAAACAAAGGACCCATCAAGAGCGCCCAAGGAACGACTCGAACCCAAGTCTCGTCCAAGTGAGTGACCAACAAAAGTACAAGGTAGTGGGAGTTAAGGAGAGGGATTGGTCCCCACTTAACGTTTTTGTCTCACTTGCCCAGAAAACAAAAGGCCCATCAGGAACGCCCAAGGAACAACTCGAAACCAAAGCCTGTGAAAGTCATGCCCGTTAAGTAGGTGACCAACAAAAGACAAGGTAGCGAGAGTTAAGGAGAGGGCTTGGTCACCACTTAACGCTTTTAGCTCACTTTCCTAGGAAACAAAGGGCCCGTCAGGAGCACCCACAAGGAGGGACCAAGTAGCACCCAAGGAGCACCCATGAGGAGCGCACACAAGGAGCGCCCAACGAACGACTCGAACCCAAAGCCCATCAAAGTCATGCCCACCAAGTGGGTGACTAACAAAAGGGCAAGGCAGCGGGAGTTAAGGAGACAGAGTGGTCACCACTTAATGTTCTTAGCTCACTTGTCCATCAAACGAATGGCCCAAGGAGTGCACATAAGGAGTGCCTAAGGAAAACCCACAAGGAGCGCCCAAGGTGTGGCGACAAGGAGTGACCAAGGAACGCCCAACGAAGAGCTTGAACCCAAAGCCTGCGAAAGTCATGCCCACGAAGTGAGTGACCAGCAAAAGGACATGGTAGTGGGAGTTAAGGAGAGGGATTAGTCACCACGTAACGTTTTTAGCTCACTTTCTCGACAAACGAAGGGCCAGCAAAGAGTGCCTAAGGAGCGACTCAAACCCAAAGCCCGTCAAAGTAACTCCCACCAAGTGAGTGACAGTCGGAAAAAATACAAGGGAGTGGGAGTTGAGGAGAGGAATTGGTCACCACTCAACGTTTTCAGCTCACTTGTGCCGAAAACGAAGAGCCCATCAGGAGCACCAATAAGGAATGCACACAAGGGGCGCCCAAGGAGCGACCACCATGAAACCCAAACCTTACCCCGACTTGGCCATTTTTTTTCTCTTCTTCCCTGCGATTTTACCGGTTTTTTTTCTTCTCTCCCACGACTTTGTCGTTTTATTTTTCTTCTTCCCTGCAGGACGCACCGACCTTCCCCGTGACTTTGTTGTTTTTTCTTTCTTCTTCCCCGCGACTTGGCCATTTTTTTCTTTTTCTTCCCTGCGACTTGCCCTTTTTTTTTCTTCTTCCTCACGACTTTGCTGGTTTTTTTTTCTTCTTCCCTTCAGAAAACCCCGACCTTCCCCATGAGTTTGTCGTTTTTTTTCTTCTTCCCCGCGGGAAACCCCATCCTTCCCCGTGACTTTGCCGTTTTTTTTCCATCTTCCCCGCGGGGAACCCTAACCTTCCCCACCACTTTGTCAGTTTTTTTCTTCTTCCCCGCGACTTTTTCGTTTGTTTTTCCTTCTTTGTCATTCTTTTCTTCTTCTTCCCCGCGAGAAACCCCAAACTTCCCGCGACTTTTCCGTTTTTGTTTTCTTCTTCCCCGTGGGAATCCCTAACCTTCCCCGCGACTTTGCTAGTTTTTTTTTCTTCTTTCTTGCGACTTAGCCATTTTTTTCCTTCTTCCCCACGGGAAACCCCAACCTTCTTTGTGACTTAGCCGGTTTTTTTTCTTCTTCCCTGCGACTTAGCCGGTTTTTTTTCTTCTTCCCTGCGACTTAGCCATTTCTTTTTCTTCTTCCCCACGGGAAACCCCAACCTTCCCCGCAACTTAGCCATTTTTATTTTCTTCTTCCCCGCGGGAAACCCCAACCTTCCACACGACTTTGTCGTTTTTCTTTTCTTCTTCCCCGCGACTTTGTTGTTTTCTTTTTCTTTTCTTTCCCGCGGGAAACCCCAACCTTTCTCGCGACTTAGCTATTTTTTCTCTTCTTCCCCGCAGGAAACCCCAACCTTCCCCATGACTTAGCCGTTTTTTTCTATTCTTCCCCATAGAAAACCCCAACCTTCCCTGCAACTTAGCCGGTTTTTTTTCTTCTTCCCCGTGGGAAACCCCAACCTTCCCCATGACTTAGCTGTTTTTTTCCTTCTCTTCCTCGCGGGAAACCCCAACCTTCCCCGCGACTTAGCCATTTTTTTCTTCTTCTTCCCTGTGACTTAGCCGTTTTTTTTCCTCTTCTTCCCTGTGGGAAACCCCAACCTTCCTCGCAACTTAGCCGTTTTTTCTTTCTTCTTCCCCACGGGAAACCCTAACCTTCCCCGCGACTTAGCCATTTTTTTCCTCTTCTTCCCTGCGACTTAGCTATTTTTTTCCTCTTCTTCACCATGGGAAACCCCAACCTTCCCCATGACTTTGCCACTTTTTTTTCTTCTTCCCCACTGGAAACCCCAACCTTCCCCGCGACTTTACTGTTTTTTTCTTCTTCCCAGCGGGAAACCCCAACCTTCCCCGCGACTTTGCCGTCTCTTTTTCTTCTTCCTCGTGGGAAACCCCAACCTTCCCCGTGACTTTACCGGTTGTTTTCTTCTTCCCCGCAGGAAACCCCAACCTTCCTTGCGACTTTGTCGTTTTTTTTTCTTCTTCTCCGCGACTTAGCCACTTTTTTTTCTTCTTCCCTGCGGAAAACCCCAACCTTCCCCGCGACTTAGCCACTTTTTTTTCTTCTTCCCTGCGGAAAACCCCAACCTTCCCCGCGACTTAGCCATTTTTTTTTCTTCTTCCCCGCGGGAAACCTCAACCTTCCACGCAACTTAGCCATTTTTTTCTTCTTCTTCCCCGCGGGAAACCCTAACCTTCCCCACGACTTAGCCATTTTTTACCCGCGAGAAACCCCAACCGTCCCCGCAACTTAGCCATTTTTTTTCTTCTTTCCCGTGGGAAACCCCAACCTTCCCTGTCGACTTTTTCATTTTTTTTTCTTCTTCCTCACAGGAAACCCCAACCTTCCCCGCGACTTTGTCGTTTGTTTTCTTCTTACCTGTGACTTTGTCATTTTTTTTTCTTCTTCCTCGTGAGAAACCTCAACCTTTCCCACGGCTTTGCCTTTTTTTTTCTTCTTCCCCGCGGGAAAACGCAACCTTCCCCGCGACTTTGTCGTTTTTCTTTTCTTCTTCCCTGCGGGCAACCCCAACCTTCCCCACGACTTTGTCATTTTTTTTTCCTTCTTCTCGCGGGAAGCCCCAACCTTCCCCGCAACTTTGTCATTTTTTTTTCTTCCCAGCGAGAAACCCCAACCTTCCCCGCGACTTTGTCATTTTTTTTTCTTCTTCCCCACGACTTTGCCGTTTTTTTTTCTTCTTCCCCACGGGAAACCCCAACCTTCCCCGCAACTTTGCCATTTTTTTTCTTCTTCCCCGTAGGAAACCCCAGCCTTCTCCGCGACTTTGTCGTTTTTTTTTCTTCTTCTCCGTGGGAAACCCCAGCCTTCCCCGCGACTTTGCCGTTTTTTTTTCTTCTCTGTGGGAAACCCCAACCTTTCCCGCGACTTAGCTTCCATGCGACTTTGCCATTTTTTTCTTCTTCTTCCCCATAGGAAACCCCAACCTTCCCTACGACTTTGCCGTTTTTTTTTCTTCTTCCCCGCGGGAAACCCCAACCTTCCCCACGACTTAGCCGGTTTTTTTTTCTTCTTCCCCGCGACTTAAACGTTTTTTTTTTCTACTTCCCTACTGGAAACCCCAACCTTCCCCGCGACTTAGACATTTGTTTTTTCTTCTTCCCTGCTGGAAACCCCAACCTTCCCCGCGACTTAGATGTTTATTTTTTCTTCTTCCCCGCGAGAAACCCCAACCTTCCCCGCGACTTAGACGTTTTTTTCTTCTTCTTCCTCGCGGGAAACCCCAACCTTCCCTGTGACTTGGCCATTTTTTCTTTTTTTCCTTTTTCATAGTTAAGTAAAAGAAATTTTAACTTGGATGTTCAAAGTGTCAAGTGAGTTAAAGTTGAAAGTGTTAAGGAAGAGAATGTTCAAAGTGTTAGAACTTGATTTTTGAAGTGAGTTTGTGCACTGAATCGGGGCAACCAAGGGCTGAATATCAGTGGATTGTGGCAGCCAGGTTGCTCTGCCACTTATAATACTGTCAAAATCCCAAAATTTCTGAAAAATTTAAAATTTTGAAAATACAGATAATATTCAGTAATGCAGTCAGCTAATTGTTTTAATTAGTTATATGTTAATGATTTCATAATCTGAATTATCTACTTGATTATGTTTACCTTATAGAATAATTCTTTTTTCAGTTTAATGACTTGTTTTTCTTTGCGACCACAAGGTGGAACTGTCTTGGTATTCTGAGGCTTACTTAGCTTTGAGCTAACGTAGAAAGTTTACCTACTCTTACAGATTTACAGGTAAGAAAGATCCGGTGTTGCTTGTCAATAATCCTAAAGCATTCAGATATTTGTTTGTCACAAAATAACAATAGCTCAGTAAAAGAATATAAATGCTATTCAATTTCAAATGCTTCTATGAGGTAAAACCATTAAATCGTTATTCTTTTTAAAGACGTCATGGAAACGAGATTCAGTCCTATCAATATTGGTGACAGTTGCTTTCTCTCTAGTAGTTGTAATTTATAGTTTTTATTGCGTGCTAAACTCTTCGATGTTTACCATAGTCGTCGTGTGTGTAAACGCCTTAAATCTTTCTTTGCATGCAGAATAAGGATGACAAGGTTATTACGTTAAGGGTCTATCTTAAATTGTGAACATATACAATTTACGTCATGATAGATTTGGTTACTCCTTGTGATAAGTAATGCACATTGATAAATGAGTTTTTGTACCAATATTCCAATTTCTAAAGCTTTGAACTTTAAAGGAATTATAACATTATTACATGCTGCTCTCAAAAAGAGTTAAGTTAGTGTTGATGCACTGAGATCTTTTACATATAACTTATTTGGAAGATATTGTCCAGTTATGATTATTAAATCATCAAAATTTATCTGATGTCAAACCTGAGAAATACTATAATGCTTAATATTTTTGTTTACAAACCTAATGGTTTATACCACAAATACTTAAATACATAAATAGAGTTATTCTCACAAGATGGGTATCTTAACATGAATAGGTTTTATGAATTTCCTTTTATAGTTATTAAAAGGCATATCCTTAATGGATTTATAACCATTGAAAGAATGAATATCATGTTAGTATAATAATGGGTAGTAATATTGACCCCGCCCTTGATGAGCTTTAAGGCATAACTTTTATATTGATGAATCTTTTGTTTATCATGCGACGTGCATGCTAGGTTGACATTGGAAGTAAGGATTATGGTGGAACCTCCGATTTACCAAATGATTGGAAATAATACTCTTTGGTTGATTGCTCGCCGGGACTATATGATTTCACCCACTGCATGCAAATAATTTGTTGGTGGACGTGGCAACACCGTAGCCAAGTGTTATGTGGTTAAAAGGCAATTTGCAACCCTAGTCTCGTCATTTCCTCCATCATTCTTGGCCTCCGGCTGCTCTGCTACTATGTTCTTGTCGGCACTGTCGCCTGCAACTCGTTGCTAATAGTCTTCCTGCTTGCTTCTGCACCTCGTGAGCTCGCCCTGAACTCTCAATAGAGAAGTGCTGTAACAAATTTGTTGTTGCTTGGGCTAGGTTAGTGGTTTTTCTCTGGGGTTTCACCATCGCGGCTAGCTCAATCAACAATCTTCAGACTGTAAAAAGTCTCCTTCCTCTTTAGCCTGGTAGTGAGAGTCATGGTATTGCATTTCCAGAGTTGCTAGGGCATAGGGTTTTTGCAGCACATTGTATTTTTGGTGGAAGAACGGTTGCGGCCCAAGAGTTTACACTTGCTTGGCCAGTTGCTCCAACTCTCGGTCGTCGTTTGTAGATACTATGTTAGTAATCTCCAACTTCCCTGTGGCAGATGAAGGTTTTGCTCCTCCTCGTGTTGGTAGCTGCACTGTTGTTTGTGGGTGGTTAGTTTCAGTGAAGTTTTGAGGTAAGAACTAATAATTATAACTTCGTTTTCTTTACATCTCTGTTTCGTCACTTGTCTGCAATAAATGCAAGGTATTAACAATAATGTGTTTGATGATACACAGGTGTCAACCTGTCCTTCTGCGTGGTTGGTGCAAGGCTAGGACAAGCACTTGCTCATGGGTAAGCCTTGGATAACCCATGGCAGTTCGTCCTTGTTCAGTCCCTTATGGGACATTTGATGGTTGGTCGTTGTGGCCTGAAAAACCCTCGTGGTTTTGGTTTACTTGGGTTAATTGTTTCTGCCAAGCTCGTTCCCTTGGTTGTGGTTTTGCTAGATAGTAGATAGGGACAGTGGGAATATCATTAATCCATTCATGTGCGTCACTAATTAGATGACGAGGCATTTGGTTACCTTAAGAGAGTCATAGTTACTCTCGCTGTTTACCTGCACTTGGTTGAATTTCTTCACTTTGACATTCAGAGAACTAGGCAGAAATCACATTGCGTCAACATCCACAAGGACCATCGTAATGCTTTGTTTTAATTACATAGTCAAATTCCCCTTGTTCGTACCAGTTTTGAGTCGACTGTTCACCGCCTATGGAATGCCCCGCAAGGGGGCATTCTACGCCCATAGCCCGACAGGCACGGGACTGCCTGCCTTCGCCACGAGTGCAGCTCGAGTAGACTGTCGAAAGCCCATGGGTTGAGGACGTAGACCCCTAGTCCCATCCCTCAGAGCCAATCCTTTTCCCAAAGTTACAGATCCGTTTTACTGACTTCCCTTACCTACATTTTTCTATTGAACAAAGGATGTTCACCTTGGAGACCTGATGTGGTTATGAGTACGACCGAGCATGAACGGTACTCGGTCCTCCAGATTTTCAATGGCCAACGAGGGCACACCGGACACCACAAGACGTACGATGCTCTTCCAGCTGATGGACCCTATATCCAGTTGAACCGATTTCAGGGTGGTAAAGCTATTAAAAAGAAAAGATAACTCTTCCCAGGGACCTCGACAACGTCTCCAGATTTCCTAACGTCGTCATCCACCACCATGTCCTGGTTCGAGAATATTAACCTGATTCCCTTTCGATGTTCGCACAAAGTGCGCCCTTGATACAGGGTTTCTCTATCTCTTAGGATCGACTAACCCATGTCCAAATGTTGTTCACATGGAACCTTTCCCCACTTTAGTCTTCAAAGTTCTCATTTGAATATTTGCTACTACCACCAAGATTTGCACCAGGGGCTGGTCCACCCAGGCTCGCACCTAAGGTTTCTCAATGACCCCCACGTCCTCCTACTCATCAAGGCCTAGAAATTGCTTCGATGGCCGAGTATAGGTCATGCGCTTCAGCGCCATCCATTTTTTGGGGCTAGTTGATTCGGCATGTGAGTTGTTACACACTCCTTAGCGGATTTCGACTTCCATGAGAAACGTCCTGTTGTCTTAATCAACCAACACCCTTTGTGGGATCTGAGTTAGCACACAGTTTGGCATCGTAACTCGGATTTCGATTCATCCTGCATCGCCAGTTCTGCTTACAAAAAATGGCCCACTTGGAGCTCTCGATTCTGTGGCACGGCTCAATGGAGCAGCCACACCGTCTTACCTATTTAAATTTTGAGAATAGGTCGAGGGTGTTACGCCCCCAATGCCTCTAATCATTTTCTTTACCCAATAAAAGTTGCACGTGAGCTCCAGCTATCCTCAGGGAAACTTCGGAGGAAACCAGCTACTAGATGATTCAATTAGTCTTTCGTCCCTATACCGAAGTCAGACGAACGATTTGCACATCAGTATTGTTGTGGGCCTCCACCAGAATTTCCACTGGCTTCTCCCTGCTCAGACATAGTTCACCATCTTTCAGGTCCCGTCATGTTGCACCTCGTGGGTTTACAAACCCATCGACTCACACACATGTTAGACTCCTTGGTCCGTGTTTCAAGACGGGCCAAATGGAAATCCCACCAACCAATACCACAAGCATGCAGCTGCGCAGTGGCCCGCCCATTTGGAACATGCTTCATTCCTCGATCGCCACAATGGTGAAACAATGGGTAGGAACCCGCTTGCTCTTGTGCCGATGCAACGACCTGTGTTGGTTTGCACCTCGAGCCAAGCGACGGACCAAATTCTGAGTCGTTCCACATCCGACCGAGGCACATTGCTGGCCTCCATCTTCATCGTAACAAGAGTCGAGATATTCGTTGACGAGAGTCATTTCACATAGTTTACCGACAAAGCCCCCACCCACAAGGAGGAGTGCAACTGCAACCAATAGAAAAATCTCGGGACGCATATGCTGCATCTATATAAAAATACCGATCGGAGACAAGCGTCATGCGAGGTAGGTCACAAGCACACCAAGTGGGATGGATGGGCTTCAACGAACACATCGCTCACAAAGCCAAAGTGGGCCACTCAAAAAGCAATCAAGTGGAGGACTAGGGTAGCAAACCCAACAGCTTTCGCTGCGTTTCATCCATCCATCGACCGCCTCAAGGAGCAATCAAGTGGAGGACTGCGGTGGCCAACCCAACAACTTGCGCTGTGTTTCATCTATCTATCGATCGCCTCTTGAGAGTTTCGCCAATCAGCAAAGGCAAAGGCAAAACGTGGCAGGGCACATTGCTACCTAACAAAAACGACAACCATGAGTGCTCCAAGAGGCTCGACGCTTCCTCCAAGGATCATCGTCCCAACATGTCTATTGCAAATCGAGGCCAACAACAAACAATGCCAGTGAAGTTGGATCCATGGGGAGGGAGCCCTAAGCTCCGATGCCAAATTTCACCAAGGCAACTGCGGGCTACAATTGAGTGGAGGACTAGGGCGGCCAGCCCAAGAGGTTTCCCTGCCTTTTCATCCCCCGTCCAAGGATTGCAGCCTCACAATTAACCCCTCATGAAAGGACTGGCAAACAGGGCACAAGGTTCCCTCACCAAGAGCAAGCAACAAAAGAAAGGAAACCTGACAGCATCGTATGCAAAGGCAGGCGGGGGTAGAGAACAACCAAGGGAATCCCGATTGGCTGCACAATGAGCATCCACTTTCAAACGAAGAACGGAGCAGCAAGGGTCACAACGACACAACAAGGGGCCCATCACTGACGTTTATGTTTTTCCCATCACATGACCAATGGCTTGCTCGCTTCTCCCTCATCGAGATGTGCAAGGCACCGAGCGGCTAAGCATTCTGCAACCTCCTTTTCATCAAAGACAGATGTTGGGATGGAGACATATCGACACCATCCTCCCTAGGTTGCAAAGTGACAGGCGGTAGTCAAAGACGTCAATTAATGCCCCAACACCAAACGAGCAGGAGGATGACAACAAATTAACCCCCCATGTGTATGCTTTGCAACCAAAATGAGGACAATCGGTCTAGGCTTTCAATGATCCTACCATAGGTTCACCTATGGTAACCTTGTTACGACTTCTTCTTCCTATAAATGGTAAGGTTTAGGGAAATTCTCACAACCTCACCGGCAGTGAACCACCATCGTCGACGCGATCCGAACACTCCACTGGATCATTCAATCGGTAGGAGCGACGGGCGGTGTGTACAAAGGGCAGGGACATAGTCAACATGATATGATGACATGTGCTTACTAGGAATTCCTCATTGAAGACTAATAATTGCAATGTTCTATCCCCATCACGATGCAATTTGAGAAGATTTCCCAACCCTCTCAAGCCAGGGAGAAAAACTCATTGACTGCATCAGTGTAGCACGCGTGCAACCCAGAACATCTAAGGGCATCACAGACTTGTTATTGCCTCAAACTTCCATGGCCTAAACGACCATAGTCCCTTTAAGAAGCTGGTCACGTAGCTATTTAGCAGGCTGAGGTCTCGTTCATTATCGAAATTAACCAGACAAATCACTCCACTAACTAAGAACGGGCATGCACCACCACCCATAGAAACAAGAAAGAGATCTCAATCTGTCAATTCTTACTATGTCTAGACCTGGTAAGTTTTCTCGTGTTGAGTCAAATTAACCCGCAGGCTCCACTCCTTTATCGTGGTGCCCTTCCATCAATTCCTTTAAGTTTCATCCTTGCGACCATACTCCCCTTGGAACCCAAACACTCTGATTTCTCAGAAGGTGCTGGCAGAGTCGTTAGAGCAACATCCGTCGATCCCTGGTCAGTATCATTTATGGTTGAGACTAGGACGATATCTGATCGTCTTCGAGCCCCTAACTTTTGTTCTTGATTAATGAAAACATCCTTGGAAAATGATTTCATAGTGGTTCGTCTTTCATAAATCCAAGAATTTCACCTTTGACAATGAAATACGAATACCCCCGACAGTCCTTATTAATCATTACTCCAGTCCCGAAGGCCAACACAATAGGACCAGACTCCTATCACATTATTCCATGCTAATGTATTCAGAGCATAAGCTTGCTTTGAGCACTCTAATTTTTTCAAAGTAACAACACCGGAGCCACGACCCATCCAATCAAGGCCAGGAGCGCGCCACTAGCAAAAGGGACGGAAGGGCAGGTGCACACCAAATAGGCGGACCGACCTTTACGACCCAAGATCCAACTACGAGATTTTTAACTACAGCAACTTAAATATACGCAATTGGAGCTGGAATTATCGTGGCTGCTGGCACCAGACTTGCCCTCCAATGGATCCTCGTTAAGGGATTTAGATTGTACTCATTCCAATTACCAGACTTAATGTGCCCAGTATTGGTATTTATTGTCACTACCTCCCCATGTCAGGATTGGGTACTTTGCATGCCTGCTGCCTTCCTTGTATGTGGTAGGCATTTCTTAGGCTCCCTCTCCGAAATGGAACCCTAATTCTCCGTCACCTGTCACCACCATGGTAGGCCTCTATCCTACCATCAAAAGTTGATATGGCAGAAATTTGAATGAAGCATCGCCAGCACAAAGGCCATGTGATCCATTGAGTTATCATGATTCACCAGAGAAGCGGGAAAGCTCGCGTCGGCCTTATATCTAATAAATTCATCCCTTCCACAAAGTCAAGACTTGGTGCACGTATTAGCTCTAGAATTACTACAATTATCCGAGTAGTAAGGTACCATCAAAGAAACTGTAACTGATTTAATGAGCCATCCGCAGTTTCACAGTCTGAATTGGTTCATACTTAGACATGCATGGCTTAATCTTTGAGACAAGCATATGACTACTAGCAGGATCAACCAGGTAGCATCCTAGCACTTCAAGGCACCCAAGGGCTCTATGCAGAGTCCTCTCGGAGTGCCCATCAAGGACGGGATATTGATTTCCAAGATACGTATAGGATTCTTCTTTTTATTCCTTGCAAGGTTGTGAGTTCCCATGAGCGATCCAAGTGGAAATACCACCAAGGGGCGAGGCAAAAGAAAAGGCCAACAAAAAGTGTGGAGGGAGGAGAAGGAACATGCAAAGCAGGGCCGCCAACTGGATTATGGCAACCGAATCAAGAGAAGGAACAAGCATATCCCTCAACATTCAAAACCGAGTATGATGGACTCCTAGGCCCCACAAGCTAAACAGCTGCAAGTGTGGGGTGCTTGTGTTTAAAGTCGTACAGTGAGCCTAATATACTGCAAAAAAAGAAGGTGAAGGTCCCAAGTCAAAACTCCTTTCCGAACAGTCCAACAAGAGCGAGGCCAACAGTCAGGTTGGGGCAACCGAAAGAAGAGAAGGAACAAGCAGAGCCCTCGAGCCTTGAAACCGAGTACGGCGATCGCCTAGGCCTCAAAAGCTAAACAGCTGCATGTGTGGGATTCTTATGTTTGAAGCCGTGCAATGAGCCTAATGTACCACAAAAAAATAAGGTGAAGACTCCACGATGAAACTGCTTTCCGAACGATCCAATGAGAGCAAAGCCGACAATCGAGCTAGGAGAGCCAAAAGAAGAGAAGGAACAAGCAAAGCCCCTCAACCTTCCAAACCCGGTACGACGGCCACCTGGGCCCCACAAGATAAATAGCTATGTCTATGGGGTTCCTATGTTTAAAGCCGTGGGGCGACCTAATATACCGTAGAAAAGGAAGGTGGAGATTCTAAGTCGAAACTTTTTTTCCGAACGGTCCAACGAGAGCAAAGCTGACAGTCAGATTAGGGAAATCGAAAGAAGAGAAGGAACTGGCGGAGCCCTCAAACCTTTGAAACCCAGTATGGCGGCCGCCTAGGCCCCACAAGGTAAACAGCGGTAGGTGTGGGATTCTTGTATTTAAAGCCGTGTGACGAGTGTAATATACTACAGAAAAGGAAGGTGAAGATTCCAAGTCGAAACTCCTTTCCCAACAGTCCAACAAGAGCGAAGCCGACAGTCAGATTGGGCGACCGAAAGAAGAGAAGGAACAAGCAGAGCCCTCAAACTTCGAAACTGAGTACAGCGACCGCCTAGGCCCCATAAGCTAAATAGCTGCAAGTGTGGGGTTCTTATGTTTAAAGCCATGTATCAATCCTAATATACCACAGAAAGAGAAGGGTGGAGATTCCAAGTCGAAACTCCTTTCCGAATGGTCCAGCAAGAGCAAATCCGATAGCCAGAATGGGGCCAACTGAAAGAACAGAAGGAACAAGCAGAGCCCTCAAACCTTTGAAACCAAGCACAATGGTGGCCTAGGCCCCACAAGCTAAACAACTGCAAGTGTGGGGTTCTTATGTTTAAAGTCGTGCGACGAGCCTGGTATACCGCGAAAAATGAAGGTGAAGATTCCAAGTCAAAACTCCTTTCCGAACAGTCCACAATGAGAGTGAAGTCGACAACCAGATTGGGGGAAAAGAAAGAAAAGAAGGAAGAAGCAGATCCCTCGACCTTCGAAACCAAGTATGGTGGCCGCCTAGGCCCCATAAGCTAAATAGCTGCAAGTGTGGGGTTCTTATGTTTAAAGCCGTGCAGTGAGCATAATATACCGCGGAAAAAGGAGGTGAAGGTTTCAGGTTGAAACCTCTTTTCAAATGGGCCACCGAGAGCAAAGCCAACAATCAAATTCGGGCAACCGAAAGAAGAGAAGGAACAAGCAAACCCCTCAACCTTCGAAACCGAGTAAGATGGCCACCTAGGCCCCACAAGATAAATAGTTGCAAGTGTGGGGTTCTTATGTTTAAATTCGTGCAGCGAGCCTAATATACCACAGAAAAACAAGGTGGAGATTCTGCATTGAAACTTCTTTTCATACGGTCCAACGAGAGCAAAATTGTTAACGGAGTCAAGAGATCCGAAACAAAGAAGAACAAGGCATCCCTCCACCTTTCAAGCCAACCATTGAGACAAAACCTGTGAGTTTTCCCCACCAGCTAAACAACGTGACAACAAGACCTTATCGCCTGCGGCCATCTCAATGCGAAGATAAGCCATGGCGAGAGCGTCCCACCCTACATCTCTATTCAGAACAATCCTCCTCAACCAAGGATAATGGAATTTTTTGTGGGAAGTATACATTGGCCCAACAGCAATGCTACCGATACAAGGACAAATCAAACTGATTCCAAAACTCTTTGGCCACAGTATTAAATAGACTCCAAATCCAATGCAAGTGAAGATGGTAAGCAAAGTTAGAAGAGTGTTGTCATGTTGACGCAAAACTTCAACTTCCCATCAAGAAAACCGAGCCTCGAAATACTTTCGAAGGAAGCACACCATTGATGTGCCCCTGTCAAAAATCCCATCATTTCTCTTACAAATGGTCTCTGGTTGCACAACATGCCAACATGGAAAAAGTACAAGCACAGTAGATAGGTCTCCACAGAGACCTAATAGTAAAATGGCAATCCCTTGTTCGAAGCCACCAAAAACCCCAAAACAACACAATGAATGGAAACATGCTTTGTTTTACTGGTGCCTCCAAAGATGAGCATTGCCAACTTTACCACTCATGTGTTACCAAATCGAACGATAGCCTGTTGAGAGTCGACTACCCTACAAATGACCCGAGGCCAATTCTCAAGCAAACTCGACAAGCAACGCATCCATCGCACCACCCTTCACACGAAATGACACTTCCATCGCGAGAGAAGTGCACGATAGGTAACAACATAGTAATTTAACCAATAGCTTCGAACCAGCAACCAGAAGGGGCAATATATCCGAGAGAAGACCGAAGATGGAAGCCCTCGTGCGAAGCCACCGCAAACCCCAAAACTCCACATTGAATGGAGCTTATAGGATTTGTTTTCTCGGTGCCTCCAAAGATGAGCATTGCCAATGTTACTACTCATGTGTTACCAAGTTGAACGATAGCCCGTTGAGAGTCGACCGCCCTACAAATGACTCGAGGCTAATTTTCAAGCAGACCCGACAAGCAACACATCCATTGCACCACCCTTCACACGAAATGACACTTCCATCACGGGAGAAGTGCATGATAGGAAACAGCGTGTCAATTTAACCAACGGCTTCATTTTTCCAACCGAAAGGGGTAATGTATCCGAGAGAGGACTGAACATGGAAGCCCTCGTTCAAAGCCACCACAAACCCAAAAAATCCACATTGAATGGAACTTACAAGCTTTGTTTTCTTGGCATCTCCAAAGATGAGCATTGCCAATGTTACCACTCATGTGTTACCAAGCCGTACGATATCCCATTCTGAGTCAACCGCCCTACAAATGACCCAAGGCCAATTTTCAAGCAGACCCGACAAGCAACGCATCCATCGCACCACCCTTTGCATGAAATTACACTTCCACCATGAGAGAAGTGCACGATAGGCAACAATGTAGTAATTTAATGAACAACTTCGAACCGGCAAGCGAAAGGGGCAATATATCCAAGAGAAGACCGAAGATGGAAGCCCTCGTGCGAAGCCACCGCAAACCCCAAAACTCCACATTGAATGGAACTTACAGGCTTTGTTTTCCCAGTGCCTCCAAAGATGAGCATTGCCAACATTACCACTCATGTGTTACCAAGTCGAACGATATCCCGTTGAGAGTCGACCACCCTACAAATGACCAGAGGCCAATTTTCAAGCAGACTCGACAAGCAACGCGTCCATCGCACCACCCTTTGCACGAAATGACACTTCCACTGTGAGAGAAGTGCATGATAGGAAACAACGTAGTAATTTGACCAACATCTTCGAACTGGCAACTGAAAGGGGAAATATATCCGAGAGAAGACCGAAGATGGAAGCCCTCGTGCGAAGCCACCACAAACCCCAAAACTCCACATTGAATGGAACTTACAGGCTTTGTTTTCCTGGTGCCTCCAAAGATGAGCATTGCCAACATTACCGCTCATGTGTTACCAAGCCGTACGATAGCCCGTTGAGAGTTGACCGCCTTACAAATGACCTGAGGCCAATTTTCAAGCAGACTTGACAAGCAATGCATCCATCGCACCACCCTTCACATGAAATTACACTTCCAACCCGAAGCCCACCAAGCAAGTAATAGGAAAAAAGACAAGGCAACGGAAGTTAAGGAATCGGATTGGTCACCACTTAATGTTTTTAGCTCACTTGCACAGTAAATGAAGGGCCCAAGGAGCACCCACAATGATCGCCCAAGGAACAGATCGAACCCAATTCCCGTCAAAGCCATGCCCACCAACAAAGTAATAGGTAAAAATACAAGGTAATGGAAGTTAAGGGGTTGGATTGGTCACCACTTAACCTTTTTGGCACACTTGTGTGGCAAACAAAGGGCCCAAGGAGCGCACACAAGGGGCACCCACAAGGAGTGCCTAAGGAGCGCCCACAAGGAGCACCTGCATGGAGTGCCCAAGCAATGCCCGCTTGGAGCGCCCAAGGAGCACCTACATGGAGCGCTCGCAAGGAGAGCCCAAGGAATGCCCGCAAGGAGAGCCCAAGGAATGCACCCAAGGAGCGCACACAAGGAGCGCCCACAAGCAGCGCCCACAAGGAGCGCCCAAGGAGCGGCTGCATGGAGCGCCCAAGGAATGCACACAAGGAGCACCCACAAGGAATGCCCAAGGAGCATCCAAAAGGAGTGCACACAAGGAGCGCCCAAGGAACGCACACAAGGAGCACCCACACGGAGCGCCCAAGGAGTGCCCGCATGGAACGCCCAAGGAGCGCCCACATGGAACGCCCACTAGGAGCACCCAAGGAATGCTCACAAGGAGCGCCCAAAGGAATGCACATAAGGAGCACCCAAATCCTGTCAAACTCATGCCCACTAAGGGAGTAATAGGCAAAAAGACAAGGTAGTGGAAGTTAAGGGGTCAGATTGGTCACTGCTTAATGTTTTTAGCACACTTGGTGGGAAAAAGGAGCGCCCACTAGGAGTGCCCAAGGAGCGCCCACAAGGAGTGCCCACTAGGAGCACCCACAAGGTGCTCCCAAGGAGCGCCCACAAGGATCACCCGCTAGGAGCGCCCACAAGGTGAGCCCAAGGAGCACCCACAAGGTGCGCCCAAGGAGTGCCCACAAGGAGCGCCCACTAGGAGCGCCCACAAGGTGCGCCCAAGGAGCGCCCACAAGGAGTGCCCACTAGGAGCGCCCAAGGAGCGCTCACATGGAGCGCCCACAAGGAGCGCCCAAAAGGTGCGCCCAAGGAGCACCCATAAGCAGCGCCCACAAGCAGCACCCACAAGGAGTGCTCAAGGAGCACCCACAAGGAGCGCCCAAGGAGTGCCCACATGGAGCACCCACAAGGAGCACCCAAGGAGCGCCCACAAGGTGCACCCAAGGAGCACCCACTAGGAGCGCCCACAAGGAGTGCCCACCAAGTGTGCCCAAGGTGTGCCCAAGGAGCGCCCACAAGGAGCACCCACTAGGAGCGCCCAAGGAGCACCCACAAGGAGCGCCCAAGGATCGCCCACATGGAGCGCCCGCAAGGAGCGCCCACCAGGAGCGCCAAAGGAGTGCCCACAAGGAGCACCCCAAGGAACGCACATAGGGAACGTGCACGAGCAGCGCCCAAGGAAAGGCTCAAACCGAAAGCCTGTCAAAGTCATGCCCGCCAAGTGAGTGATAGGCAAAATGAAAAGCTAGCGGGAGTTAAGGAGTCAGATTGGCCACCACTTAACGTTTTTAGCTCGCTTTCCCAACAAACGAAGGGCCCCATCAAGAGCGCCGAAGGAATGACTCGAACCCAATGCCCGTTAAAGTCATGCCCACCAAGGGAGCGAACAACAAAAATATAAGGTAGTGGGAGTTAAGGAGTCGGATTGGTCACCACTTAACGTTTTTAGCTCGCTTATCCGACAAACAAAGGGCCCCATCAAGAGCACCGAAGGAACAAATCGAACCCAAAGCCAGTCAAAGTCATGCCCACCAAGTGAGCGACCGACAAAAAGACAAGGTAGTGGGAGTTAAGGAGAGGAATCGGTCACCACTTAAAGTTTTTCGCTCACTTGCCCAGAAAATGAAGGGCCCATCAAGAGCGCCCAAGGAACGGCTCGAACCGAAATCCCGTCAAAGTCATGCCCGCTAAGTGAGTGATAGGAAAAAAGAAAAGCTAGTGGGAGTTGAGGAGTTGGATTGGTCACCACTTAACGTTTTTAGCTCGCTTTCTCGGCAAACGAAGGGCCCCATCAAGAGTGATGAAGGAACGACTCGAACCCAAAGCCCGTCAAATTCATACCCACCAAGTGAGCGACCAACAAAAAGACAATTTAGTGGGAGTCAAGGAGAGGAATTGGTTGCCACTTAACATTTGTGGCTCACTTACCCGAAAAACGAAGGGCCCATCAAGAGCACCCAAGGGATGGCTCGAACCGAAAGCCCGTGAAAGTCATGCCCACCAAGTGAGTGATAGGAAAAAATATAAGCTAGTGGGAGTTAAGGAGTCGGATTGGTCACCACTTAACGTTTTTAGCTCGCTTGACCGGTAAACGAAGGGCCCAATCAAGAGCGCCGAAGGAACGGCTCGAACCGAAAGCCTGTCAAAGTCATGTCCGCCAAGTGAGTGATAGACAAAAATACAAGCTAGTGGGATTTAAGGAGTTGGATTGGTCACCACTTAACGTTTTTAGCTCGCTTGCCCGACAAACAAAGGGCCCCATCAAGAGCGCCGAAGAAACGACTTGAACCCAAAGCCCGTCAAATTCATGCCCACCAAGCGAGCGACCAACAAAAAGACAAGGTAGTGGGCGTTAAGGAGAGGAATTGGTCACCACTTAACATTTTTGGCTCACTTGACCAGAAAATGAAGGGCCCATTAGGAGCACCCAAGGAACGGCTCAAACCGAAAGCCCGTCAAAGTCATGTGCACCAAGTAAGTGGCAGGTAAAAAGACAAGCTAGATGGAGTTAAGGAGTCGGATTGGTCACCACTTAACGTTTTTAGCTCACTTTCCCGACAAACAAAGGGCCGCATCAAGAGCGCTGAAGGAACGACTCGAACCCAAAGCCCATCAAAGTCATTCCCACCAAGTGAGCAACCAACAAAAAGACAAGGTAGTGGGAGTTAAGGAGTTGGATTGGTCACCACTTAACGTTTTTAGCTCGCTTGCTCAGCAAACGAAGGGTCCCATCAAGAGCACCGAAGGAACGACCCGAACCCAAAGCCCGTCAAAGTCATGCCCCCCAAGTGAGCAACTGACAAAAATACATGGTAGTGGGATTTAAGGAGAGGAATCAGTCGCCACTTAACATTTTTCGCTCACTTGCTCGAAAAACGAAGGGCCCATTAGGAGCACCCAAGGAACGACTCAAACCGAAATCCCGTCAAAGTCATGCTCGCTAAGTGAGTGATAGGAAAAAATACAAGCTAGTGGGAGTTGAGGAGTCAGAATGGTCACCACATAAAGTTTTTAGCTCGCTTGCCCAGGAAACGAAGGGCCCTATCAAGAGTGTCGAAGGAACGAATCGAACCTAAAGCCCGTCAAAGTCATGCCCACTAAGTGAGCAACCAACAAAAAGACAAGGTAGTGGGAGTTAAGGAGAGGAATTGGAAACCACTTAACATTTGTGGCTCACTTGCCCGAAAAAGGAAGGGCTCATCAGGAGCGCCCAAGGAATGGCTTGAACCGAAAGCCTGTCAAATTCATGCCCACCAAGTGAGTGACAAGCAAAAAGACAAGCTAGTGGGAGTTAAGCAGTCGGATTGGTCACCACTTAACGTTTTTAGCTCGCTTGTGCGGTAAACGAAGGGCCCCATCAAGATTGCCAAAGGAATGGCTCAAACTCAAAGCCCGTCGAAGTCATGCCCACCAAGTGAGCAACCAACAAAACGACAAGGTAGTGCGAGTTAAGGAGAGGAATTGGTCAACACTTAACGTTTTTAGCTCACTTACCCGAAAAAATGAAGGGCCCATCAGGAGCGCCCAAGGAACGACTCGAACCGAAAGCCCATCAAATTCATGCCTGCCAAGTGAGTGATATGCAAAAGGACAAGCTAGTGGGAGTTAAGGAGTTGGATTGGTCACCACTTAACATTTTTAGCTCACTTTTCTGGCAAACGAAGGGTCCCATCAAGAGCGCTGAAGGAACGACTCGACCCAAATCCCGTCAAAGTCATGCCCACCAAGTGAGCGACCGATAAAAAGACAAGGTAGTGGGAGTTAAGGAGAGGAATTGGTCACCACTTAAGGTTCTTAGCTCACTTGCCCGAAAAATGAAGGGCCCATCAGGAGCGCACATAAGGGGCAGCTTGAACCGAAAGCCTGTTAAATTCATGCCCGCCAAGTGAGTGATAGCAAAAAAGACAAGCTAGCAAGAGTTAAGGAGTTGGATTGGTCACCACTTAACGTTTTTAGCTCTCTTTCCTGGCAAATGAAGGGCCCCATCAAGAGCGCCAAAGGAACGACTCAAACCCAAATCCCATCAAAGTGATGCCCACCAAGTGAGCGACCAACAAAATGACAAGGTAGTGGGAGTTAAGGAGTCGGATTGGTCACCACTTAACATTTTTAGCCTCGCTTTCTCGACAAATGAAGGGCCCCATCAAGAGCGTCCCAGGAACGACTCGAACCCAAAGCTTGTCAAAGTCATGCCCACCAAGTGAGCGACCGACAAAAATACAAGGTAGTGGGAGTTAAGGAGAGGAATCGGTCACCACTTAATGTTTTTCGCTCACCTGCCCAAAAAACGAAGGGCCCATTAGGAGCGCCCAAGGAAAGGCTCGAACCGAAATCCCGTCAAAGTCATGCCCGCCAAGGGAGTGATAGGAAAAAGGACAAGCTAGTGGGAGTTGAGGAGTCGTATTGGTCACCACATAACGTTTTTAGCTCGCTTGCCCATCAAACGAAGGGCCCCATCAAGAGCGTCGAAGGAACAACTCGAACCCAAAGCCCGTCAAAGTCATGTCCACCAAGTGAGCGACCAACAAAAAGACAAGGTAGTGGGAGTTAAGGAGAGGAATTGGTCGCCAGTTAACGTTTGTGGCTCACTTCCCTAAAAAACAAAGGGCCCATCAGGAGCGCCCAAGGAATGGCTTGAACCGAAATCCTGTCAAAGTCATGCCCGCCAAGTGAGTGATAGGCAAAAAGACAAGCTAGTGGGAGTTAAGGAGTTGGATTGGTCACTACTTAACATTTTTAGCTCGCTTTCCCACCAAAGAAAGGGCCCCATTAAGAGCACCGAAGGAATGAATCGAACCCAAAGCCCGTCAAAGTCATGCCCACCAAGTGAACGACCAACAAAAAAGGTAGTGGGAGTTAAGAAGAGGAATTGGTCACCACTTAACATTCTTAGCTCACTTTCCCGAAAAACGCAGGGCCCATGAGGAGCGCACACAAGGGGCGGCTCGAACCGAAATCCCGTCAAAGTCATGCCCGCTAAGTGAGTGATAGGAAAAAAGACAAGCTAGCGGGAGTTAAGGAGTCGGATTGGTCACCACTTAATGTTCTTAGCTCGCTTATCCGGCAAATGAAGGGCCCCATCAAGAGCGCTGAAGGAACGACTCGAACCCAAAGCCCGTCAAAGTCATGCCCACCAAGTGAGCGACCAACAAAAAGACAAGGTAGTGGGAGTTAAGGAATCAGATTGGTCACCACTTAACATTTTTAGCTCGCTTGCATGACAAACGAAGGGCCCCATCAAGAGCGTCGAAGGAACGACTCAAACCCAAATCCCGTCAAATTCATGCCCACCAAGTGAGCGATCGACAAAAAGACAAGGTAGTGGGAGTTAAGGAGAGGAATTGGTCACCACTTAACGTCCTTAGCTCAGTTGCTCAAAAAACGAAGGGCCCATAAGGAGTGCACACAAGGGGCAGCTCGAACCGAAAGCCCGTCAAAGTCATGCCCGCCAAGCGAGTGATAGGCAAAAAGACAAGCTAGCAGGAGTTAAGGAGTCGGATTGGTCACCACTCAACGCTTTTAGCTTGCTTGCCCAACAAACGAAGGGCCCCATCAAGAGTGCCGAAGGAACGACTTGAACCCAAATCCCATCAAAGTCATGCCCACCAAGTGAGTGATCGACAAAAATACAATGTGCTAGGGGAGTGAAGGAGAGGAATTGGTCACCACTTAACGTTTTTAGCTTACTTTCCCAAAGACCGAAGGGCCCATCATGAGCGCCCAAGGGACGGCTCAAATTGAAATCCCATCAAAGTCATGCCCACCAAGTGAGTGATAGGAAAAAAGACAGGCTAGTGGGAGTTAGGGAGTCAGATTGGTCACCACTTAACATTTTTAGTTCACTTGCCCAGCAAACAAAGGCCCCATCAAGAGCACCCAAGGAACGAATCAAACCCAAAGCTCGCCAAAGTCATGCCCACCAAGCGAGTGACCAGCAAACAGGCAAGGTAGTGGGAATTTAAGGAGAGGGACTGCTCAGTACTTAACGTTTTTAGCTCACTTGCTTGGAAAATGAAGGGCCCATCAGGAGCGCCTAGGGAACGGCTCGAACACAAATCCCGTCAAAGTCATGCCCAACAAGTGAGTGACCAGAAAAAGGAAAAGGCAGTGGGAGCTAAGGAGAGGGATTGGTCGCCACTTAACATTTTTAGCTCACTTTCCCAAAAAACGAAGGGCCCATCAAGAGAACCCACAAGAAGCGCCCAAGGAGCAGCCAGGGAGAACCGACCAGGAGCACCCACAAGGGGCATAGAAGGTGTGCCAACAAGGAGAGCCCATAAGGAGCACACACAAGGAGTGCCCAAGGAAGGGATCGAATGCAAATCCTGTCAAAATCATGCTCACCAAGTGAGTGACCAGCAAAAATACAAGGCAGTGGGAGTCAAGGAGACAGATTTGTCGCCACTTAACGTTTTTAGCTCACTTTCCCAGCAAAGTAATGGCCCAAGGAGCGCCCATGGGGAACCCACATGGAGCGCCCACAAGGAGCGCCTAAGGAGAATCGATAAGGAGCACCGACAAGGAGCACCCAAGGGGCGGTTGAGGGGTGGACGAGGTGCGCCGACAAGGACTGCCGAAGGAACGCCCACAAGGAGAGCCCAAAGCCTTTCAAAGTCATGCCCACTAAGTTAGTGACTGGAAAAAAGACAGGGTAGTGGGAGTTAAGGAGAGGGATTGGTCACCACTAAACGTTTTTAGCTCACTTTCCCGACAAACAAAGGTCCCACAAGGAACGCCCAAGGAACTACTCGAACCGAAAGCCCATAAAAGTCGTGCCCACAAATTGAGTTACCAGCAAAAATACAAGGTAGTGGGAGTTAAGATGGGGGATTCGTCACCACTTAACGTTTTTAGCTCACTCGCCTAGAAAATGAAGGGGCCCATCAGGAGTACCCAAGGAACGCCTCAAACCCAAAGCCTATCAAAGTCATGCCCACCAAGTGAGTTACCAGCAAAAAGATAAGGTAGTGGGAGTTAAGGAGAGGGATTTGTCACCACTTAACATTTTTAGCTCACTTTCCCAGAAAACAAAGGGCCCATCAAGAGCGCCCAAGGAACGACTCGAACCCAAGTCCCGTCAAAGTGATGCCCACCAAGTGAGTGACCAACAAAAGTACAAGGTAGTGGGAGTTAAGGAGAGGGATTTGTCACCACTTAATGTTTTTGGCTCACTTTCTCAGAAAACGAAGGGCCCATCAGGAGCGCCCAAGGAACGACTCGAACCCAAATCCCGTCAAATTCATGCCTGTTAAGTAGGTGACCAACAAAAGACAAGGTAGTGGGAGTTAAGGAGAGGACTTGGTCACCACTTAACGCTTTTAGCTCACTTTCTCGGGAAACGAAGGGCCCATCAAGAGTGTACACAAGGAGTTCCCACAAGGAGGGACCAAGTAGCGCCCACAAGGAGCGCACACAAGGAGCGCCCAATGAACGACTCG
Source organism: Pseudotsuga menziesii (assembly GCA_001517045.1). Classification (NCBI taxonomy): domain Eukaryota; kingdom Viridiplantae; phylum Streptophyta; class Pinopsida; order Pinales; family Pinaceae; genus Pseudotsuga; species Pseudotsuga menziesii. The sequence goes on from LPNX010945312.1 coordinate 87,474, forward strand.
AACCTAAAGCCCATCAAAGTCATGCCCACCAAGTGGGTGACCAAAAAAAGGGCAAGGCAACGAAAGTTAAGGAGACATAATGGTCACCACTTAACGTTCTTAGCTCACTTGTCCATCAAACGAATGGCCCAAGGAGTGCCCATAAGAAGCACCTAAGGAACGCCCACAAGGAGTGCCTAAGGTGTGGCGACAAGGAGTGACCAAGGAACGTCTAAGGAAGAGCTCAAACCCAAAGCCCGCGAAAGTAATGCCCACCAAGTGAGTGACCAGCAAAAGGACGTGGAAGTTGGAGTTAAGGAGAGGGATTGGTCACCACGTAACGCTTTTATCTCACTTTCTCGACAAATGAAGGGCCGACAAGGAGCACCCACAAGGAGCTCCCAAGGAGCGACTCAAACCCAAAGCCCGTTAAAGTCACTCCCACCAACTGAGTGACAGTCGGAAAAACAACAAGGGAGTGGGAGTTGAGGAGACGAATTGGTCACCACTCAACGTTTTCAGCTCACTTGTCTCGAAAACGAAGGGCCCATCAAGAGCATCAATAAGGACCACCCACAAGTAACGCACACAAGGGGCACCTAAGGAGCGACCACCATGAAACCCAAACCTTCCCTGTGACTTGGCCGTTTTTTTTCTCTTATTCCCCGTGACTTTGCCATTTTTTTTTCTTCTTCCCAGCGACTTTGCCGGTTTTTTTTTCTTCCCCGCGGGACGCCCTGACCTTCCCCACGACTTGGCCATTTTTTTTTTTGTTTTTCCCCATGGGAAACCCCAACCCTTCCCCACGACTTTGTCGTTTTTTTTTTCTTCTTCCCCGCGGGAAACCCTGACCTTCCTCGTGACTTTGCAAATTTTTTTTCTTCTTCCCCGTGGCGAACCTTGACGTTCCCCATAACTTTGCCGTTTTTTTTTCCATCTTCCCCGCGGGGACCCCAACCTTCCCCACCACATTGCCGGTTGTTTTTCTTCTTCCCCGCGACTTTGTCATTTGTTTTTCCTCCTTTGTCGTTTTTTTCTTCTTCTTCCTCACGGGAAACCCCAACCTTCCACGCGACTTTGCCGCTTTTGTTTTCTTCTTCCCCGTGTGAAGCCCTAACCTTCCCCGCGACTTTGCCGTGTTTTTTTTCTTCCCTGCGACTTAACCATTTTTTATTTCTTCTTCCTTGAGGGAAACCCCAACCTTCCCCGCGACTTTGTCGTTTTCTTCTTCCTTGAGGGAAACCTCAACCTTCCCAAAAACGATGGGCCCATCAAGAGCACCAATAAGGACCGCCCACAAGGAAGGCACACAAGGGGCGCCCAAGGAGCGACCACCATGAAACCCAAACCTTCCCCGCGACTTGGCCATTTTTTTTCTTCATTCCTGCGAGACGCCCTGACCTTCCTCGCGACTTTGCCATTCTTTTTTTCTTCTTCCCCGCTGGAGGCCCCGACCTTCCCCGCGACTTGGTCGTTTTTTTTTCTTCTTCCCCACAACTTAGCCGTTTTTTTCTTCTTCTTCCCCGTGGGAAACCCCGACCTTCCCCGTGACTTTGCTATTTTTTTCTTTCTTCTTCCCTGCGATAAACCCCGACCTTCCCCACGACTTTTCATTTTTATTTCTCTTCTTCCCCGCGACTTTGCCGGTTTTTTTCCATCTTCCCCGCGGGGAACCCTAACCTTCCCCGCAACTTTGTCATTTTTGTTTTCTTCTTCCCCGCGGGAAACCCCAACCTTCTCCGCTACTTAGCTGTTTTTTTTTTCTTCTTCCCTGTGGGAAACCCAAACCTTCCCCGCAACTTTGTCGTTTCTTTTTCTTCTACCCAGCGGGAAACCCCAACCTTCCCCGTGACTTAGTCATTTTTCTTTTCTTCTTCCCCGCGGGAAACCCAAACCTTCCCCGCAAATTTGACGTTTTCTTTTTTTTTTTCCCCACGGGAAACCCCAACCTTCCCCGCGACTTTTCCATTTCTTTTTCTTTTCTTTCCCATGGGAAACCCCAACCTTCCCCGTGACTTTTCCATTTCTTTCCCGTGGGAAACCCCAACCTTCCCCACAACTTAGTCATTTTTTCTCTTCTTCCTCGCGACTTAACCGTTTTTTTCTCTTCTTCCCCGTGACTTAACCGGTTTTTTTTTCCTCTTCTTCCCCGTGACTTAGCCATTTTTTTCCTCTTCTTCCCCGCGACTTAGTTGTTTTTTTTTCTTCTTCCCTGCGGGAAACCTCAACCTTCCCTGCAACTTAGCCATTTTTTTCTTCTTCTTCCCCGCGACTTAGCCGTTTTTTTCCTCTTCTTCCCCATGGAAAACCCCAACCTTCCCCGCGATTTTGCCGTCTTTTTTTCTTCTTCCCTGCGGGAAACCCCAACCTTCCCTGTGACTTTGCCGTCTTTTTTTTTTCTTGCCCACGGGAAACCCCAAACTTCTCCGCGACGTTGCCATTTTTTTTCTTCTTCCCAACAGGAAACCCCAACCTTCTCACGACTTTACCGTTTTTATTTCTTCTTCCCCGCGAGAAACCCGAACATTCCCCTTGACTTAGCCGTTTTTTTTCTTCTTCCCCGCGACTTTGCCGTTTTTTTTTATTCTTCCTCGCGAGAAATCCCAACCTTCCCCTTGACTTAGCCGTTTTTTTTTCTTCTTCCCTGCGGGAAACCCCAACCTTCCCCACAACTTAGCCGTTTTTTTTTCTTCTTCCCCGTAGGAAACCCCAACCTTCCCTGCGACTTTGTCGTTTTTTTTCTTCTTCCCCTTAACTTTGCCATTTTTTTTCTTCTTCCCCGCGGGAAACCCCAACCTTCCTCGCGACTTTGCCGTTTTTTTTTCTTCTCCCCCGCGAGAAACCCCAACCTTCCCCACGACTTTGCCATTTTTTTTTCTTCTTCCCCGCGGGAAACCCCAACCTTCGCCGCGACTTTGCCGTTTTTTTTCTTCTTCCCCGTGGGCAACCCCAACCTTCCCCGCGACTTTGCCGTTTTTTTTCTTCTTCCCCGTGGGAAACCCCAACCTTCTTTGCGACTTTGTCATTTTTTTTTTCTTCTTCCCCGCGGGAAACCCCAACCTTCCACGCGACTTTGCCTTTTTTATTTCTTCTTCCCCGTGGGAAACCCTAACCTTCCTCGCGACTTTGTCGTTTTTTTTCTTCTTCCCCGCGGGAAACCCCAGCCTTCCCCGCGACTTTGTCATATTTTTTTCTTCTTCCTCGCGACTTTGTCGTTTTTTTCTTCTTCCCCGCAGGAAACCCCACTCTTCCCCGCGATTTTGTCATTTTTTTTTCTTCTTCCCCGTGGGAAACCCCAAACTTCCCCGCGACTTTGCCGTTTTGTTTTCTTCTTCCCCACGGGAAACCCCAACCTTCCCCATGACTTTGCCGTTTTTTTTTCTTCCCCGTGGGAAACCCCAACCTTCCTCACGACTTTGCCGTTTTTTTTTCTTCTTCCCTACGGGAAACCCCAACCTTCCCTGCCACTTAGCCGTTTTTTTTTTCTTCTTCCTCGCGGGAAACCCCAACCTTCCCCGCCATTTTTTTTTCTTCTTCCCCACGGGAAACCCCAACCTTCCCCGCCACTTAGCCGTTTCTTTTCTTCTTCCCTGCGGGAAACCCCAACCTTCCCCACCACTTAGCCATTTTTTTTTCTTCTTCTCCGCGGGAAACCCCAACATTCCCCGCGACTTAGCCATCTTTTTTTGTTCTTCCCCGCAAGAAACCCCAACCTTTCCGACGACTTAGACATTTTTTTTTCTTCTTCCCCGTGACTTAGATGTTTTTTTTTCTTCTTCCCTACAGAGAACCCCAACCCTCCACGCGATTTCGATGTTTTTTTTTTCTTCTTCCCCGCGACTTGGTCATTTTTTATTTTTTTTATTTTTTCAAAGTTAAGTAAAAGAAATTTTAACTTGGATGTTCAAAGTGTCAAGTGAGTTAAAGTTGAAAGTGTTAAGGAAGAGAATGTTCGAAGTGTTAGAACTTGATTTTTGGAGTGAGTTTGTGCACTGAATCGGGGCAACCAAGGGCTGAATCTGAGTGGATCGTGGCAACAAGGCCACTCTGCCACTTACAATACCCTATCGCATATTTAAGTTGTCTACAAAGTATTCTTCTCGCCAACCATTTGGAATTGAACTTCAAAGCTGCCCCAACCGGGTTTTCTCCTGGCCAGAGTTTGCAAGTGACATGAGCCCCTAGGGATGCCAAAGCACCCCTACTGTGCGTCACGATACAGTCGAAGAGTGACAAGCGTCGCTTCTAGTGTGGATTCTAACTTAGAGGCATTCAGTCATAATCCGACACACGATAGCTTTGCGCCATTAGATTTTCAACCAAGCGCGATGACTAATTGTGTGAATCAGTGGTTCCTCTCGTACTAAGTTGAATTACTATTGCGACGCAGTTCATCAGTAGGGTAAAACTAACCTGTCTCACGACGGTCTAAACCCAGCTCACATTCCTTATTTGTGGGTGAACAATCCAACACTTGGTGAATTCTGCTTCACAATGATAGGAAGAGCCGACATCGAAGGATAAAAAAGCAACGTCGTTATGAACGCTTGGCTGCCACAAGCCAGCTATCCCTGTGGTAACTTTTCTATCACCTCTAGCTTCAAATTCTGAAAGTCTAAAGGATCGATAGGCCATGCTTTCATGGTTTGTATTCGTACTGAAAATCAAAATCAAATGAGCTTTTACCCTTTGTTCCACATGAGATTTATGTTCTCGTTGAGCTCATATTAGGAAACCTGCGTTATCTTTTAACAGATGTGCCGCCCCAGCCAAACTCCTCACTTGACAATGTCTTTCGCTCGGATCGAGCCGTCAATGTGTGGCTTAAGGCCAAAAACAGGGGCAATGCCCCATCTCCACCCCATGGAATAAGTAAAATAACATTAAATGTAGTGGTATTTCACTTGCACCGAAAATGGCTCCCACTTATTCTACACCTCTCAAGTCATTTCACAAAGTCGGACTAGAGTCAAGCTCAACAAGGTCTTCTTTCCTCGCTGATTCTTCCAAGCCCGTTCCCTTGGTTATGGTTTCGCCAGATAGTAGATAGGGACAGTGGGAATCTCATTAATCCATTAATGCGGGTCACTAATTAGATGACGAGGCATTTGGATACCTTAAGAGATTCATAGTTACTCGTGCCATTTACCCGCGTTTGGTTGAATTTCTTCACTTTGACATTCAGAGCACTAGGCAGAAATCACATTGCGTCAGCATCCGCAGGGACCATCGCAATGCTTTGTTTTAATTAAACAGTCGGATTCCCCTTGTCCGTACCAGTTCTGAGTCGACTCTTCACCACCTAGGGAACGTCCCGCAAGGGGACATTCTACGCCCGTAGCCCGACAGGCATGTGACTGCCCACCCTCGCCGCGAGTGCAGCTCGGGCAAACTGCCGACAGCCCGCGGGTTGAGGACGCAGACCCCTAGGGCTAGCCCTCAGAGCCAATCCTTTTCCCGAAGTTACAGATTCATTTTACCGACTTCCCTTACCTACATTGTTCTATTGACCAAAGGTTGTTCATCTTGGAGACTTGATGCGGTTATGAGTACGACCAGGCATGAACGGTAATCAGTCCTCCATATTTTTAAGGGCGATCGAGGGTGCACCGGACACTGCAAGACATGCGTTTCTCTTCCAGCTGCTAGACCCTATCTCCAGTTGAACCGATTTTAGGGTGGGCAAGTTGTTAAAAAGAAAAGATAACTCTTCCTAGGGCCTTGACCACATCTCTGAATTTCCTAACGTCGTTGTCCACCGCCATGTCCCGGTTCAGGAATATTAACCCGATTCCCTTTTGATGTTTGCGTAGAGTGCGCCCTTGATATAGGGTTTCCCCATCTCTTAGGATCGACTAACGCATGTCCAAGTGTTGTTCACATGGAACCTTTCCCCACTTCAGTCTTCAAAGTTCACATTTGAATATTTGCTACTACCACCAAGATCTGCACCGGGGCCCAGTCCACCCAGGCTCGCACCCAAGGTTTCTCAATGACCCTCGCATCCTCCTACTCATCAAGGCCTAGAAATTGCTTCGACAGCCGAGCATAGGTCGCGCACTTCAACGCCATCCGTTTTCAGGGCTAGTTGATTTGGCAAGTGAGTTGTTACACACTCCTTAGCGGATTTTGATTTCCATGACCATTGTCCTGCTGTCTTAATCAACCAACACCCTTTGTGGGATCTGGGTTAGCGCATAGTTTGGCACTGTAACTCGGTTTTTGGTTCATCCCGCATCGCTAGTTCTGCTTACCAAAAATGGCCCACTTGGAGCTCTCGATTCCATGGCACAACTCAATGGAGTAACCGCACCGTCTTACCTATTTAAAGTTTGAGAATAGGTCGAGTCCATTACGCCCCCGATGCCTCTAATCATTTACTTTACCCGATAAAACTCGCACGTGACCTCCACTTATCCTAAGAGAAACTTCGGAGGAAACCAGCTACTAGATGGTTTGATTAGTTCTTCACCCCTATACCCAAGTTAGATGTACAATTTGCATGTCAGTATCGCTGTGGGCCTCCAGCAGAGTTTCCTCTGGCTTCGCCCTGCTTGGGCATAGTTCACCATCTTTCGGGTCCCAACAGGTGTGCTCGCACTCGAACCCTTCGCAAAATATCAAGGTCGGCCTGCGATGCACCCACGACGACGAGGGGATCTCGCCATTCAGCTTCCTTGTGCCTCGCGGGTTTACAAACCCATCGACTCGCACACATGTTAGACTCCTTGGTCCATGTTTCAAGACGAGCGAAATGGAAAGCCCGCCAACCAACACCACGAGCATGCAGGTGCGCAGCGGCCCGCTGTTGGAGCAGGACCCCGCAGCTACAGAAGAAGCTGCTAATTTTGGCGGAAAGAGAGAAGTTTAGCGGAAAAAGGACAAGGCGGAGCTACGACGGTGTAGCACGTTTCCAGCTGGAGAGCAGAGCCGGAAACTATGACTTTTGGGATAGAAGAGTCAAGAAGGCAACGGTACCAGAGTGGCAGAGAGAAGAAAGCTCAACCACTGCATTGAAGGCAGCGGCGGAAGACAGGAGCGCTCAGCGACCCTCATAAAGAAGAAGGAGCAACGAGGCTCAAGCATTGAAGGCGAAGGACAGAAGGAGAAGCGGTGCACAGTACCCATGGTTAGTGCTGGGCAGCATGGAAGACTGGAGAGAGCTGCGGTGTGACGGGAAGCGGCTACCTCAAGGACAGAGAGGACCGACTGTCACTATTAGGGTATGGGTTTACTGTTGGGACAAGCCCACAGTGTTGTAATGGAACGACCTTCGGGCTGCCTATAAAACCTTGCATTTTTGTATTGTAAAGGGTTGGTTGGGTAGCTAATCAATCAAGTAGATAGTTGATCAGTTGATAAGTTTTGTAGATTCAGGAATCAGTCAGACAGACTGCGTTGTAACGATCCAGACACATAGTCGTCTGTGAGTCATTTGAGTCTGTATGTAATCATTTGCAG
>LPNX010945312.1:94999-115601 GCA_001517045.1 Pseudotsuga menziesii
AGAGGAGAGGGAAGGGATATAGAGATAAGACCAGAGATCTAGAAGAGACCTTGCGCTGCATTTGTAGTGCAACGAACTGTGCTAACTTCCCTCAAAATATATAATAGAAGCACAGTTTGGTGGACGTAGCTCCCATCTCGGGGGTGAACCACGTTAAATCTGCGTGTTATGTGTTGAATGGATGTGATTGTATTTGTTTATTGTCACTGATTATTATGCATGTAATGAGAGTAGCAGTAGATGAATGTATGTATTGTGTCGTTCATAATATTGCAAAAGGCTAAGGATAAGTCGAAGTATTGCAGTAGGTTATTTAAGGACTCTTTCACGTCTGTCACTAATTACTAGTTATTCACAATAGACTCCTGAGAAGTAGAGTGTTGCACATCGGCGCAATCAACGTTAAGAGAGCAAAGTCGTAGTGGTGAGATATCGCAGAGAGGTGATATCGCATCGGCAGAGGAGCTGCGATGCGAGATACTGCGACCTGAGGGCTTAGCGTTGAGGAGAAGATGGGTGTTCCGCGGTGCGCAGAGAAGTGGTAAGGATTGGAATGTTGCGAGTAAGTGGAAGTTGTGCGATGCGAGAGGAAATCGTGCGACCTGCACAGGGGTAGGCTTCGCACAGGTAAAAGTGCTGCGAGAAAAAGGGAATGTGTGACGTGCCGAGCTAGTTGGTCTAGTGACGTGTGCAAGAGAAAGAGAAGATAAGTAGGATGCGCAGAACCTGGTCCAAGACACTTGAGTCTTGGCCAACCCATGAGATTCACTTCGGGTGAGACTTCAGATCACTTTGCGGTCTGTTGCTGAAAGGGCCAGTGAGTTTTGGGTATTGTTGATTAATTATAGTAAACCCGGTTCTGCCCATGCAATCAACACCCGCCCATTGGGCACATGCTTCATTCCTCGATCGCTGCAATGGTGAAACAAAGAGCAGGAACCCACCGGTGCTTATGCCAATGCAACGGCATGTGCTAGTTTGCACCTCAAGCCGAGCGGAGGACCAACTTCTGAGCCATTCCGCATCCAACCAAGGCACATCGCCGGCCTCCATCCGCTTCCCTCTCGGTAATTTCAAGCACTCTTTAACTCTCTTTTCAAAGTCCTTTTCATCTTTCCCTTGTGGTACTTGTTCGCTATCGGTCTCTTGCTCATATTTAGCCTTGGACGAAGTTTACCACCCAATTAGGGTTGCATTCGCAAATAACCCGACTCGCCGACAGCGCCTTGTGGTGTGGCAAGGTCCAGGCCCAACGGGGTTGTCACCCTCTCAGGTGCCCCCTTCTAGGGAACTTGGGCCTGATCCGTCGCTAAGGAAGCTTCTACATACTATAATTTAGGCAGCGCTGCCACTCGATTTTCATGCTGGGCTCTTCCCGGTTCGCTCGCCGTTACTAGGGGAATCCTTATAAGTTTCTTTTCCTCCGCTTAATTATATGCTTAAAATCAGCGGGTGTTCTCACTAGAGCTGGGGTCGCATTATGTAGGAGCCCAACATATCAAGCAGAAGCGATGGATAGCGGGAAAGCCAAGTTCCCGCGACACCCCACACGCCTTGCACCGATTCACACCCCACCTAAGGGGACAAAGACCACCATTGATCCATGCAAGGCAGTGGGCATTGCAAGCATTTCAACCGACCGCACCGCATAGGGCTCGGACAACCATCTCCGCTCCTACCCCCGACTTGTGGGGGAGCGCATTTGTTGGATCTGACGCCCAGACAGACGTGCCCTTGGTCGATGCCTCGGGCGCAAGTTGCGTTCAAAAACTCGATGGATTCTGCAATTCACACTAAGTATCACATTTCGCTACGTTCTTCATCGTAATGAGAGCCAAGATATCCGTTGGCGAGAGTCATTTCATATAGTTTACTGACAAAGCCCCCGCCCACACGACGGAGTGCAACTACGACCAATAGAAAAATCCCACGATGCATATGCTGCATTTGTATAACGATACCGATCGGAGACAAGCCTCATGCGAGGCAGTTCACAAACGCACCGGGTGGGATGGATGGGCTTCGAAGAGAGCATTGCTCGCGATGCCAAATTGGGGCACTCAAAAAGCAATCAAGTGGAGGACTAGGGTGGCCAACCCAGTAGCTTGCGTTGCGTTTCGTCCATCCATCGACCACCTCAAGGAGAAACCAAGTGGAGGACTAGGGTGGCCAACCCAGTAGCTTGCGTTGCGTTTCATCCATCCATCGACCACCTCAAGGAGAAACCAAGTGGAGGACTAGGGTGTTCAACCCAGCAGCTTGCGCTGTGTTTCATCCATCCATCAATCGCCTCTTGAGAGTTTCCCCAATTAGCAAAGGCAAAGGAAAAACGAGGCAGGGAACATTGCTACCTAACAAAAATGACAACCACGAGCGCTCCAAGAGGCTCGAGGCTTCCGCCAAGGAGCATCATGCCAACATGTCTCTTGCAAACTGAGGCCAACAACAAACAATGCCAACGAAGTTGGATGCATGGGGAGGGACCCTTGAGCTCCGATGCCAAATTTCACCAAGGCAACTGTGGGCGGCAATCGAGGGGAGGACTAAGGTGGCCAGCCCAACGAGTTTCCCTGCCTTTTCATCCCCCATCCAATGGTTGCATCCTCACAATTAACTCCTCACAAAAGGACTGGAAAACAGGCCACAAGGTTCCCTCACTAAGAGCCAAGAACAGAAGGAAGGAAAGCTGACATCACTGTATGCAAAGGTAGGCAGGGGTAGAGAACAACCAAGGGAATCCCGATTGGCTGCACAATGAGCATCCACTTTCTGATGAAGAACGGAGCGACAAAGGTCACAACGACACAGCAAGGGGCCCAACATCGATGTCGATGTTTTGTCCATCACGTGACCAACAACTCACTCGCTTCTCCCTCGTCTAGATGCGCGAGGCACCGAGCAGCTAAGCATTCTGCAACCTCCTTTTCGTTAAACACGAATGTTGGGATGGAGACATCTCAACACCATCCGCCCTAGCTTGAAAAGTGACGGGCAGGAGTCAAAGATGTCGATCAAAGCCCTAACACCAAATGAGCAGGAGGATGATAGCAAATTAACCCCCCACGTGTATGCTCTGCAGCCAAAACAAGGACAACCAGGCCCAGATTTCAATGATCCTACCACAGGTTCACCTATGGTAACCTTGTTACGACTTCTCCTTCCTCTAAATGATAAGGTTCAGGGAACTTCTCACGACGTCACCGACAACAAACCTCCGTCGTCGACGTGATCCGAACACTTCCCCAGATTATTCAATCGGTAGGAGCAACAGGCGGTGTGTACAAAGGGCAGGGATGTAGTCAACACGAGCTGATGACATGCGCTTACTAGGAATTCCTCGTTGAAGACCAATAATTGTAATGGTATATCCCCATCACGATGCAATTTGAGAAGATTTCCTAGCCCTCTCGAGCCAGGGAGACAAACTTGTTGACTGCATCAGTGTATCGCGTGTGCGTCCCAGAACATCTAAGGGCATCACATACCTGTTATTGCCTCAAAATTCCATGGCCTAAACGGCCATAGTCCCTCTAAAAAGCTGGTCGCGAAGGGGAACCTCCGCGTAGCTAGCTAGCAAGATGAGGTCTCGTTCGTTATCAAAATTAACCAGACAAATCACTCCATCAACTAAGAACGACCATGCACCACCACCCATAGAATCAAGAAAGAGCTCTCAATCTGTCAATCCTTACTATGTCTGGACCTGGTAAGTTTTCTCGTGTTGAGTCAAATTAAGCCGCAGGCTCCACTCTTGGTGGTGCCCTTCCGTCAATTCCTTTAAGTTTCAATCTTGCGACCATACTCCCCCTGGAACCCAAACACTCTGATTTCTCGGAAGGTGCTGGCAAATTTCTTAGAGCAACATCCGTCGATCCCCGGTCGGCATCGTTTATGGTTGAGACTAGGACGGTATCTGATCATCTTCGAGCCCCCAACTTTCATTCTTGATTAATGAAAACATCCTTGGCAAATGCTTTCGTAGTGGTTTGTCTTTCATAAGTCCAAGAATTCCAATTACCAGACTCGATGAGCCCAGTATTGTTATTTATTGTCACTACCTCCCCATGTCAAGATTGGGTAATTTGTGCGCTTGCTGCCTTCCTTAGATGTGGTAGTCGTTTCTCAGGTTCCCTCTCCGGAATCGAACCCTAATTCTCTGTCACCCGTCACCACCATGGTAGGCATTTATCCTACCATCGAAAGTTGATAGGGCAGAAATTTGAATGAAGCATCGCCGGCACAAAGGTCGTGCGATCCGTCGAGTTATCATGATTCACCAAAGAAGCGGGAAAGCCCGTGCTGACCTTTTATCTAATAAATGCATCCCTTCCGCAAAGTCGAGACTTGGTGCACGTATTAGCTCTAGAATTACTACGGTTGTCCGAGTAGTAAGGTACCATCAAAAAAACTATAACTAATTTAATGAGCTAGTCACAGTTTCACGGTCTGAATTAGTTCATACTTAGACATGCATGGCTTAATCTTTGAGACAAGCATATGACTACTGGAAGGATCAACCAGGTAGCATCCTAGCACTTCAAGGCACCCAAGGGCTCTATGCAGAGGCCACTCGGAGCACCCATCAACGATAGGATATTGATTTCCAAGATACATATAGGCTTCTTCTTTTTATTCCTTGCAAGGTTGCGAGTGGTGATGAAAAATCCGAGTGGAAATAGCACCAAGGGGCGAGGCGAAAGAAAAGGCCAACAATAAGTGTGGAGGGAGGAGAAGGAACATGCAAAGCAGGGCTGTCAGCTGGATTAAGGCAACTGAATGAAGATAAGGAACAAGCATAGCCCTCAACCTTCAAAATAGAGTATGATGGCCGCCTAGGCTCCACAAGATAAATAGCTACAAGTGTGGGGTTCTTGTATTTAAAGTCATGTAGCGAGCCTAATATACCGAATAAAAAGAAGGTGAAGGTCCCAATTTGAAACTCCTTTCTGAACGGTCCAACAAGAGTGAGGCCAACAGTCAGGTTGGGCAACCGAAAGAAGAGAAGGAACGAGCAGAGCCCTCGAGCCTCGAAACCAAGTACTACAGTTGCCTAGGCCCCACAGGCTAAACAGCTGCAAGTGTGGGGTTCTTATGTTTGAAGCCGTGCAACGAGCCTAATGTACCGTGAAAAAATAAGGTGAATACTCCACGATGAAACTTCTTTCCGAACGATCCAATGAGAGCAAAGCTAACAATTGGACTGGGAGAGACAAAAGAAGAGAAGGAACAAGCAAAGCCCCTCAACCTTCCAAACCTGGTACGGCAGCCACCTGGGCCCCACAAGCTAAACAACTATGTCTGTGGGGTTCCTATGTTTAAAGCCGTGGGGTGACCTAATATACCGTAGAAAAGGAAGGTGGATATTCTAAGTCGAAACTTTTTTTCCGAACGGTCCAACGAGAGCAAAACTGACAGTTAGATTAGGGCAACTGAAAGAAGAGAAGGAACTAGCGGAGCCCTCAAACCTTCAAAACTCAGTACAATGGCCTCCTAGGCCCCACAAACTAACAACTGCAAGTGTGGGGTTCTTATGTTTAAAGTCGTGCGGCGAGCATAAAGCATTGCAGAAAAGGAAGGTGAAGATTCCAAGTCGAAACTCCTTTCCCAACAGTCCAACAAGAGTGAAGCCGACAGTGAAACTGGGGCAACCGAAAGAAGAGAAGGAATAAGCAGAGACCTCAACCTTCATAACCGAGTATGGCGACAGATTAGGCCCCACAAGGTAAACAACTGCAAGTGTGGGGTTCTTAAGTTTAAAGTTGTGCAGCGAGCCTAATATACCGCAGAAAGAGAAGGGTGGAGCTTCCAAGTCGAAACTCCTTTCTGAATAGTCCAGTGAGAGCGAATCCGACAGCCAGAACGGGGCCAACCGAAAGAAGAGAACGTACAAGCAGAGCCCTCAAACCTTCGAAACTGAGTACGACGACCGCCTAGGCCCCACAAGCTAAACAACTGCAAGTGTGGGGTTCTTATGTTTAAAGCCATGTGGCGAGCTTGATATACCGTAGAAAATGAAGGTGAAGATTCCAAGTCGAAACTCCTTTCCAAATGGTCCACAATGAGAGCAAAGCTGACAACCAAATTGGGGCAAAAGAAAGAAGAGAAGGAACAAGCAAATCCCTTGACCTTCGAAACCGAGTACGGCGGTCGCCTAGGCCCCACAAGCTAAACAACTGCAAGTGTGGGGTTCTTATGTTTAAAGCCATGCACCGAGCCTAATATACCACGAAAAAAGGAGGTGAAGGTTTCAGGTCGAAACCTCTTTTCGAACGGGCCACTGAGAGCAAAGCCGACATTCAAATTGGGGCAACTGAAAGAAGAGAAGGAACAAGCAAAGCCCTCAACCTTTGAAACCGAGTATGATGGCCGCCTAGGCCCCACAAGATAAATAGCTGCAAGTGTGGGGTTCTTATGTTTAAAGCCATGCAGCGAGCCTAATATACCGCAGAGAAAGAAGGTGGAGATTCCGCATTGAAACTTCTTTTCATACGGTCCAATGAGAGCAGAACTGTGAACAGAGTTAAGAGATCCGGAACAAAGACGAACAATGCAGCCCTCCACCTTTCAAGCCAAGCATTGAGAGAAAACCTGTGAGTTTTCCCCACCAGCTAAACAACATGATAGTGAGACCTTATCGCCTGCGGCCGTCTCAATGCGAAGACAAGCCATGGCGAGAGTGTTCCACCCTGCATCTCTATTCAGAATAATCCTCCTCGACCAAGTAGAATGGAATTTTTTGTGGGAAGTATACATTGTCCCAACAACACTACTACCGATACAAGGACAAAGCAAACCGATTCCAAAACTCTTTGGCCACATTATTAAATAGACTCCAAATCCAACGCAAGCGAAGATGGTAAGCAAATGTAGAAGAGTGTCATCATGTTGAGGCAAAACTTAAACTACCCATCAAAAAAACCGAGCCTCGAAATGCTTTTGAAGGAAGCACACCATTAATGTGCCCCTGCCAAAAATCCCATCGTTGCTCTTACAAATGGTCTCTGGTTGCACAACATGCCAACATGGAAAAAGTACAAGCACAATAGATAGGTCTCCACAGAGACCTAACAGTGAAAAGGCAATCCCTCATTTGAAGCCACCACAAACCCCAAAACTCCACATTGAATGGAAACAGGCTTTGTTTTATTGGTGCCTCCAAAGATGAGCATTGCCAACTTTACCTCTCATGTGTTACCAAGTCGAACAATATCCCGTTGAGAGTTGACCACCCTACAAATGACACAAGGCCAATTTTCAAGCAGACTCGACAAGCAACGCATCCATCGCACCACCCTTCACACGAAATGACACTTCCACCGCGAGAGAAGTGCACGATAGGCAACAACGTAGTAATTTAACCAAAAGCTTTGAACCGACAACCGAAAGGGGAAATATATCCAAGAGAAGACCGAAGGTGGAAGCCCTTGTGTGAAGCCACCGCAAACCCGAAAACTCCACATTGAATGGAGCTTATAGGATCTATTTTCTCGGTGCCTCCAAAGATGAGCATTGCCAATGTTACCGCTCATGTGTTACCAAGTCGAACGATAGCCCGTTGAGAGTCGACCGCCCTAAAAATGACCCAAGGCCAATTTTCAAGTAGACCCAACAAGCAACGCATCCATCACACCACCCTTCACATGAAATGACACTTCCATCGCGGGAGAAGTGCATGATAGGCAACAACGTGTCAATATAACCAACGGCTTTGTTCCACCAACCAAAAGGGGCAATATATCCGAGAGAGGACTGAACATGGAAGCCCTCGTTCGAAGCCACCACAAACCCCAAAACTCCACATTGAATGGAACTTACAGGCTTTGTTTTCCTGGCGCCTCCAAAGATGAGCATTGCCAATATTACCGCTCATGTGTTACCAAGCTGTACGATAGCCCGTTCCGAGTCGACTGCCCTACAAATGACCTGAGGCCAATTTTCAAGAAAACCCGACAATCAACGCATCCATCACACCACCCTTCGCACGGAATTACACTTCCACCGTGAGAGAAGTGCACGATAGGCAACAACGTAGTAATTTAACCAATAGCTTTGAACCCACAAGCGAAAGGGGCAATATATCTGAGAGAAGACCGAAGATGAAAGCCCTCGTGCGAAGCCACCGCAAACCCCAAAACTCCAAATTGAATGGAACTTACAAGCTTTGTTTTCCCGGTGCCTCCAAAGATGAGCATTGCCAACATTACCGCTCATGTGTTACCAAGTCAAACGATAGCCTGTTGAGAGTCGACCGCCCTACAAATGACCCGAGGCCAATTTTCAAGCAGACCTGACAAGTAACGCATCCATCGCACCACCCTTTGCACGAAATGACACTTCCACTGCAAGAGAAGTGAACGATAGGCAACAACGTAGTAATTTGACCAACAAATTCGAACCGGCAACCGAAAGGGGCAATATGTCCGAGAGAAGACCGAAGATGGAAGCCCTCGTGCGAAGCCATCGCAAACCCCAAAACTCCACATTGAATGGAACTTACAGACTATGTTTTCCCTGTGCCTCCAAAGATGAGCATTGCCAACATTAGTGCTCATGTGTTACCAAGCCGTACGATAGGCCGTTGAGAGTCGACTTCCCTACAAATGACCCAAGGCCAATTTCAAGCAGAACCGACAAGCAACGCATCCATCGCACCACCGCTCACACAAAATTACACTTCCAACCCGAAGCCCACCAAGGGAGTAATAGGCAAAAAGACAAGGCAACGGAAGTTAAGGAGTCGGATTGGTCACCATTTAATGTTTTAGCTCACTTGTGCAGCAAACGAAGGGCCTAAGGAGCACCCACAACGATCACCCAAGGAACGACTCGAACCCAAGTCCCATCAAAGTCATGCCCACCAAGGGAGTAATAGGTAAAAAGACAAGGTAATGGAAGTTAAGGGGTCAGATTGGTCACCACTTAGCCTTTTTAGCACACTTGCGTGGCAAACAAAGGGCCTAAATAGCTCCCCAAGGAGTGCACACAAGGGGTGCCCACAAGGAGCACCTAAGGAGAGCCCATAAGGAGCGCCCAAGGAACGCCCGCATGGAACGCCCAAGGAGCACCCGCAAGGAGCACCCAAGGAACGCACACAAGCAGCACCCAAGGAGTGCACACAAGGAGCGTCCGCATGGAGCGCCCAAGGAACGCACACAAGGAGCACCCAAGGAGCACCCACAAGGAGCGCCCACAAGGAGCGCCCAAGGAGCACCCACGAGGAGCACCCAAGGAATGCCCATAAGGAGTGCACACAAGGAGCGCCCACAAGGGGCGCCCAAGGAACGCACACAAGGAGCACCCACATGGAGTGCCCAAGGAGCGCCCAAGGAGTGCCTGCATGGAACGTCCACTAGGAGCGCCCAAGGAATGCTCACAGGGAGTGCCCAAAGGAACGCACACAAGGAGCGCCCAAATCCTGTCAAACTCATGCCCACCAAGGGAGTAATAGGCAAAAAGACAAGGTAGTGGAAGTTAAGGGGTTAGATTGGTCACCGCTTAACATTTTTAGCACACTTGGCGGGAAAAAGGAGCGCCCAAGGAGCGCCCACAAAGTGTGCCCAAAAGGTGCACCCAAGGAGCGCCCACTAGGAACGCCCAAGGAGAGCCTACAAGGTGTGCCCAAGGAGCGCCCACAAGGAGCGCCCAAGGAGCACCCACAAGGAGTGCCCAAGGAGCGCCCACAAGGAGCGCCCGCTAGGAGTGCCCACAAGGTGCGCCCAAGAAGTGCCCACTAGGAACGCCCAAGGAGCGCCCACAAGGTTGGCCTAAGGAGCGCCCACAAGGAGTGCCCAAGGAACACCCACATGGAGCGCCCACAAGGAGTGCCCAAGGAGCGCCCACAAGGAGTGCCCAAAAGGTGCGCCCAAGGAGCACCCGCTATCTATCTGATAATCCCTCATAACTTAGTGTAATAGTGTTGGTGATTATGCGTTTATCAAGAAGGTGGTTTAGATGGAGTGTTGGTTTACTAAAGGTTTTCCATACTTAACTCAAATATGCCAAGTATGGAAACATTAGTACGTTTACAGAGTTGACGATTAAGGAATACTAGTCATGCATAAAGCATGTATATGGGTATGTCAATTACAGGTTTCGATTTGGGTAACATACACTAGTATACCCAAAACGTATGTGGTTGGTAGCAAAATCTTTGCTTATGCCAATAAACACTCAATTATATATAAACCCTACATACTTCTTTTCATTGAAGATCAACAATCACATTAAAAATTTATAGTACATATCGCGCAAACCAAGGCTTGATTGATCGTAAAATCATGGCGTAACTTTTCAGGCTATCATCTCATTGCAACTTTTGATTTTGAGGCAGTCGACAATACTACATTATTATTTAAGAAATTTCTAGAGAAATTTTCACCGGTTTGAATGACCATCAAAATTTATTACCAGGTATGAACTTAATTGGTCTACTAATTGCTACTTTGACTATGATTGCCATTACAAAGAAAGAGAGAATGCCACTTCTAGCTGCAATTAGATTCCTATCTTGGTAAAAGATTGTAAATCAGGTTTTGCAATTCTCCTCCCAGTTATGGTCTTTTCTATGGTATGATTCAAAACAAAATCATATGCTATATGTTTTGAAAAACAATCATGTACAATATTATCATAACTTTTTTCATGGCTTTGCATTGTCAAATGAAGAATCTTCAAAATAGTCTTAGAATTATCAATGCACGCTGCGCCATCGTTTGTCTATATATAAAATCACCAGATATTATGATAGTCAATATGCATCATAGTGGCATGATATTTTCATGCATAAGATCATAACTTTAATGTTCATTCTATTATTTAAATAATCATGCATATCATTACTGTCCTTCACGCCTGAGTTATATATATATATATATATATATATATATATATATATATATATAACAATGAATTCCAATCAACAAAACTTTTTAAGTGCTATCCTTCATCATGGAAGGCGTTAATCAATTTTGCTTGGCAGACTTCTAGAGTTAGCAAAACAATATGTTAACTGGAAGATTGTTGTTATTGCTGATCATTGATCTCATGAGAGTTGAAGATCCCTTCTAATGCTTAGTAGGGACTGGCTGTGGCTCCCTTGCTTGAGGCAGCTCTAGTGAATCTACGGGTTAGTAGGTGGGATTTCTAATTATATTTAAATTTGATTTCATATATAAAAGTGATTTGTTTTCTATCATTGTTATAAATGGCATCGTGGAATATTTTATGGATTAATATTATTTCAAGATTTTGTTGAATTTATTATGGAGACTTATTTACATGTATAATCAACAAAGTCTTGCATATGTAACAATTATATTGTACTTCTTGGAATTTTTTTGTTAATAATAGTTGGAGGTTTTGGAACAATATATTGCTATGAATATCATTTGTTAAATGAGACTGACATTTTCTATATAAATAATAAAGTTGATAATTATTTAAAAAAATTGTTTATGTTTAGTTAGTGTTGCTATGGTTGCGGCCATGAAAGCCTTTTCATAGTTGGGTTTCAAAATGACAAATCTCAACTTAGTAACAACAACTCATAATATCTCCATGCAATTGCGATTGTGTTCCCATCCAAAGGCAACTGCTGTCGTAGGGGACGTTGCCACATTGCGGCACTTGTTCTTTTATAGTCAATAATAATTATAAATAGATCTAGAAAAAGTACATTTAAAGATGTATATTCTATAATTTGATATTTTATTATTAAACTATAAATTTATGATGATGATGATGATGATAGTTAAAGTTCATTTAGATCAATTTTGGTCATTAGGACTTTAAGAAAGAAAAGTAAGGAGTTACTTGGTTTGCTTTATAGTTTTATTTTTGTGCTAAAAAAGCTTGGAGAAAATCACTATAATTTTGATAAGATAGAAGACATGTTCGTATTGTAAATATTTTTTGAAATTGTGATCTTATGTGTACAACTTAAGAGGAAGAGTGTTTTCATCCTCAACACTCATACTCTCACAAAGATGACAAATCTTTTTAGCCCACATAGTTTTAGGAAAAGTCCAATGTTTGGTTTCGTTATGCATCTCATGAGAGTTTGTTCTTATTTTAGCTACGTGGTTCTTCTTCTTTTCTATAGTTAAAAAAGAAAGATAATTTTGATATTCAAGATTAGGGTTAGTAACCTCTTTGTCATATATCTTAATTTTTTTTTATCCTAAATAACAACATGGTTATATATGTTATTTAATTATAATAAAATTTATAATTATAATATTAAATTTTTTAATATAAAATAAAAAAAATAATATCAAATAAATCTATATTAAACTTTTTAATTTAAAATTATAACATAATATCAACTAAATCTAAATTTAGTACAAAAAGATCTTTCAGGAAATTAAGAAAGAATGTCAACATGGAATTGACTATGAAAGTAACTTCCTTTCAAAGCGAGTGATTGAGGAGGAATAATGTGTTTTTTTTTACAAGGAATCACAAATATTTTAGTGATTTTACATGGTATTATTCATTTAGGGGGATTATTGCATTGTTTTCTTGGTGATTTATTGGTATGCTATGTTTATATTTTCTTAGAAAGTAAAGTTTTTATGTCAAAGCTTAATTCTAGACGTGTAAAGGACACAAACTATACAATGTTTTGTTTTAGCTGAAAGTAGCCAATAGATCTATGTAATTTTTTATTTAAACTAATACCAAGATGCATACTTTTTTAAGATAAAAATAAAATATTAAAAAATATATAAATATAATAATGTTATATAAATATTTTAATAAAATTTATAATAATTATATTAGCATTTTTTAATACAAAGTTAGATAATAATATCAATTAAATTTTATAGAAGAAAAATATAAATATAATAATAATTTATGTAATTATGATAATTAAAGTTATAATTATTATTTATATAGATAATTATTTGATGTAAATAAAAAACATTTATAGTCAATAAATATATTGGTGGATTTAATAATTATTAGCATTATCATAATATTAAAGTGATAAAGTGCCACCACATCAATGAAATATATCAACATCTTAGAAATTGAAGTATATGGGAGAATAATTTATCATTACATTTTTAAAATATGTTTTTTTTATATAATAGAGTTTTTATTATTTGATAAAGTGAAAAAGTGTCACCTTATCAATAAGATATATCAACATATTAGAAAAATTGAAGTACATGGGAGAATAATTTATCATTAAATTTTCAAAATATAAAGCCTTTGCATAGGCACCGAAATTTGACCTCTAGACCCTCTCTTTACATACACAACACTCAACCACTTGAACTAATCCACTAGGCTAAAATTATTATTATTGTACTTATTTAATTAAATATTAATTTATAAATTAAACTAATAATAATTAATAACCCCATCCTCTAAACCCAATTCAATGTATAAAAATAATATGTTACTAAACGTTATCTAGTAACATTACTAAGCAAGCAAACAATTATATATAAATTCATTTAAAATGATGTATTATATATATAATATTAAAAAGAACCTCAAAAAAATTGAAATCAACTAACACCAATTCAATTTTTCCACCTAGTTAATAATTAAAATATATCAATGTTAAATAATTTATATAATATTTTATTTGACAAGAACGGTTTGTTTTTATTAATCGAACAGTGGTGTAACCACTGAGAAAGTTTCTACATAGTTCAGAGACTGTTCATTACATGAAGAATCCATAAAACAAGAAAGACTTGTAATTATGTTGATTACACATATAGATTCACTTTCTTTGCACTTAGAGAATATAGATAAAGACTAGGCTTACTACTGTTGAAAGCAAAATTTCAAAAAGGAGAGCTCCCATGGGAACCTGCTACTTTCCTTTAACGCCACCATGTTGACCAAAGTCTGTTGCTGCTGCTCCTCCTGCACCAGCTGCCATTTTAGCCACTGCCAGCTCTAATTTATCAAACGTCACTTCCAACTCTACTATCATCTTGGTCATCGCAATTTCAGAATGAGAGATAGATTCTGAGAATTCCTCACGCAGGCGGGAGAGATCTCTATCTACCAATTCCAAACGCCTTCCACCTTCATGATCAATTTGTTTCAGATAACTCTTATGCCTGCTAAGCTTCCTCCTGATTGCTCGCAGCTCAGCAGTGACGGAGAGAGCCGAGGCAGAAGAAGTGGACGATTATGGAGAGCAATCCATAGTTCCTGAAGAAGCCACAAGCAAGAAACTTCCAACCAAGCGTCCACAATAAACGGTGCAGAGTGCTGCAAATTCCTGCAAGTCCCAGCCTGATAAATTTAAATGCATGCACCATAATTTCATGATCTTGGGCGTATCCATCACACCACTCACACATTGGGGATGGAACGTCGGAGGACCTCCAAACTGATTCAGAACGCAGAGCACTTCAAACATCCTGTATGGGCTGACGATCTTCTGCTGCGGACAGGACAGAGGAAACGACCTATTAATTGCCGCATGCCATCCCAAGTGCCAACACAAGCGCCTTCCCTCCTCCACGATCCCGCATGATGGGAGACAGGACAGGTGGGAGCCACGTGAGCAACAATGGGCCCAACTCTTAATTCCCTTGCCCATGGTGCTATGGGATAAGGCGAAGGGAGCTAGCCCCATTCAAGACCAATGGCCCTTTGCTTAAGGAAGCTGCAATGTTGGCCACGAGGTCACCTTGTTCATTTAATCCTCTTAAGACGTGGAAATAGTCAATCTTCCAAAATGATTTGGAGAGGTTTTGAATCCTTCTAAGCATCTGACGAAGGTTAAGCTGGGACGACAGTGAGTTGGTAGCTAATGATTGAATGACTAGTCGTGAGTCCCCAATTACCGTAAGTTCTGAAATTCCTTGGTTTCGAACTTAGAGGAGGCCCTGTGAGAGAGCCAAAGCTTCTGCAACATTGTTAGTTTCATCACCTAATCCCCAAAAGCACACTTGTTCCTGAATTCCATCAAGATTAATGAAAATCCCTCCCCCTGCTGCCGCCCCTAATAAATTTATACACTATTAATATGCTTTAAATATATCATTAATCATAAATTTAAATTTATTTTTCAATACACTAATAAACTTAAAAATATTAATATGATATTATTGTATTGATAACTTTTAATCCCATCGTAACTCAAAACCATTAAAAAACTTCTTAACATATATCTTGAAACCCACTTTAGATATATCATATGTATACTTTACACATTAGTGGGTTCCACATCCTTTTATAACCCATCATTATACAGTAAGTTAAACGTATATGACAAATATTTTTTATTGGACGTATTTATCTTTAATGCTGTGTATTTTTTGTAAAAATACGAAATCCTCAAACATATATGACAAATATTTTTTATTGGACGTATTTATCTTTAATGCTGTGTATTTTGTAAATTACGAAATCCTCAAAATTTATTTCAAAATTATGAAGAATATCCTGTCAGTTTAAAGTTAAGAAAACAGTATAAAAAGATTTGAAAATATCCTGTCAGTTTAAAGTTATGAAAACAGTATTAAAAGTGACTCTATCCAGGAAATAAGGCTGCCAATCTACATACCCTAGTGAAATGACTAAAGGGTCAAGTTAACCTCAAACTCTTCAAGTTAAATGGAGAGGGAGGTAGGTGGAGAAAACTCGTGGAAAAGTTCAAGTAAAGAGGACAGCTTAGTGTTTAGGAAGTAAACTAGTGAACCGACGATATGCATCGATGACTGGCCGCGCCTGACCGGTCACCTCCGACGCGGCTGGTCGTCCGATCAGTGCATATCGTCGGGCAAATAGGTCCCGGCTTTAAAGTGTTAGATTAGATTCTCCCGAGGCTGAGGCTCGGAGGGCCCGAAAGTCGACGCAATGATTTTCAAATCTTCTTTTGTTTGTCCTATGATGCTCAAGTCGCAACAGCCTCTTTTTCACGATTCAAATGGATGTAATAATGGGGAGGAGGTTGCTGCCGCTCCATTGATTGATTTCAGATTATTCACAAATGGCCAGGTATGTTACTGCGCTGATTTCGCCTAATTTCTTCCATATATTCTCATAACTTGGTTCAAACAATCCTCTACTGGTATCAACTTCCTTATTTGTCTGGTCCTTCCCAGGCCCTTCACTCGGGTGGGGATAATTTATTGAAAAGAAATTATGAAATCTAAGGCAAATCACCGTAGTCAACTGTGCATTACGAAATAGAAAGCTTTCAAATGGGGAATTGCATACAACTCAAAATTACAAAACCAACTGGGATTTTGTGCTTGCTCACTATTTATATGCTGTTAAAAACAATGTAGTGCATCTGATAGGGAGAGAGAGATAGTGTATGGGATTATTACTTTCCATCCAACCATGGACAGTTTTATAGTGAGAGAGTGACCCCGAAGTCATAGTAGGAATATGACGAACACACATCCATGTAAACCTGGGTTTTATATGCACCTCGAGGTTCCATATTTCGAATTTCGATATTAATGCATTGGTTATTTGTGGGAATTCACACCCTTGAGGTGTATGTCAAGCTTGGGTTTATATGGATCCAGGTACTAGTTTCCACATTCAATGCATCCTTTAGATTCAGTGCATCATTAGGCATATGAAGTATTGATACATTCCCCAGCACCACCCTCAACCCCAACCCCAACCTTGCTGAAGAGCACTCTATTTCTCTCAGTGCATCATGGGGTTACAAGATATATGGGCAACTCACCCAATTCAGGGAAAGTTCATAGAAACCAGTAGCAACAATATAACAACATTGTAAATTGCCAGCCATGGTGGGAAACTCTTAGGTTATACCAAATAAAATGTCCTTGCCAACAACTACTAATCAATGGGCTCCTTGCTAGCCACTACCACATCAATGGGGAGTCTATTCCAAATTTCCAACCAAATTTATCACCAGTCCATGAGAACTTTCTGGCCAATATTGGATAACGGCCTCCTTGCTGGTCACTACATGTTTAACTGAACAATTGATAGATAAAACCCTTATAAACCCAAGTCTGGTATTCGCCGATAGGCATCAATCCCCTTGCCCCTGCTGTCATATCAGCATTCAGTGTAGTATATCTTCAGGCAAAAATCATGGTGCGTGTGCTGGCCACTATTGGATCATGGCTTCCTTGCTGGTCAATGCTAGATTAGGTGAACAATTATAAAGGTAGAGCAATTACTGGCAACTCTAAAATCAAGGCTAGGAATGCTCTATATCAGAAGGCAGTAAGAATTCCTCGAGCAGGGCGTGGTAACTAATCTTTTCAGAACATTGTGTATGTTTTAGTATTCTTGAAAGATGATGAAGGATATTGTATATCATGAACGAAATGGGGAGGCTATTAACTAGAGATTGATACATCCCCATTATGGAAGAAAACATATTTTCCCCAAGTGGTAGAAGTATAAATTTTCTTGCATTAATTGAAGTTATATCAAGCACAGGCTTGTTTAATCACCTCTCTATCTAATTCAAATTTCAATATATATTGACAAAGGAACTTTAATCTCTCATAAATAAGGATTTTGATATGGGCTAGGCATGGAGAAATATAAGGAAATCTAAAACAAAGACCCTAAAATACCAAGCCAAGAGCTACAATGAACTTGTTCATGAAACCACATGATGGTGTTTTCATGAATTCTTGGCCTATATGGAAATGCCAGAAGAAAATGCGTACTTGCTTGCAATAATGGAGAGATTTTTATAGGTGAAGGCCTCTCTTAGATGAATGATATTTTATGTAACTATTAAATAATCACTAGCGGAATTACAAATTATGTGAACACCTAGATGTAGGAGTTATGAATGCACTAGATTTCAAATAGTATTAGAGATGAAACTTACTAAAGAAAATTTCACCATAATATAAACTACTAAATACGACACTTAAGATTTACAATATATGAGGAGCATTAAAGTTGCTTATAATTCCCTCCTTGCATAAGAGGAACTGTTCCCTATTTCTGTTGTAGCTTGGGAAGATGTGTTCGGAGTCTGTTTTGGTAGATCCACTTCGCTTGCAAAAGCCGCTTCTTTTTCTGCCAAACAACTATGTTGTAGTTTGCTTCTTTTTTGTACTCCTCATCTTGGTATCCAAAAGTGTCTTTTGAGAGAGAAGGTTGGAAATCTAGAATGGTATATCTGGGGTTCACCGCTTGTATCTACTCTTGTAATTTTGATGGCTCATATAATTTATGGTTGCTATTGCTAATATTAACCACATCACGAGTGCCAAGATAAGCCAAAAGGTCAAGATGGAAGGCATTTGGTTCTATGGCTTGCAAGATGGTATCTAGATCATATCTATTAGGCTTTACTTTGCGATGTTGAGCATTGGTTCTCGAACCTTTGTTTGCTCTAGTGTGACCATACTAGCATTGGACCCTAATTTTGTCTAACATGGCCTCACTTTCAAGGAAAATATCCCTTGTTTTGGTACTTGCGCTTAGTGCTCTACGAGAGTAGGGGCTTTTCCCTGCTCTTTTTTCCACATGACTTGTATAAAAAATATTAAAGAGTGAAATGCACAATGCAAGATGATTATTCATTAGAGAAGATGGCATTAAATATATGCATTTGGACATAAACGACATAGTATGCAAGAGACACGTGAGTGTTTGTAAGTCTTCCAAATCACATAATTAACTTTAATGTTTAACCTTATTTACTTTATTATCTATCCTAAATTACTTTAGTTTCTATCTAGGCCCAACGGTTAAAATTTTATTTAAATTTTATTCATATACATAATTTAACATTGGTATTCATTAACTTTTACACCAAGCTTGTCATGAAATTTTACAATTTTTCCCCCAACAATACCATGGTAAATAGATCAACTCTGGGCTTGAGAATGACAATACAGAAGTTTAGTTTCGTTGTTTTGAACTTTCTCTTCGATGAAGTGGTGATGAATCTCTACATGCTTTTGGTAAATTGGATTTTTCACTAGCTTTAGTAGTCCTTGATTATCATACTACAAGGGGGGTCGCTCCACTTTGTTGGGCTTCTATATCCTCAAGGATCCTCCTAAGTCATACTTCCTTGTATGTAGCTCCTACTGCAACATTTTTATTTGCCTCTATTGATGATAGCGGAACTATAGCTTGCATCTTACTAGTCCATGAAATTTTTCCTAAATCTGAATTG
Organism: Pseudotsuga menziesii; assembly: GCA_001517045.1. NCBI lineage: Eukaryota > Viridiplantae > Streptophyta > Pinopsida > Pinales > Pinaceae > Pseudotsuga > Pseudotsuga menziesii. The sequence goes on from LPNX010945312.1 coordinate 114,120, forward strand.
AACCCATACCTTGAAGTGTGGAAATTTCTGCAATTCAGGATTTCTTATCCAATTCAGAAATTTCAGCTCTATCCTAGAGTTTTCCGGATCTTAACCTTGTGAATTTTCAGCCTCAGGGCTGCTATGAAATATAAACAAAACAGCAGCAGCAGTGGACAATATTCCAATCCTTGACCACCCCAAACTTCTAAGCAATCCAAGAGAAAAGATACCAAAGTGTTGTAATAAGTTTCAGCTCTCTAGGGGAACCTTGTCATGCATAAACCGGATATTGAAACTCTTATTTACGGCAGTAAATACAGCAACAAAACAGTGCTTATCTTCTTCAGTTATAATGTTAGATCACTTATCATAATCACCATTAACTTATGTCAAATCAACAAGACATATGTAGCTGGAAATTACGAACCATGAAGAACATATATGACTGAAAATCAAATCTGCGATTTACACAAATATTGGACAGCTGAAAACTTTAGTAATATGCACAAGATGAAGTTCATGTACATACCATACTCCATAGCCTTATCACAAGACTAGTGAAATTCATTAGCTCTCCAAAACCCTAGCTAGGGAAAACCAAGAAAGCCCTAGCTCAACTAAGGAGATCCAACAAGCATGGATTACTCTAGCAAGTCCTTCAAGGAAAGATATCGCCTCCTCTTCTTCATCTTCACTTAGTACAACATAGGGTTTCATCTCAAAACCCTAATCTCCAAATCTCCAAGGGATGAATCCCTAACCTTAGTCTTCAAAATACTCCAAGAGGCTCAAGAAACCATAGCGACTCCAAGAGAGAGAGATCAAGTACAAATGAAGATATAAGAGAGAGAGAGAGAGAGAGAGAGAGAGAGAGAGAGAGAGGATGACTAATGGCTCCACCTAGTGACATCTCTACACAAGAGTGAATAAGAATGATGAATATAGAAAGACTATCATCTCCAACGTCTTATTCTCAAGAGTAAACCCTAGTATTTCACAAAAGTAAGCTCCCAACAAAGACATCCTCCTTCTCTTTCATAGCTTCTCCTAGGGTTTCCTCATTGTATCTCCAAATGGTATTCTATCTATCTTTGCTTGCATGAAGTCACTGCATCATATATGCTCTTCGGTGAAATAGGACAGAATTTGAATATTTGATTTTCTTAGCTGGGTTTTTTCCCGGCCTGCAATAATTGCTGGCACCTAGATTTGTGCACTAGGGCTATGTTGCTTTTTCATAGACTTGTGTTTACTGTGGACGTTGGTCAGCTAGGGTTTTTGATGTGTCTGCTTGTTTTGTGGTTTGCATTTGCACCATACTCTTCCCAAAAAGGCCTGCAACCCGCTAGAATTGTCCACGTACTATGTTGTGTCTATGCAACAACTTGATGGCTTGTGCTGATGAAATTTAAACTAGCAGATTTAACTTTGATCTCAGTCAAGCATGCATTTAATTCAGCCCACTTAGCATATGTAAATAATTTTTCACAAGAAATGAAT
>LPNX010945312.1:115939-141706 GCA_001517045.1 Pseudotsuga menziesii
CCTTAACTCTGCTGTACGGTACAGCCAGAAGGAGTACGGCCTGCAATCATTAATGTCTGCTGTCCATTTTCTAGAAAATTGAGCCAATAATTTATCCCTTGCTGTTCTGTACGGTCTGTAATATTAATGGCTGAATCTTCTTTGGAAAACGTGCCACTCCAGTATTCAATCTCTGCTGTACGGCCCCTTTTTCTTCTTGCTCTGAAATTAATATTTCCAATGATGAAACCCTAGCTCTCGTCCTTTCTCTCTCTGCTCGTCTCTCCTCCAGCGTAGAGTAAGAATGAATTGAAGTCTATCTTTGCATTCACCTTTTTGTTCTTTCATTTAGGGTTAGGCTTTTACTTTTTAATCCAATGGTCAAAATAGATTTAATCCAATGGTTCACTTTTAACCCTCATTAATTAATTCAACTAATTAATTAATGTCACTTTATTAAAGGGACCCACTTTGTCACTTTATAATAAAGTGAAACTCACTTTAAAATTATAATGTCACTTTATTAAAGTGACCCACTTTGTCACTTTATAATAAAGTGAAATTCACTTTAAAATTAGAACACTAATGACACTTAAAAGTGACATTAAGGCTAGGCAACATATTAATGTGTCCCCACCATGCTAGACATCACACATGATAAAGACACCTTTTCCTAGGTAACATTTTAACATGTGCTACTGTTTGTGCAGTGGCTGACAATTTGGCTCCTGAACTGTGCCCTCTTTGTCTGTGCATTTGCTACTATGGCAACATGACCTATGTTGGGCGTGCTTGATGTGGCTAGGCTTGGCCTTGGGCTGCGATGTTCTGTGCTCGATTTGGGTTCTAATTCAGGCTTTTTTGGCTTGCAAATCAGCCTAAAAAATGGCTTGAAAACAATCTGAAAATGACTCATACCTAGGTGCTTTGAAGTTGCAAAACAATTTCACTCTTTCTTCAACCAAATTGCTTTACCTGTAAGGAAAAATTCTATTCCTAAAATCCAAAAGTTGTTGATCTTGAACAATAACATTTTTGCATAGCGGAATGATTTTGAACTAATCGCTTATCTCACTTGTAAGAGTCACAAGTGTAGATTATGCATAATAACAAATGTTCAAGTAAGATAAGAAATAAATGATTTAAATGAAAAGAGTACGTGTTTTATAAATACATTTTCTGTGACACATGCTAGTAAGCCTACCTATAGCCAATCTATACATTTAGTCATAGTTACACTATTATAGCTTGTTACCACCCAAACCCTTACTTCTTGTGACAAAGCTCTAAAGCACTAGCAAAACCTTTGTGGAACTACGAGGGGCTACCCAATGTTAGCACAATTAGGCTCAAGGTGAAATGGAAGAGTCGCTTTAGCAAAACAGATTTATAAAAGAGGATTATAAATAGGGGTGATGGGTGGATCAAGAACAGTGTCAAGTTCATGGGCATATGGAGTCATAGGGCAGCAAACATTTAAAGTCTCTTCTTGTGAAAAGCGTGAGGTTAATAACCGAATCAAGGACTTACAACCAGCAGGCTATACTGTTTGTCATGGCGGATTTAATTAGTGGTGAAATCAGATTAAGCAAAACACCATAGACTTAACATACGAGAGGGAAACCATCATTAAAATTTTATGCATACCAAGCACTTCCAAATTTAGAAATGATACTTAAGGAAATCCATTTAAGCATAGGATGGGAAGTTCTAAAAGGAGAATCAATCACTAACAACAACTTCAAGTACAAAAACAATGTTACCAAGTCTTTGTTGTCCCATTCATACACAAATCTTTTTAAAAAAAGCTGCCATAATACTCCAGCAACAAGGTTCCAGTGCAAATGCCAAATGCTCCATTCTCACCATTCAAATATTGCTAATTTCTCTCCAAACCATTCCACCTCTCAAACGGAGAGAGTGTTACCACCTAAGTTGTACTTAGTGGTTTTTTATCAAGTGAGCCTGGTGAACTGGACAAGGATAACATGTTCGGACTTCAAAGAACCTTCAGTGTTGCTTCTAGGAAGCTTTGTTGTACTTTATCACATGTTCATACCCCATGGGGGAATTGTAATAAATGTTCTAGCATGATAGTGTCTATAAAAGACTTGGTCTCTTAGACTTTATTTGTCAATCTGATCAGCCCAGGGTGTTTTTTCTCTTGGTTATTATTGGTTGTTGAATAAACGACTGATAATTTCTGAGTTTTTCACTCCATACCTCTAAAGTTGGGGTGGTCGGCTTGGCATTTAGGCCTATTGAGGTTATTAGAGTCTATGTGTCAATGTACAAGCATGCTAGACATCATGGTAGAGTCATATGAACATGTCTAAGTCCCCCTAGGTTTTTCAATTTTTCAATTTTTTTAGTTTTTTCAGTGTTTTTTATTAAAATTTAATTTTTCCAAAACTTAGGCTATTTTTTAATAGTTTAATTGGAAAAATTGATTTTGTAATAAAAGTGGGCCAAATAATCAGTTTCAGTCATGTAGGTGCTCATTTTCAAGCTAAGAGCACCATGCAAACCCATGGACCCACTATTTCCTAGTTTTGAGTGATTTTCCATCACTCAGGTCAGAAAGCCCCCAAAAATCATTTATTGATTGTTTTAATTAATAAATTGATGAATAATGGAGCAAATCCAAAATCATATATCAGTGGATTCTCAGCCGATTTGATTGAAATCAGTCAGATCTGAACCAGATTGACTGGATCTGACAAATCCTTGACTGAATGAGGTGATCAAATCAGATCCAAAGTTGATCTTCAGCATCCTTTATGGGGAATTTCGCCCTCCCTCTCTCCTCAACACGTTTTGGCTCATCTGGATGAGTTTTGGTGGATGCTTCAGTCAACAGGTTGAGGTGTCAGTCAGATCAGCCCTCCAATTGACAATTGCACTCAGTGAGACTCAGATCTGGCTCAGTTAGACACAGATTAGGCATTGATGGACTCTACATCAACATATTTGGTCTATCTCCTTGGGATTTGCGCCCCCCCTGGGTTGGATCTCCTGGTTTTTGTATATATCCAAGCACAGTAGCCTCTTCCAAGCTAGTTAGAACTGGGATTGAGGTGCTGCTGCTATTGTACTGTTGTTATTGTTCATTTGAAATAAAGAGAAGCTTTGGAGGCAAGACGGTGTTGTGCCATTGTATGTGTGGATGATCATTGCCATTATTTTACTGAGGTAACCTGTATCTGTGTTCATGATTTGCTAATTGCTTGTAGATCCGTTGTTAAGATTGATAATAAGCTTATTATAATCTTGATAGGAAAGGTGCTTTTCAATAAGTTTATTGGCCATCTCTTTCCTTTGATGCATGTTTAGAGATCTAGATTCAACATGTCCTATAAGCTTATATGCATGTTATTTTGAATCTCTGTGTATGTACTAATCGGATCTCATAAGTTTTTCGGCAAGTTTTTTGATTTCAGCTGAGCTGTAGGTTCCTACATTGGAGAGGATGCTGATCTAGTTTGCTTCTTCACTCTCTCCAAAACCTTCCAAAGGCATAGTCCCTCGACATTCCACCTGAAAGCTCCACTGTGGATCTTCAAGGAAAACCAACATTTCTCTCCTCCTCTTCCTCCCTCAAAATCAACTCTTTTACCCGCTTACTTTGTTCATAGCTTTGATTTTGTTTAGATCTATCATCTTAAAAGTAATTTCAACATAGATCTATCCTCTCAAAGCCCATAGTCTAAATCTTGCTCTTAAAAGGTTTCATAAGCTTTCTAGATCTAGCTTTAGGGAAATCGTCCTTTTTTGCATTTAATTTTAAAGAAAATTTGTAGCTTGCATGCATTTGATTTCTGTTTGCTGTACGTTAAAATTTCATATTCTGCAATAAAAGTGCACATATTATTGGCTTCCCAAAAGGCAAGCCAAGATCCCAAGGAAAGCCTGCTTTCCTTGGTTCCTTTCTACCTTTTTTAACTAGTCTTAACTTAGTTTTTTTTGGTTAAAAGTGAGCTGACCCAAAGGTACTTTCAGAGTGCTTTTGGGCATATTTCAGTTTGATATGTTTGCTGGTTTTTAGCAGGTTTGACAGAAAAGAAAGGAAGCTGCTGTTTGGAAGTGGCCTCAGGAGCGTTCAAATCCCCCCAGGGGTCTCCCATTTGACTAAAACCTTTAATTTTTGCACTTTGTAAGCGCTTGATTTCATTCCATATAAGGATCGAGAGGAATTATATCAGTTCTCTGATATTGTAACCGCTGTTAAATAAAAATATTTTTTGAATAGGCTCTTTCGAGCCCATTCCCCATCCCCCCGTGGGGGGATTTGCGTCGGTGTCCTTTTTTGTTACTTTTTGCTCATTTCTTTTCAAACTAGTATTGATCTAATCTGCAGGGTAGTATACTTTATTTCATTATCAATTTCATATTCCATATTTTCTATTTCAAAGTAATCGTAATACTTACCCCACGACTTCCCGATTGACCCGAAAGGGGAAAGAGATTCGTGGTAGGACTAATTAGGAAACTAGAATTGTGTATCTGTTTATTTTTCTATCATTTGTTTTTCAGCTATTATAAAATTAACCCCTCCTCGATTCCTCGATTGAGATCCACTTGGATCGAAAGAGGTTCCTGAGGGTTTTCTTTTAAACAAGAACACCCATTGTAAAATTTACTAAAATTGACAAGACTCCGGTGTGTATGCTCTACACTTGGCTGTGGTTCGTCCGATCAGTCAAGCTGTATCAAAAGCACTTGAATGACTAGTATAATTAGGACTCACTCTCCCAAATTAACAAACCAACAAGTGAAAATCCAACACCTAGATCAAACCATCATGGTGGCAAAATACCCAAAGGAAGTGGGAACTTCTGAAAAGTGACCTCGGGGCGCTGATCTCTGTCACACCCTAACGGGTGCGTTATGAACAATAGCCCCAGAGACTCCATTCAGCCCACATATTCCTTGCGGGTAGCTGTGAAGGTTTAGTTTTGGACATACTCCAAGTACTCTCGGGTATATCTGGAGTCCCCTCTTCACCTAATTGTAATCAACTCACATCTCAAATTTAACTTAAAACGTACCAAGAGGCAATCGCAAAACATTCACTCCAAGCACATGCAAGTACATTGATCTTATTTTTTGACTCCATTCTAAGGCATTGGTTATTTTCCTGCTTTATATATATATTGTGTCTCAGCATTGTGCTTTCGTGTGTTCATTTTTGTATCTTGCCATCTTTGATTGTATATAGTTAAATCTCAAACTCCTAAGTAACTCATTCAGTTTAACATCACCTTACTAAGTAAATTGTCCTTAGTAACATAATAGGGTCTACCCCCCTTGGCTTCGTTAGGAGTTGAGCCTAAATGGAGGAGTCAAGAACAAGGTGACAGCCTTGACTCGAGACTTGCCCCCAAGACACACCAAGTGGCTTGAACATTTCTGCCACGGGACCTAGGTGTGTGTAAGGCGGCAACAGAGAGCAAACCCTTATATAGGTTTGAGCTCAACTCCTTGTACAATAGAATAAACAAGTAATTGTTTTCCTCGATCCATTAGCTCTGCAAGGAATACAGTAAAAAATAATAAAATTACATCTTTAACCTCCTCAACAAACTCCTTACTAAAAGTAGGAATAGGTTGTTGAGATTTGGTTCCTTTCCTTTAAGAATAATAAAATAATCATCCTCTTCTCCAAGGAAAACAATACAATAGAGTTCTCATGTAACTAACTTGATAAGAGAATTCAACAGTGAATAAAGTGATGTAGTTAGTTAGCAACAACCATATTTAAAAATAGACCAAGAAGTTAGGGTGCCTCCTTTAGATGAGGGCTTGACCAAGAAATAACCTTTTTAGAAATGATAAATAAATCCCTCCATAAGTGCGTCCTTGAAGAAGAGGTCTCCCATGCGTGAACAAGGTTCAAAGCTTGTGGTGTGTCCTTCATAAGTGTGCAACTAATTTCTCTTTAGTAGCATTTGTGGCTCTAAAAACCTTCTTGGAAGAAGGGTGCTTCCTCAATGTTTAACAAATCCAACACGTGCAAGAAATAAGGAGTTAGAGACCCTTGAAGCATGTGCATGAATAACAACCTTGACCAAGGAAAAAACTTAAATTGTCTTCTAGTAAATAGGGTGCCCTTGAAACATGTGTCATACTTATTAACTTAATCAAGCAACTAACAAAAGAAGTGCGCTTTGGGAATTGTATTATGTTGATTTTTTTGAGTAGCATTGAGAGCCATTCTCTTAGGAGAATGGGGCCACCTGGTCTGGGATCACGGTGAAGACTCAACCCAGTGTTGAGTGACCATTCCGTTGAATGGTAGATATCTGGTCTGGGACCACGATATAGACCCAGCTCTGCCCTGGGTAGACTGTAATGTCCTCTTCTGCTTAGGCATTGAGGACCAACCCGCTAACCTATATGATTCCCATAGGTTCGAGCGGGCACTGCCAGTCAGGGAATCAATTGTGGATTGATGCCATATAAGAAGATCTAGGGCATCAATATTATATCATCATTAGGTAGATGGGGGCCACTAGAGCCAAAGGCCACCTGCATGCATGACATCTGAGCATTATTTCATGATGCATGCACCCGATTGAGTCTCCATGCATTTGCATGCAAGTCAACTGCAAATTAGAAGTTAAAGTGACCTAATTATGTCAAAAATTAGGTTATTCGCAGTTGGAAGTTATAAAAGAAAGGTAAAGTGAATGGAGAAACATACTTATATGATTATTGATTTGAGGATTTGAATTGGAGAGCTCGGCGAGCTAAGTTGGGGTTGAGTGCATGCTCAGCTAACTGGTGTATTTCAATAGTGAAATCTATCTGCCCTAGTTCATCATTAGGTTGGATCATCCAGATTCAACACTACTTCATCATCAGGTTCTATTCAACGGTTGCTTCGAGAGATTGATTATTCATCAAGTTGGAGGGGTTCGCTATCATACCGTGGGCACCTTGGTTAGAGACATACCTATTCGTTTTCTTCTCTACAGAGGGCATAACTTCTGCATGCTGCTTCTATTCCTCTCAGAACACCCTCATCACCCTTCCCCTGGAAAAAGGGCCTCTCAACTTGAGTTTCAAGCTAGTTATCAACAACTATCACTATTTGGAGGACGTCTTTTTGCATGGGTGAATTCCTTGAGGAGGATACTTTCGTTTTGGTATTGAGCCACCATTTCTTCTGCATGTTGCTTCCATCACTTCTAGAGGGGTACTATAACCCTATTGCACCTCATCTGGGTTTTCATCAATGGATTATTTATTATTGAGGAGTATCTACAGCTTTGGAGGAGGGCGCATTCACCTGTGGAAGACGATTTGGCTTAACTCCTTATTTCTCCATCACAATTCTTGCATGCGGGGATGATCCTCTTCGTCATCAGCAGATCTACATACTGGTATGTACATGCATTAATTCCTCCTATTTTCTAGTATTTTAGTATTATCTAGGGCACAGATTTGCATGCAAATGCATGCATGTAGAGATCAGGGTTTGCTTTCATATTCTATTGAGGCATAAGCTTACTAACCATCTACAGTACACAAAGAAAAATAAAAATATCAGTTTGGGATATTACAGAAACTTAAATTGTCTTCTAGTAAATAGGGTGCCCTTGAAACATGTGTCATGCTTATTAACTTGATCAAGCAACTAACAAAAGAAGTGCGCTTTGAGAATTGTATTATGTTGATTTTTCTGAGCAGAGAGAATGGGGCCACCTGCTCCGGGATCATGGTGAAGACTCAACCCAGTATTGAGTGACCATTCTATTGAATGGTAGATATCTGGTCTGGGACCACGATATAGACCCAGCTCTGCCCTGGGTAGACTCAACCTAGTGTTGAGGGACCATTCTGTTGAATGGTAGATATCTGGTCTGGGACCACGATATAGACCCAACTCTGCCCTGGGTAGACTCAACCCAGTGTTGAGTGACCATTCTGTTGAATGGTAGGCATCTAGTCCAGAACCACGATGTGGACCAGTCTAGTACTGGTAGACTCAGCTAGTTCTGAGTAGCCATTCCCTTGGAGAATGGAGGCACCTGGTCTGTTACCAGGAAGGCACTGTAAGCCCTACACTGGGTCTAGGCGTGTGTGGCACTCTGACCCTTGATCTATGGGCTTTGTGGACTTCTCCCAGGATTAGCTACCCTTGGTTAAGTTACCCTACTACCAGATCTAGGTGTCACACAGAGTGTGAGATAAAAGCATTAGTAACTCTCTTGGTTTATGATGATGTACTTTTGGAATAAAAAAGACCATAGGTAAAAGGTTACCGAAAACACTACGACTAAAAGGTGAGGGTTATAAGTGAGGGGTTTGATAGTTAATTTTATGACTCATGGAATAGAAATTTAAAACAAGAGATATAGAGTAGATCTTACCCAAAAAATCTTCTAGATGCCTTGCTATTACCGGTTGAAATGGTAGACCAAGCCACCGGTAAGCATGTGAGGATGAAGTGACCATTGTCACCTTAGCCAACTTCTCCCAATTGCTTCGGAAGCCTAAGCCTCCTAGGGGAGAGCCCTATCACGACCTTGAAAAGACACTAAAACACCAAATATATCTTTTTCGTGGATGTTAATAACCAGTGCCTTATGGAGTCTAGAGAATTAGTTGTATATGAAGTGTACTAGTATTGTTGCAACAGTGTATCAGCCCAAAGATCAATCTTATTCCACAATGGAAACATAAAAAATATATGTGCAATCATTGATAAAGTACAAGCATATATCATTTCCCAAAAACATAAGTACAAGAGTGTGTGCAACAAGAATTAATTAATAAATTAGCCAATCAGTACATCATGTATGCATCATTCATTTACTCAAGTACTTACAACAACATTGAACACTTGAAACAAAATAAAGGACATAAACAATATATCAATTGAGTATCTATATTTATGGAAATATCCACTACATGCATTTAGTTGTAGTAACCAACAAGAGGTTTTGAAATAGATGTGTATAAGTACTAACTGTCTGTATTATGACAACAGTAGTATAGTATGAGTTTTGAACCAGTGTTCATGATAGCATTCAACATTTATTACATGTGTATTTCGTTAACCAAGTTTCATACTTGCAATAGGTAACACAAAGTCTGAGGTAAATGTGCATATGCATAACTAATTGCAGACTGTGTATTAATAAGTGCAGCAATATGGTGATAATCCAGTGCTTTACATCAAGTCAAAATGTGCTCACACAGTACCCTTTATATCAACGTTTCAATATCATTAACATTTGAATCAACATTAACCAACAACTTTGCAAACTGTGTTTATGATAATGCAAGGATGAGTAGAGCCCACTTACTTGTTGTGAGTTGCTTATTAGGGGACTAATCCTTTGTGTGCTGCTGTGCAGATTAAGGAGAGTGTACAGTGGCTAAGGGGAGGGATGCCACTGTAAGGGAAGCCCTAAGTTAGGGTAAAGGATTGAGGAAGAGGCCTGCTGCTATAGCAGCCACAGATCAAAGGAAGGAGTAGCCTTAGGACAATCCTAAAGGGGAATGAACAGTAGGCTGCGAGGTAAGGGAAAGGGGCTATGAGGTTTTAGGAAGGGCTTTGAGAGGATAGCGAGGGTTAGGGGAATACCTTTGCAGCGCCGTTTTAGGCTTCGTTGAGGGTGAATTTAGGATGGGAGCTGGTTTAGGGTTTTTAGGGCAGAATTAGGATATTGTTTTAGGGCCTTTTGGGGATTTTGAGATTTTTGCAATTTTTGTTTTTTTAGGGTTCTCTATAATTCCGCTTTAGGGTTTTAGAGGCCAAGGAGAATTTGTAGGGAAGGTGGCCGAAATTTCAAGGAGGCCTGAAAGTGAAAAAAAGTTCATTTTTTGATTTTTAGGGTTTCTAAGATAAAATTGCAGACCTAAATTTAACGTAAAACTAACCCTAGAACTAGGTTTTTTAGAAGAGAAAAGGTGTGAAAACCAAGCGAACTAACTCTAGCAAAAAGCCCTACCACAACCTAGGGCATCTAGGGAGGATGGCTAACCTAGAGAGGAAGAGTTTCTAGGTCAAACAACTAGCCTAGAAAAACTAAGGTAAAAACCCTAGAGGATCCTCGCAAGGAGATGTGCCTCAACCAGCTAAGGTGACAAGAAGGATGACAATGGCCTATTCTAGGAGAAAATGCAGCACCAGGGCTGCCATTTAGACTTGAACATGCATCATCAACCACCATTCAAACAAAGAGATAAGAAGCCTAACCTCCTTGTGCTTGTGTTTAGCCAACAAATCAAAACACCACTTAGCAAAGAATTTCACTAAAGAATTGCTAGAAAAATATTGCATTAACCCAAAAAATCCTTCTCAAGAGGGGCGCATCTCTCCAAAGAGCCCAAGCAAGGGTAAAACAAATGCATAGTGTATTATCCCATAAGTTCTGTCTCTAAAATGGAAGTGAGGAGATCTATTTATATGATCTCACACTCACTTTTTACAATATCCAGGCCTCTACATGCCTTAAAATAAGTCAATTTGAAATTATAAAATGTCAACTGAAAATTAAAAGAAAATTATAATAACATATAGCCTAAGGTAGGCTCAAGGTAGGCTACCTGGGCTATTTGTACCCGCAAGTGCCAAAACATGCTCAAATAAGCGAATCACTTTGAATGAAAGGTTGGAGTGAGCTAGAGGGAGGGCGTTATACCCCATCTAACCCCTAGAGTGCTGTAAAATCCCTCAACGCCCTCCTCAAAGCATGAAAAGGCCTGGCATGGAGGGTGTCTTTCCTTTGAGGAGATAAGGCCAGGGAGAGTAGGTGCCCACTGACTGAAGGGCCAGGACGGTGTCCAAAGTGGCTGCGAATGAAGACGAGTGTCTCGTAGCTGAAGCAGAGGCCATTAGAGCTTGTAAATAAGATATGGAGCCATGTGACCCATTGGTCAACCCTTGGGGGCCCCAAACACCAACCTCGAGGTTAAAAACCCCAATAAATGGCAGTCAACAATGCCATCAAGCCATAGTACCCTTAAAGGATGACCAAAGGGCCCAACCATGACCACCATTGCTCGATAACACCCCTCTTGGTCGAAAAAATTGGCCCTCTCCCCGGGGTACACTTGAAGGTGCGCTGGGTACAGGTGCAGCGTAACACCTTGCAAATGATGATCTATCTCGTCCCGATCTATTTGAAGCAATTTAGATGAAGCACCAAGTGAAATCGATTTGCCCAAGTGAGGTAGTGCGTCCCTCTTCCCTGCATAGTCAAACTACCAGACTAAGATTTGCTACGCAAAGAAAATAAACTAGAGATGCAGAAAAAATAGAGAGTGTTATGCTGCACCTGTACCAGTGGACCTCCAGTTGATTGCCCAAAAGAGGGGGTAGTTTTTTTTTTTTCTGGGCCAGGACATGGATGTTTCCAGCACTTTTGAGGGATGGTTATGGTCGGAACCTTTGGTCCTTTCTTTAGGAGTACTATGTCTTAATGGCATTGATGACTACCCTTTGTTGGGGTTCTTTAACCTTGGGGTTGGTGTCAAGGGCTCCTAGGGGCAGGTCACTTGACCCCCTCCTATGTTTATTACTCTGGTGATAGTGTTTTAGCTTTGAGGCTTTTGACTCCCTTCCTGGTCACCTCAACCATCTATCTTGGCCCCCTTTCAGCACAATGCCCCTCTTCTTTGGTCCTCTTCAGATGATGATGTCACCTCCTTCACCAGTCTGTACTGCCATTTTGGGGGGCATTGAGGGATTATCAACACTCTTGGGGTTAGATGGGGCATGGCGCCCTCCCCCCTGCACACTCCAGCCTTTCGTTCAGAGTGATTTGCTCATTTTTAGCTATTTAGTCATTTTTGGGTAAACTTTGGGGAAAATGCCCAAAGTTATCCACAAATTGAATTATTTTATTTTATTTTTGTTATAATTTTAGGTTGACATTTTATAATTTCAAATTGACATTTTAATGGCATGTCGGCCTGGTTATTTTTGTAAAGTGAGTGTGAGAAGGCTATAAATAAGCCTCTCCTTACTTCATTTGAACATAAGACAAGTGGGACAAACATTATGTTACTTTTTTACCCTTCTTAGGGCTCTTGGATGTGATGCACACCTCTTGATGAGAAATTCTTTTCTTGTTTGAAGGAAAATCTCTTGACGCTCTTTGGTTCATGCTCTTTGCTAAGGTGATGCTAGAATTGTTTGCTTAACACATGCACAAGGAGATATCTAAGCTCTTTTCTTGATTTCTCTTTGTTAAATGTTGATGAATGATGCTTGTATATGGATTGAATGGTAGCCATTAATGCTGCATTTTGTCTAAATTATGTCACTTATCAACCTTTTGTCACCTTGGTATTGTGAAGGACGTCCCCTAGAAGGAGTCCTTTGAAGCTTGGGCTTTAGATCCCCGACTTTTGCCCTAGCTAGTCTTTCTCCAACCAACTCTTAGGAAAAGCCCTAGTTTAGCCAAACTTTGAAAAGATCTCTCAAGAGGAAGGTTGGTCACCTTACTTGATGCCCTAAGGTTAGGGTAACCTTAAAACCTACCTTGGCTTTATTCTCATAAAATTTTACTTCAAAACTCTTGCATTTGTATGTGTGATTATTGCATTTTGCATGGTAAATTATGTTAATTTTAGGTCTGCAATTTTATGTTGAAAACCCTAAAAATCAAAAGTATATAATTTTTGCACTTTCGGGCCTCCCTAAAATATTTCACTCCCCTACAAATTTCGCCTAGCCTTCAATGCCTTAAAAACCCTAGGTCAAAATTCTAGGAAGCCCTAAAATTAAAAAATTCTTAAAAACCTAAAATCTCCTCTAAAACCCTAATATATATATATTATTTCTGGGCCTCCCTAAAATTTCGGCCTCCTCCCTATAATTTCGGCCAACCATCCTAAGACCTAAAAACCCTTGGGCGAGATTTGGGTAAACCCTAAAAACCTAAAAATACATTTAAACTCCTAAAACCCTAAAAATTACCTTTCCTAACCCTCAGTCTACCTCCCCTTACTCACAACAACCTTCCCCAAGGTCCTATCAACTCCCTTCTTCCCTATCCATCCTCTTCCTATCCTTCATCTCAGGGCTGTCATTAAGGCAACTTGTCACCTCTGTTGCTACCCTAAAACCTGCCACAAAAAACAAGAAAAAACACCAAGAAAGGGTTAGCAAGTAAGAAGATAACAACCGTGAAAGAAGCGTTACCACCTAAGTTGTACTTAGTGGTTTTTTATCAAGTGAGCCTGGTGAACCGGATAAGGATAACTTGTTTGGACTTCAGAAGACCTTTAGTCTTGCTTCTGGAAAGCTTTGTTGTACTATATCACATGTTCATACCCCATGGAGAAATTGTAATAAATGTTCTAGCATGATAGTGTCTGTAAAAGACTCAGTCTCTTAGACTTTATTTGTCAATCCGATAAGCCCAGTGTGTTTTTTTCCCTTGGTTATTATTGGTTGTTGAATAAACGACTGATAATTTCTGAGTTTTTCACTCCATACCTCCAAAGTTGGGGTGGTCGGCTTGGCATTTAGGCCTATTGAGGTTATTAGAGTCTATGTGTCAATGTATAAACATGCTAAACATCATGGTTGAGTCATATGAACATGTCTAAGTCCCCCTAGGCTTTTTCAATTTTTCAATTTTTAATTTTTTTCAGTGTTTTTTATTAAAATTTAATTTTTCCAAAACTTAGGCTATTTTTTAATAGTTTAATTGGAAAAATTGATTTTGTAATAAAAGTGGGCCAAATAATCAGTTTCAGTCATGTAGGTGCTCATTTTCAAGCTAAGAGCACCATGTAAACCCATGGACCCACTATTTCCTAGTTTTGAGTGATTTTCCATCACTCAGGTTAGAAAGCCCCAAAAATCAATTATTGATTATTTTAATTAATAAATTGATGAATAATGGAGCAAATCCAAAATCATAGATCAGTGGATTCTTAGCTGACTTGATTGAAATCAATCAGATCTGAACCAGATTGACTGGATCTGACAAATCCTTGACTGAAGGAGGTGATCAAATCAGATCCAGAGTTGATCTTCAGTAGTCTTTATGGGGAATTGCGCCCTCTCTCTCTCCTCCACACATGTGGACTCTCCTGGATGCTCTATGGACTGATGTGTCGGTTTATGGGTTGATGTGTTAGCTCAATCAGCCCCTCGGTTGACAAGTAGGTTCAGTTCAGCTTCAGATCTGCATTGATTGACTCTCCATCAGCTGATTTGATCTGTCTCCTTGGGATTTGCGCCCCCCCGGGCTAGATCTCTTGGTTTTTGTATAAATCAAAGCATAAGCCTCCTCTTCCAAGCTAGTTAGAGTTGGATTGAAGGGCTTGCTATTGTAATACTGTTGTAATCTTTTGATTGTTGAAATAAAGAAGCTTTGGAGGCCAAATGGTGTAATGCTCTCATATGTGTGGATTAAGCATTGTCTTATGGCTATTGGTGTTGCCGACTTTTCTCTCAATTTCTGCATCTGAACCCTGTCTGGCTTGAACAATTCAGTTGAATCAATAGGAGTATAGTTGGGCAAATAAGGTTACTTGTTTTTCTTATATCTCATAGCATATATGTTAGAAGATCTAGATTATACATGTTTAATAAGTTTATTTGCATGTAATTCTTGTCTCTTTTTTATATATATATCAAGATCTCATGAGGTTTCGTGCAGGATTGTGTGTTTAGCTTTCAGGTAGCAAGGATTGGACGAGCTGTGGATCTAGTTTGACTCCACTGTACATCCAAAAGCTTTGTGAAGACATTGCCCCTCTGTATTCCACTAACAAGTTTCCATTGCAGATCTGCTTCAGCAACAAGCACTTCTCTTCTCCTTTTCCTCCTTCAAAATCAATTTTCTTACCTGGTTATTGTGTGCGAAAGCTTTGTTATCATTTGGATCTGTTATATCAAAGTAAAATTTACATAGATCTGCTATTTCAAAGCTTATAGTCTAGATCTTAATTCTGAAAAGTATCATTAAGCCTTCTAGATCTAGCATAAGGAAATCATCCATTTTGCATGGCAAGTTAAAGAAAATCAGTAGGTTACATGCTCTAGATTTCCTTTTCTGTTTTAAAAAGTTTAAATCCAGCAATCAGTGCATATTTCATTGGCTACACAAACAACAAGCCAAGATCCCAAGGAAAGCTTGTTTCCTTGGTTCCTTTTTCACCTGTTTAGCTAGTTTTAGCTTAATCTTTTTGAGTTAAGGTAGGCTGATCCAAAGGTACTCTTAAAGTGCTTTTGGGCATATGTTATTCTAACATACTTGCTGGTTTTTAGCAGGTGTAATAGAAAAGAAAAAAAGCTGCTGTTCGAAAGTGGCCTCAGGAGCATTCAAATCCCCCCAGGGGTCTCCCCTTTCACTAAAATTTAAAATTTTTGCAAAGTTGTAAGATCTTGGTTTCATCCCGTATAAGGACCAAGAGGTTTCTGATATTTCAGTTTGTTGATATTGTAACCAATAATAATAAAGAAAATATATTTTGAGTAGGCTCTTTCGAGCTCGCTCTCCATCCCTCCTGAGGGGATTTGCGTCCGTGTCTTTTTTTTTTGCTTTTCGTTCCTTTTTTTTGCAATCTAGCGTAGTTCTAATCTGCAGGGTAGTATACTTTGCTTTATTATCAATTCCATATTCCATATCTAAGGTTTCAAAGTAATTTAATACTTACCCCACGACTTCTTGATTGACCCGAAAGGGGAAAGAGATGCGTGGTAGGACTAATTAGAGAACCAACAATGTGTATCTTGGTTTTCTTTTCATCAACTGTTTCTTCAGCTTTAATAAAATTAACCCCTCCTTGATTCCCCGATTGAGATCCATTTGGATCGAAAGAGGTTCCTGGAGGGTTTTCTTTTTAACAAGAACATCTATCTCAAAATTTACTAAAATTGACAAGACTCTGGTGTGTATGACTACACTTGGCTGCGGTTCGTCCGATCAGTCAAGCTGTATCAAAAGCACTTGAGAGACTAGTATAATTAGGATTCACTCTCCCAAATTGACAAACCATTAGGTGAAAATCCAACACCTAGATCAAACCATTACGGTGGCGAAATACCCAAAGGAAGCGGGAACTCCTGAAAAGTGACCTCGGGGCGCCGATCTATGTCACATCCTAACGGGTGCGTTATGAACAATAGCCCCAGAGACTCCATTCAACCCACATATTCCTTGCGGGTAGCCGTGAAGGTTTAGTTTTAGACATACTCCAAGTACTCTCGGGTATATCTGGAATCCACCCCTTCGCCTAATTTTAATCAACTCATATTTCACATTAACTTAAAACGTACCAAGAGGCAATTGCAAAACATTCACTCCAAGCACATGCAAGTACATTGATTTTCTTTTGACTCCATTTTAAGGCACTGGTTATTTTCTTGCTATATATATATATTGTGTCTCAGCATTGTGCTTTCGTGCGCTCATTTTGTATCTTGTCATCTATGGTTGTTTATGGTTAAATTCCAAACTCCTAAGTAATTCATTTAGTTTAACATCATCATATTAAGTAATTAGCCTTAGTAACTTAATAGGGTATACCCCCCTTGGTTTCGTTAGGAGTTGAGCCTAAACGGAGGAGTCAAGAACAAGGTGACAGCCTTGACTTGAGACTTGCCCCCAAGGACACACCGAGTTGCTTGAAGATTTCTGCCACGTGACCTAGGTGTGTGAAAGGCGGCAACAAGAAGCACCTAATTAGTATGAAATAAAGGTTGACTCAAAGGCTTACCCTAACTACTGTTCATTTACCATACAAGGCATATATCAGATTTTGGGTACTTCTAGATATAAAGCCAATTTGAAACGATCACTGTTTGAACACTGATTATTGCTATATATTTTGTCACTTGCAAATCGTCCACTATGTCAACTGCTGATGATTTGTACTTTGTTCATTGGTGAATGGTTGTGTAAAGAATTGGCTTTATGAACATTGCATTATTTTCCTATGAGAAGGATTGATCTTTGCAAGTGCTTAATGCTACATTTGAATGTATGATAGACATAAATGATCTATTTGCTAGGAGATAAGTACTTCAAGTTGGGTGATTGCAAATACATTATATTATTGCTATGATATATGCTCTTAATCCCTATTTCCTAACTGTTGTACTATCATTATCAGACTATAATACTTGTGCTTACTCTTAATGAATGTTATCACTCATTGTCTAATGATGTTGGCATAATTCTAATAATGGAGTTGGTTGTTTTTTACCATAACTAGGTGCATTAATGAGACTGATATGCTTACTTGTATCTGTAACATCCATAATTTGTGTAGTATGTCTCTTGCATTCTAAAGTTGATTTATCTAAGGCACTAGTCACTAATTTTGTTGTGGAAGATATAGTATTGTTTCCAAGTGTCCTGCAGAAGGGCTCTCCCCTTGGAGGTTCTGACTCCCCGAAGTAGTTTTGGAGGAGTGACTAAGGTGACAGTGGTCACTTCCTCTTACATTTGCTTATCGGTGACTAGCCTACTAGTTTGTCTGGTAACATTTTTGGTGCAGTTGCCGGGGACCTCAAAATTAATTGAGGTGACTAATCCGTGCATGAACAACACATTGGTAAATCTTAAGCTACGTCCTTGTGCTCAATATATTTATAATTTTTTAAGGACTAACTTGACAGGTTTATCTGGCGACAACACCAAGAACACAATCACCATTATCTTAGGTATGCCTTTGTTTTTGGTGCTTTGGTGAGATTTGTTGACCTAACTTGCCAGGTCTCTCTCGACGACTCCAACTGAAGAAACATAACGGAAGTACTCTGTAAAGACAGGATGGTATATGATATGGCATCTGCTTACGAATTATGGATGGATATATTGGATTTTTCATACATTCTGCGATATCCACATCAGTATGTCATTAAAGATGATGGGAAATCACTTTTTACATTATTTCATGAATGTAAGTATCATGCAGCAACACATATATGGGCATTCATGGAATTTCTCCAAGGAAGCGGTATCGTACATGAAGACATCATAATGAAGCTCTTTCTGCCATCTTTCAACTTAGAGGACACTTGGAGTGTCAAGAATTGGTATGAAGGATTTCCTCGTAAATGTTTTTCTTCACTTAGGCAGCTGATCGATGCATTCAGTAAGGATTTGGATTATGATATCGAGGAACATGTAAGAAAGGCCGTGATCTACCATATGTGGGAAGAAACATTGGGAAACAGTCAGAAATAAGATGGTCCTAGCGAAGGAATCAAAGAGGATATTCCATTTAAATTTAAAGATCCCGATAATCCGACAAATGTGGAAATGGAAATAGCTTTCGCTCCTCTTAATTTATCAAACTTTCCAAGACATTTAGGTGAGTTACCAGAGATATTTTGGCATGCCTTCAAGGGTGACCATGATAATGCCGTGACCATGATAATGGCTTCAGAATATGGTATCAAAGAAGAAGAAGACGTTTACATGAGATTTTTTGTTCTTCACCTAGGAGGAAAGGCTCTTGCTTGGTTTGTGGGCCTAGACAAAGGAACAATATCGTCCTTTGCAGAATTGGTAGAAACATTATGTAGATACTGGGATCCAGAGTGACGTAATAAATGGATGCCTCATGTGGAGCATGTAAGGGAATCCCACAAAAGAAATGCCCAAGTGAAGTCACCCTCCTGCATGCAAACACTCTCTCTTCCAAAATATTTTTATACTTCAATGAGTTACTCAAATGCTAGGCAAGATAGACTTTTCAATCACAAACAAGAACATCCCACAAAGAAGAACTAAGAATCTCTGCAAAAATCTCCTTATTCAAATATCCAGAGCCAAGAGTCCCAATTTCCCGATGGGATACAATGAGGGGATCACAACTCTTAAATAGATCGAGAGCGTGTCCACATTTTAACTAATATCCATCCAACGGTTGAGATTAAAACATCAATGATCATCGACGGTGGAGATTTACATTTTCACTTTTACATGGATAGAGTACATGGATCAATAATAGAGGGGGCGCTTTTTGCCCAAGACGCCTTAGGAAGGCGAAATACAATATCATAACATGGTACATGAGAAAGGGGGGTGCTCTAGGGGCCTAAATTACCCTATGCGCCCTCTATACATCAACATATAAGATATATCATCAAGGTACATATGTGAAGTAATGTGACATATGCCACATGTGACCACACGTTCTCTAAAGCCACACGTTATCTCTAGAAGCCACGTTGGAGGAGATAAACTGATGGAGATGAGTGAATCATGCCAAGTGTGTCTAGAACCCATATGAAATTCATGGTGAAGTCCCTTTGCCATTTCCTTCATCAACCTAGCCAACTTTAGTAATTTCATAGTCCATATTTTGTGAATTTTATCTTTGCGTTGAGAGGTGCTCTACAACCCAGTATGGGGGAGATCTTGTAACGTTACATAACGTTATTTTTATTAATAAAAAATAAAATTTTAATTATAGGCCAAAATAAATGTCGGCCAGAAAAGCAACCTAATATGGGGGAGATGTTTAATCTTCCTACCTAACAAAACAATAAAAAGGTAAAAATTTAACTATCCGCAAAAAAAAATGTGGGTGAGAAAAAAACGCAGTATGGGGGAGATGTTGTAATGTTCCTACCTAACAAAATAAAAAAAAATAAAAAAAATGAATTATCCGCAAAAAAATGTTGGCCTTGCACATGGTTTTAAAACCATGTGCAAGGCCTTCTAAACAACCCGTGGTTTTATTGTACATGGTTTAGGAGGGCCTTGCACATGGTTTTAAAACCATGTGCAAGGCCTCCTAAACAACCCATGGTTTTATTGTACATGGTTTAGGAGGGCCTTGAAATGGTTTTAAGACCATGTGCAAGGCCTCCTAAACAACCCATGGTTGTAGGAGGGCCTTGCATGTGGTTTTAAAACCATGTATGGGGAAATGTTGTAATGTCAGTTCCTAACAAAATAAAAAATAATAAAAAATATTATATGTCAGCCATAAATAATATTAAATATTAATAATAAAAATATTATATGTGGACCTTAAATAAAAAGATGTGTCTTTTGGTTTGAATCAAATCAATGGCTATATATAGGACACACCAAAGTTGATAGTTCATTGAGTGCAATACCTAAGAAGAGGTTTGCACCTCGAGAGATTTGATCCCTCTTGAGGCTTGATAGAGCCGAGGATTTGGATCTACGCTGGTGGTACATCATCGTAGAGCTATAAGAATGCCAATAACTCTCTGCCGGTCGCATCATGAGACAAACTAAGTGCAAATACGAATCCAAAGACAGAAGAATGGTAATGGTGAATACCCATACTCCCTAGTCCCTAACAACGCCGTAGGAGAACCAAGGACATCATCTCATCACAATGTTATATGACCAAAATAATAAAAGTGGTAACAATCACTGTAACTAAAAAATTGTGGCCATTTGCTGTAAACTGAAACTGCAGTATGTATGTTGGGCATGTCTAGAACATATATTACCAGTGTGTAGTCATTTCCTCGGGAAACTTGTTTGACTTGGTCAACTAGGTTGACCTGGTCAAAATACTTCATCTGAAGTTAAGATAATGATATGAATAAACCTGTATGCATTCGAGGTAAGAGATGCTCCAAGATGTATATTAATACCCAACTACAACATACTAATCATAATCATGGTGACTTAATAATAATAAATAAGCAAAATATACTTGTGTCATTGAATAGCCTTAAAATCTTCTATGAAGCCCCCTGCATATGCCATGCTTGCAAAGAGTAACTCATCTGCTAATATTGGGTGAGGGTGATACACAAGGCTTAAGGCAAGGGGTTATGACTTGTTTAACGTTGACCACGTGATCTCTCCGAGTGACAATGACTACACAACCACAATGACAATATGCATGACAAAGAACACTAGGGAAAGGTGGCGTCTCACAAATGGGTAGAGTACTTAGGCTTGTTTCCATTAGACTCTAATAAGTATCCTGTTATCACAAATCTTGTAATTGCCCCTTAAGGTGATCCTATTTAGGATGGTAGAGGGAAGGCAACCAAAGTTGTGACCTACGGAAGCTAAGACCTCTAAAAGAGTATCAGATGTTACATCGACCAAAGCTATCGATACTTTAGACTAGGTTATTGACCAAGCCTAGGGGGCGTCCCTATAACCGTGATATCCCTATAGACGAGGAATAAAGGTGGATAGTGCAAGGTATCTTGATTAGATCTCTTAGTATGATAGTTAATTAAAGGTTTAATCAATTACTAAGAGAAAATGAATGCCTATGTGAAAAGCCCCAATTTACCCTAGGGTTTTATGCATGAAAATCAGATCTGAAGTTAAGGTGAATTTAGATGAAATTGGGCATTCAAATGAGTTTCTAGGTTTTAGATCTAACGATTTAAAGTGACTCTAGCAATACCCAGTTCATGGTTTAGGCAAAATGATCAAAATTCCCAAGGAGGGCGATTTTCCCCAAGAGAGCCCAGTGCTTTAAGTGGGAAAATGGACTCAGATTTAGACAAAACTTGGTCTCTAGGATTTTAAGATTATTTCCAACTTGGGTTTTTAATTTTAAGTGTAGTTTCAACCTAGAATTTGGTGATCCTAAAACTAAGGGTTTTAATGAAAGAGAAAGTGCAACCCCAATTAGATAGAAAAATAATGAGATCTTACCCAGGAAAACTTGATGCTTTTAAGGAAGTTTGCCGAAGTGAAGAAGACTATCCCCGCATATATCAAATGAAAGAATGGTGAAATCTAGCTCCAAACAAAATGCCCAAGGATCCACAAGTGCACTCTCTTTCCTACCAAGCCAAAGAACGAATCAATTAAATCAACCAAGATAAAGAGCAATTGTTGACGAGAGACAAGATGAAAGAGCAAGAGACCATATGACAAAAATAACTCCCTGTAACCACAAGATCCAGACAAGAGAACAAGGTGGATCTTCTACCCAAGTGCACCCCTCTCTAAATCGATCTCCCTGTTAAACAATAAAAATGGATCCAAAAAGATTTGCCAAATATTCGCCAAGATCTTCCAATGCAAGCAAGAGATAACATCAATCAATCACCAAGAACAATCTTCAGTCATCCACACAAGACCAAAGATCCCAAAATATTTTCTCTATTACTGATCAAGAGCCAATTGTACCAAATTTCCTGATGGGATACAATGAAGGGATCACATCTCTTAAATAGATCTAGAGTGTGTCCACATTTTAGCCAAATCAATCCAACGGTTGAGAGTACAACATCATCAATGGTGGAGATTACATCTTTTTCTTTTACATGGATCAAGTACATTGATCAATACAAGGGGGTGCACTTTGTCCAAAGATGCCTTATTGAGGCGAAATACATCATGTGCTTGGATATAACAACGTGATACATAAGAAAGGGGTTCCTTAGGGACATAAATTACCCTAGGCCCCTAATAATACAATGACATAAGATATGACATGAGGATACATCAATAACCAAGGTGAGGGGCGCTCCATGGGGGACGTCCTCCCTAGATAAGCCAATAAAAATAATCCTTTCCCCCATGCCGAATGAAAATGGTGCAAAATGATTCAAATAGCCCTCATATATCATCTCGAAGCAATCCTAAGCCATTTCCTTGACCATCCTAGCCAAATCGATTTCCTGAAGCAGTTCCACAGTCCATTTTTATGTCGATACAACCTTCAGAAATAATAAAATGCTCATAACATTTTGGTGGTTGCAAACTGAGAAAAATTGTCTACATAAATGAATTCGGAGACATGGTATAATGGTACTGGTGACTACTCTTACCCATTGAACCTTTGTAGCGCATAGGGAGCGCCACCCTCAGCAGCATCTCAACATAAAAAATGTGGCCAGAACAATAATAAAGAGATAATATTCACTGATCCTGAAAACTGTGGCCAAATCCTGAAAACTGAGACTAAAGTATCTCTGTTGGGCATGTCTGAAGCAAATATAGCCAATTTTGTTTTTTGTAGTCATAGCCTTGGGAACTGTGTTTGACTTGGTCAATTGGGTTGACCTGGTCAAAATACTTAAACTGAAGGTGAGATAATAATCTGAAATGATCCTGCATGCATCCAAGGTAAGAGCTGCTCCAAGATGTATATTAATACCCAACTTAAAAACATTTTAATCATAATCACGGTGACAATAATAATAAGAAGCAACCAAAATATACTTGTGTCCTTGAATGGCCTTTGAATCTTCTATGGAGCCCATTGCATATGCCATACTTATAAAGTTTAAATCATTTGCTAATGCTGGGTGAGGGTGGAAAAAACAAGGCTTAAGGTAAAGGGTGATGACTTCTTGTTGACCTTGACCATGTGATCTCTTCGAGTGATAACAAATACACACAACCATAGTGACATATGCTTGACAGAGAACAATAGGGAATGGTGGTGTCTCACAAATGGATAAAGTACTTGGGCTTGTTTCCTTCAAACTCTAACAAGTATCCATTTAACAAGATTTAGCAATTTACAAACATTTAACTTTAAGGCATTTGAGAATTTCAAAAGATACTAGCCAGCCTCCAAAGGCATGTGCCCTGGATAGCCTTCTGGGCCCTAGATAATGACTCGACCTAGCCCCGCTGCCAGCAAGCGTCCATAGCCCCGATGGGTTTGCCACCCTGTTGCCCTGTAGGGGCCAATGGCCTTACATCAAACAATGGATGAGTGCTCATCCTTTGGCCACTGACTAGTTTTATAACATTTATTCATTTAGGCATTAGTGCTTAGAAACATTACTAATTGCAGCTTGCCTTTTGCATCATTTAGATTTAGCATTTATGCGTTCCAATGCTTTAGTGTCTAAATAAACTTTTATTGGGGTACTTGGTTCAAGGACTAAAGGAAACTATCCGGTGACACTGGCTGCGCATCTCTTCCATACTGAATCTACAAACAGAAGGCAAGGAACCAGGCCACATACTTCAGAGCCAGAGACACAATGCAAACATGGGGTCCATCATGCATGTTACCACCTAAGTTAGTGGTTTTTTATCAAGTGAGCCTGGTGAACCGGACAAGGATAACTTGTTCGGACTTCAGAAGACCTTCAGTCTTACTTCTGGGAAACTTTGTTGTACTATATCACATGTTCATACCCCATGGGGGAATTGTGATAAATGTTCTAGCATGATAGTGTCTGTAAAAGATTCAGTCTCTTAGAGTCTATTTGTCAATCCGATCAGCTCAGGGTGTTTTTTTCCTTGGTTATTATTGGTTGTTGAATAAACGGCTGATAATTTCTGAGTTTTTCACTCCATACCTCCAAAGTTGTGGTGGTCGGCTTGGCATTTAGGCCTATTGAGGTTATTAGAGTCTATGTGTCAATGTATAAACATGCTAGGCATCATGGTCGAGTCATATGAACATGTCTAAGTCCCCCTAGGTTTTTTCAACTTTTTTAAATTTTTAATTTTTTTAGTGTTTTTTATTAAAATTTAATTTTTCCAAAACTTAGGCTATTTTTTAATAGTTTAATTGGAAAAATTGGTTTTTTAATAAAAGTGGGCCAAATAATCAGTGTCAGTCATGTAGGTGCTCATTTTCAAGCTAAGAGCACCATGTAAACCCATGGACCCACTTTTTCCTAGTTTTGAGTGGTTTTACATCACTCAGGTCAGAAAACCCCAAAAAATCAATTATTGATTATTTTAATTAATAAATTGATGAATAATGGAGCAAATCCAAAATCATAGATCAGTGGATTCTCAGCCGATTTGATTGAAATTAGTCAGATCTGAACCATATTGACTGGATCTGACAAATCCTTGACTGAAGGAGGTGATCTGGACAGATCCAGAGTTGAACTTCAGCATCCTTTATGGGGAATTTCGCCCTCCCTCTCTCCTCCACACGTATGGGCTCATCTGGATGAGTTTTGGTGGATGCTTCAGTCAACAGGTTGAGGTGTCAGTCAGATCAGCTCTCCGATTGATAGTTGCACTCAGTGAGACTCAGATCTGGCTCAATTAGACACAAATTAGGCATTGATGGACTCTCCTTCAGCTACAGTGGTCTATCTCCTTGGGATTTTCGCCTCCCTGGGCTTGATCTCCTATTTTTTTTATAAGTAAAGCTCAGGCTGCCTCTTCCAAGCTAGTTAGAACTGGGATTGAGGTGCTGTTGCTCTTGTATTGTATTGTTTATTATTCTAGAATAAAGAAGCTTTGGAGGCAATATCTATGGTGTAATGCTCTTCATGTGTGGATGGTGATTGTCAAATGCTTATGAGGTATAATCTGTGTTATTTATCACTGCTTTTGCTGGTTAATTGTTGGCCTTGAAGGAGAGAGCTCCCTCCTGTTAGGGTAAGAGTTTATTCTAGTTTGATTTATGCTCTTACTACTGCTTGTTTCAGATCTATTGGAGTTGTATGTATTTTAAGTTTAATTGCATGCTTTCCAATTATATCTTCCAGCAGCACCTATGTTTTAACCATCTGTTTGTGCAAGGATTTCTAAGTTGCAGGTGATATCGCTTGTAGAAGAGGTTGAGCTGGTTTGCATCTTCTTCATCTTCAAGATCTTTTGAATGACATAGTCCCTCGGTGTTCCACCAAAGCAGACTCCAAAGCCCAGCATTCCCAGGCTTCCAACACTCTCTCTCTTTTCCTCCTTCAAAATCTTAATTTCTCTTCAAAATGGTTACTTTTAAAGAATCTTATTGCTTAGATCTATCTCACAAAGAAAATTACATATAGATCCAGTTAGTAAGATCCTTTCTTAAGTTTAGATCTTAGTTCCGTTTTGCATATAAAGTCATATTTTAAGAGATCTAGCTAAAATTATCCTCTTTTTTGCAAGCATTTTAAAGAAAATTTGTAGCTTGCTTTTAAGG